>JADDOH010001473.1:0-25160 GCA_016648135.1 Agrypnia vestita
CTCGGACCAATCAGAATGGAGCCCCGCTACGAGATTTAATATGGAGAAACGTCGTCTGTCGCAGATAACGCGTGTTTTGATTACCTTAAATATTACATAAAAACTAGAAGTAGACATCTTTTATTACCAAAAGACAGTGTACTAAAGCATGAAGTAAACAAGGATGGATATAAATGTAACTTTCAAAAGCGAAATAGGAAAGAATTATCACATTAAAAAGTCCGCTTTGTGCACATTTTTGAATATTTTTGTTGACACTTTAAAGACCGTGCGGTTGGATTTACTATAAATTTATTTTATTATATGTAAAATAAAGTTAACTTACAAAAATAAGTATTTATTGTATCTAACATAACATACACCATCAGCATAAAATCTACATCATCATCATTATCATTATCGCCTTCAGTTTCAGTTTCTGTAAATATTTCATCATTTTATTTGATTTGTATTGAAGTGAATAAATTTTAATAATTTTTAAATTTATTCACCGATTGCTTGCTGCTAGGCCCTGCAAACGGTTATACTGGCGACCGCGAGGCCGCAAGTGGCTGCTGCGCGGCCATTGGCATCTGCAATTGGCTATCGTCTGTACTAGCCGTTGCGCGGCAAATGTTACCTAATATTATCAAGGTGTCTCGTAGCTATAAGTACGAGACTTTACACTCTGGGTGAAATAAGATAATCTAATAAGATCTAAACAGATTTATGATATGAAAAGTATGAAATTTTTATATAAACGTTTTTGTAATTTTTTGGGACTAAATTAGTGAAAAAGTTGAACTACCGTTACAGTAACTTATACCAATTATGAACAATTCATTCGCTTTAATACAAGTCGAATAATATTATAAAAACCTTGCAAAAATTGAAAATATAAATTTTCACAGGGTTTTTATTATTTTATTTCATTTGTATTGCAGTGCATGAATTTTTTATAAACGATATTAATTGCCTGTCTTTTCAATTTCAAAAATTTTTCAAGCAATCATGAGCTAACAATAATAGTTTGCATTTTTAAAAAAATATTTTCGACTTATTTTCTACAAAAAGTTGAACTATATTTACAGTTATTTATATTAATTACGAAAAATTAATTTGTTTCAGTACAAATTAAATAAGATTATAAAAATCTTGCAAAAGTTCCAATTTTATTTTTTCCAATTAGAATTGCAGGCTATTTATTATTTTGTTTAACTTGTGTAAAAGGGAATAATTTATTTATATTTGATATAAGTTACTGTAGTAAAAGTACAACGTTTTAAAAAAATAAGTCCGAAATATTGAAAAAAAATGCACATTTTAATGTCACTATTTCCTTATCTATTGATATTAGGTCACGGTTGCTTGAAAATTTTCGAATCATAATTAAAGTAGAAATCTACCTATCAGGCATTGTGGACTAGCTCTGTTACATAGTGTATATAAGATGTACACCTCGTAAAAAATTATATTTTCGATTTTTGTATCAATTTTTCATAATTAATTTAAGTTCCTGTAATGATAGTTTAACTTTTTGCCTAAACTAAGTCGGAAATATTGAAAAAAAATGCAAACTTTGATATTGCATATCTCCATAATTTTTGATATTAGGTCATGGTTGCTTGAGCATTTTCGACTCTTTATTAAGACAGAAACCCACTTGTAAAATTTTTACTACTTACTATAAGACAGCCTATATAGGCATATAGGTATGATCATATATTATATTTTTTTATTTCCATACTCTTATTTATTCTTAATATTATTGTTTTTAGTTTTTAAAATAATTAAAACTACGTGCCTAAGTTATTAAATTTTTGTACTCGAAGATCAATTTTTAATCATTAAAATATTTTTATAAACTCCGTTAATCGCCGATGAAATAATTGCCTATTTAAAAACATATTATATCTATTGTTAAATTTGGTGTCGTAGTAAAGGTCTCGAGAAGTGATACGGAATTATTGTTAAATCTAAAAATATTTTTGTTTTCATGATTGTTGGTTCATTATTTACATATTTTCTAAAATATATTTAATCCATATTCCTTACTCAAAACATGCACTAAATTTTAATTCTTAAAATATTTTTGCATCTATTGTTAATCACAAATAAAATATTTATAAAATAATATATTTCATTGTTTAATTTTCAATCGCAGTATTGTTCGCAATGAGTTAAGTTGGCAAGTCGACACGTGATCGTCCGCGAGCGCGCCTCTCGCGATCGTTCGGTAGCAAAATCGACTCTATCGACAAAATCGACCGGCGGTGGGTAGCAAAACCGCCACTTTGCAATCAATATATCTTTATATTGCGGAAACAACAAAGAAAATCTTTAAAATTGGTATGCAGATTTTAACACATCCTTAATATGTATCAAGTAAAATAATAAAAAACAGGAAAATGTGTAAGGGAAATACTTAAAACGTTTTTTTTGATTACTGAACATTTCATATATATGCAACGTGGCGGTTTTGCAGCCAGACGCCACACATACTGATTTTTTTAAATAGAGATGCGAACATGGAATACGTGTCGCATCAATATTCTTATTATTTTCAGACTAAGCTAAACGCTTGTGCTATGAAAATAGGACTAACTTTCTAGGATATAAATATAGGAGATATAAAAGAGGACTAATTCGAATTGTCTTTCTTAAATGGAAAGACAATTCGAATTAGTCCTTCCATTTAAGGGTTAATTCCATGATTAGAAGTGCTAATTCGTGGTGGATTGATAAGTTGCTGTTAGTGCCTCCAGGCAATCGCCAAACCACTATCTCGTGACAAATTATAAGACTAAAACTGTCGATTCTCTGTGTTAAAATCTGAAATGTTGCTTATCTCTCAGGTAAAGTGAGTACCTATATAAGAGGAGGGTATAAAAGCAAAGAAAGCTGAGGTTTTTCTGAGATAAATACCATATTGTATCCTAGGTCAAGGAAATAAATTTTTAAAAGCAAGTGCCACCCAAGGTTTTTTTTGTGTACGTGCATATAAATAAATATTTGACTATTTACTA
This sequence comes from Agrypnia vestita, assembly GCA_016648135.1. NCBI lineage: Eukaryota > Metazoa > Arthropoda > Insecta > Trichoptera > Phryganeidae > Agrypnia > Agrypnia vestita. Next base: position 3,006 of record JADDOH010001473.1, read on the forward strand.
TTAATAATTTTAATAAATGAAAAAACGAAGGAACGTTGTTTCCGAAACCGGTTGGTTTTACCAAAAATTAAGTGGTGATAAACGAAGTTATTTCGTTTAATTATATTCATAATGAATAACCACAAAGTAATAGCAAAATAAAATAGTAGAAAAAGCTTTCCATAAACCGCATGGAGTAACTCAACGCCTACCCGTTTCTTTACCACTGTATCGTCGCCAGGACGGACGCATACTTTACTTTTAAGTACGGGTATTGCTATGTTTACTACCAAATAGTGGAAATTGCTGTTTTTGCTATTTATGTAATTGGCTATGAGGTTTCAGTATAAAACCTACATCAATTTTCACTTTGGTATGAAATGCCATTTTGTCAATATCCTTGAGGGTTGATATGTTGAAGTAGATATTGCTGCCTTTGTTTTTTATACTACGAGGATATTGTTCTTAATAGTGATTTAGAATGATGATTTTGGAAGGGATAAAGCTATATTTCCTATAAAATCTCGAATTCAGTACACTCTAATTTAATCCTCGGTGACTGCATTCAAAACAATTTTTTTTGATATTGCTGCCGCTGCTTTTATACTCCTCATAAGTGTTCAGAAATTCTCTATCTCTATTTTCGTGACAAATTGCACTTGGGCACTGGCCAGTTGCTGAACAAACACATTCCACGTTAATAAAAAGCATGAAAGTCATTCGCAAGTAATATAACCTATAAACACGATATAAGGTGTTCCATCTGTCTCCACACTTTTAATAGCGGGTGAACATATTTTGGACTTATTTGAAGGGATTCGAGTATGCGCAACAATTTATTCGTGACGCCGTACACGGATTAGTAACATACCACTATATTTTTCTAATCAGGGTGATAAATGCCGCGTCATGAAGAATGGTGGTACAGTCATTTGTTAACGACAGGTCCTCGCGCCGTCATAATGAATACCCGCTAATTCGTGCTCGTCACTGCTGGAGTGCCCTCCCCGTGCGCAGTGGCGTGGAGTGCCCTCTCGCTGGAACGCCCTCGTAGTGCGGCATTACGTTTGAGGAACGCTGTTCTTTTGCAAAATTTAATTGAGACTCCATTTTCATGGTTTTCTGCGTTGTTAACGCACAAACAATTATTTTACTTAGTAGGTAGGTGCCTATTCTGTTTTAAGTATTTGTTATGTATATATGAAGAAATATGCGACGCCTGAAATTGGGGTAGAAATTGAGTGATTTTTTACAATTACTTTCCAAATCTGATACGCCACACTATAATATGGAACTAAATATACATTATTCTTCTTATTTTGTTAGATCCTTCATCTGTGTTGATAGGTCAGTCCTGGTCTTGTGACGAGGACGTCCAGCTCTCTCTCCACCTCTTTGGTGGTCTCCCTGGCGGACGGCGCCCCTCTTGAATCCTGCGCATAATGGCTCTGGGAAGCCTCGTCCGCTCCATTCTCTCGACATGGTCTTTTCAGAAATGCCTTCTCTGCCTGCTCCATCTTATAATGTCTTGTAGGTCGCAGGTCCTGCGGATTCCCGCATCGAGCACTTTATCTCTGAGGTTCTTGCCCGCAATGGGTCTAGGGTCTTCATCTCGGTACTTCTAAGGAGGTGTTTAGTTCTCACCGTGTCCGCTCTTTCTTCGATATCGTATGTCATGATAGGTCTTATGCAGGTTTAATACATTCTGACCTTATCATTAGCATATGCTTATTTGCCCATACAGTGTCTCTTAAGCATCCGGAGTTGATCGCTGCTTTGTTTGTCTGCTCTTTGAAATGGTTATACAGATCGCTGTACCTAGATACCTCCACCCCAACGTACTTAAATTTCATAACCTGTTCTATGGGTTTATTGTCTACGACCAATTTACATCTTCGAGGTTGTCTAGATATTGTAAGACATTTAGTTTTCTCGACTGAAATGATAATGTTGTACTTCCTGCATGCAAGATGGAACTTGTAAAACATTTTCTGTAAGTCATCCTCGTTTTCGGCCAGATTAGTAGCATCCTCAGCGTAACACAACATTAATGATTTTATCCCCGATCCTGTACAAGAGTCCAAGAGCTGTCACCGCCTCTATTATTTCGTCCATAATCAAGTTGAACAAAAACGGACTAAGACTATCACCCTGTCTGATTCCTGCCATTGTTGGTATTTCCCTGGAAAGTTGACCATCCACTTTAATTTTATAAAAATACATTCGAAAAATTAAATCAAATAGTCAATACATTGCTTTTCCAGCATATACATTTGAGCGCGCAGTGCACATTGTCAATGTGCCATATAGTTTTTATAAGTTTGACAATATTTTTTTACAATTTCTAAATATTTTTAGTAAAAAAAATTCTGCCTTCGCTCCACTGAGATTTTTTTTTTGCAGTGTGCAATAACTATTTGGTGTACATATTTAATAACTGACTGAATATTTAAAAATTAATGTTAATAACTTCATCGGTTAAGTTATTATCTACATATTGAAAAAAAACTTAAATAAATAAATATTATTAAACCGACATTGAGGTGAATTTTTTCCGAAAATAGCGCTTAAAGCCCGTTTTTAAATTGGTATTTATATATTTAAAAAAAAAACAAACAATAGTAATATTATACATAAAACAGATGTTTCTCTTTGTCAGGAATTTCTAAATGGTTCTTTCGTACTTTGTGAATTTTTCTATAAGAAAATACATTTTTTCCGGCTGCACCCTATAACCCTTAGGAAAATATATCAACCCGGACCCAATTTCCCTTCAATTTCTACTCTTTAGTGCCGGCAAAACAAGAAGTCTCCATCCAATCTTGACTCATTCATTCATCTTCATCCCCTTGTCCTAGTAAGGTCGGGGACCCAAAGAATCTTGACTCCTATTTTAATTTATTATTAAATCTGAATTCCGTGTAACGCCGGATCCCGGCCGCTATCTAAACTGAAAAGTCTCCCAGTAAAACGCTTTTATAATTACTACAGCGCTTTAGACTTTATTTCCGTCAGCCCCAACTTCATCGCCCCAAATTATCGTTTCCCTTATCAATAAATTACTTAAAAATTAAAAGGGTCTCTTCGTATTACTTCCCTTATCTCTCCGTTGTCCGGTTGCAGACCGAGAAACGGAGAAAAATCCTCTACTTATATTTCACAGGGAAATATTCGCATTGTCGGAGGGCGAGCGATAATTCCCCGAATGAAAATAATTTGCGAAAAATTTTCCCGTCGCGATAAGTTTATCTTGTACTTTTAGATTTATAACGTTTCGGTATGGTAATGTCCACCCCCGCCTTGCCGCCATTGTTACCATTTTTATTTTTGTTTTCGCAATTTACCGGGCTTATCGGCTCGCTGTCTGCTGTTTCCGGTTTACATGTACCCACTTTTTTGTTTTTTTTTTCACAAACAATTGGTATCGATTCGGTGCAGTAGAGGTAAAGAGTGTGTAACCAAGTTGCGACTTTGTTTTCAAGACGGGAGGTTCAAATCAACACGCGTGTGCAACGTTGGTTTGACAGTTTCAAAAAATAAAAATAGCGAGATACAAATTATTTTAAAATACTATTATATATTATGTAATGAGGAAAAATTCTAGTGTATTTTCTTAATCATTTTTATTTTTTCTGCTGGCAACTGTATTTTTTACGTGACATTTCTAGGTTAACCTTAATTCTTAACCGAAAGTATTAACTTTACATTTAGTTTTAAGCTTATGAATGTTTTTAATAACGAGAGAAGAAATGCTGAAGAGAGGAGGAATGAATGAAAATGTGGCAGAAGTTATGACGTAGAACAGCGTAGAAAGCTTTTTTGTTGTTTTTTGACGCTGACAATGTTCGCATTACGTGCATTTTTTTTCACTGAAAACTTTGACCTTACCTTATTGTTTTAAGGAAACCGTATCAATTTTTAAAGAAATAAGTGATAAGTGGCAGATTTCAAAATATAACGGAAGACTTATGCTAAGAAATATTAGGCAAGCAGCTAGTAACTGCTAGTATAGTGTTAACCGAGGACGGAGAAACTGACGCTGGAAATGTAAGATTACAAGTAGAAAAGTAAATTAATATAAAAGTAGTTAAAAAATCTTATTATATGCGATGAGTCAATTGAAATCAATAGTATAAAATAATGATAATTCTAAGAAATGTCAAATTTGGAATAGAAGTACGTTTCATAGAGAAATAAGTGAAAAAGAATAATCGGCTACATGTACACGTCCGGCACTCGCCGCTGTCTTATATCTGTTTTATCCTAACGACGTCATTTATTGGCACATTTCATACTTTGGAATTTTTATTTTTTAAATAATAATTAGGGTGTTTTAAATAAAATAAAATAAAATAAATTACTGAATAAAGCCACACAATACGGGAATAAACAGAATATCGTATCTTTATATGAATAAAAAGCGTTTGAATATCATCAAAAGACATAAAAAATTCTTGTAAGTTAAAAAAATTATAACTTTATTCATATTGAACATTTGTTAATGATCTTAGTACGGATCCAAGATAATGAAATACTTTATAGTATAAAAAACATTTTATGTGTACATATAAATATTCTTTAAAATTTAGTATCGCCTACGACGCTAAAAACGATATTTTTGACCGCGGCCTGTCAATTAATGCTTATATCTTATTAACTATTTTAAATAATGTTCAGTTTATTGCTTTTATATAAGAACAAAGATTCTATGGCCCTAAAAAAATTGCAGTCTATCATATAAATTCTGATATAAATGAATAATAAAAACCCACATTTTCGTAAAAAAAAACGCCGAAATATGTGCCGCCTTAAGAAAATCTGTTTAGACACATTATGTATTGAACTGTATTGTTTGCTTTCTTCCATTAATAAAATAATTATAAAAAATTGTTCTACCTACCAGTTTAAGGAATTTCTTTCCTAAACGGTCGATGTCGTCAATAATAATTATTTATTTATTTATTTATTTTTATTAATTACACGGCTTAATAGCCTTTTACAACAGGTTTATACATAATTAAAATACACCAAACGATTAAATGTAAAAGAAAAATAAAGGGTAAAAAATGTAAAAAAGTATGTATACATAGTTTAAACATAATGAGGTTAGACATATATGTAAAAAAAGTATATATGCAAAAAAGTGTAAAGTAGTGATCTCAGAAATTTTTACTCACCGATAATATAGCAATATTAAATTTGAATAGCCAGGTATATATAAAAAATTTAAGACATTATATAAAAATTTAATATTTTGAAAAGAAATGATCATATAATGATTTTTTAAATTTTGAGAGAGATAGATTTAAAATGTCGACATATGTAGGTAGTTCATTGCCAAGTTTGTGCATCCGAGGTATGCTAGAATTTGAACGATAGTTTGTGTCAAAATTGTCACAATAAAACAGCATATTTTGGCGGGTCCTACGGTTAGGTACTTTAAAATTAATACTATTCAGGAGTTCGCAACAGTCGAAATTTGAGTGTAATATTTTAAAAAGGAATATTAAATCTGTTAATTTTCTTCGATCTTAATTATAAGGTCAATCATGCGCAAGTTGATTTAAATATTCAGATTTTATCAAGGCTTTGGATATGGTGAATCGAAAACTTGTAACATAATCATACAACAATATGGTAAGCCAATGCGTCTTCATTTATGGACTAAATTGAATTTGTGGAATTTAGAAAATAATGGCATTATGTCCGGAGTTTTTAATTTATCACGACAGACTGGCACTGAAATCAACCTTCGTCTGGGCCGTATAGCAATCAGTCAGTTTATTTCATATATAATTTATGAATATAATGTTGTGGTTTATATGCTAATCTTCCGGAGTGTGTAAACAAAATTTGAATCGTACTGAGCTTTTTCGTAACTATAACAAACGAATAATAACCAAACTTGTATTTAGGTACTTTATATTATCATTTTCCATATATAACTTTTTAATATTTTGATCTATACTTCCATTTTTAAATTTTATTTTTGTTATCCTGAAACATGTTGAATTTTTTTCAATAAAAAACTTGTGTTTACAAAGTTATTTTATATAAATTAGACTTGTATTTGTTTGTTTACTTTGTTTATTTGTTTATTTTAGATTTGTTAATACAAGTTACTAATAACTGCCACACTAGGTAAAACCTGTTCTGTGGTAGTTATTCTCATTTGATATTTATGTAATAGTAACAAATAACAATAGTTAAGAAGTGTAAACGTAAAAATGAAAGAAAATAAAATATACATATAAAATTAAGATAAAAATTTAAGTAGTTACAAAAATAAATATTATATTACAGTATGCTTGAAATTATATAAAGCAGTTTTTGTCAATTCAGAGGTCAAGGGCGGATCACTTCTTCAGCATACCTCCTACCTGATATTTTTATAAAATTAGTAATACGGCGTTTAAAAGATTTGTGTATTGTAATTTCTTTAGTTTCATTTGGTAACTTGTTAAAAACAAGCGGGGCAGTGAAATTAAATTGTCTTTGTCCAAAAGACGTATCAATTAGTTTATATATTTTCCTTTGGTAGATCGCTCTCAAGTTTTGCAGACCTTTTATTTAGCCCCATAAAACAACATTCTCGAGGTCTTTTCCGTCTAAGCTACCATTCCATAGTTGCTTGATTTCGTCAGCTTCGACGCTTCCTACACAAGTAAATATTTGGCGAATACACATAATCTGTGCTATTCTGAAAATAGCAATAATATGGGATGTCAGATCTTTATCCCAGCACTCAATAGACGGAAATAAAAATAAACGAGACGTAGGTGTAGGTACGTCGGTGATGTGGTCAGAGGGAGAAAGTCAAATACAAATAGAGTCCAACAATAATTCTCCTTTCTATGGTCCAACGTGACAAAGACAATTTTGCCATAATTTTACATCAGACGTTGTGGGAGAAGAAATTAATAAGTGCATGTGAAATAAATTTTTTTCGATAAGCTTAAATACAGCATTAGTATTTATTTCATGTAATTTTAATCGAAACATGAGAATTGGGAGGTTATGTTTCTCAGCGGAGGGAAGCTGTCAGACCAGACCGGAGAAATCGGACATCCCAAATAAAGATTTTTACTTCGAGAGAGATACGTGACAATATACAAATCTTCTTATTTAAGTACGACGAATACCATACCTGCGTCTCGTTTATTTTAATTTTCGTCTATTAAGTGTTGGGATGTAGATCTAACATCCCAATATTGCTGCTTTCAGTACAGCTCAGAATGTATATCTTCTGACCCTAGTTCGCATTCTCGGATTCTCGTATTATCAATATTGATGGCTCGGCGGTGCCCTACGGCGAATTTCATGTATATTTATTGAATTACCCGACCTATGAAAATCTTCATTCCCATCCTAAATGGGATTTTTCTCCGAAAATCTAATTGATTCGAATAAAGGGTTATCTATGATAACTCTGCCGGCTTGTTTTGCAAACCTTATTAATCAATATGGACTTCCGAGAAAAATTATCAGTACGTGATCTTAATTAAATATTTCCCCTCGGAATAGATTATAATTTATACACGAAAGTACCTATAAGACAATTTCTTGTTTTTTAAGGGAAGACTTCCATTATATATTAAAAGCTGTATTGTATCTCCTTGCGAAAACGAGTTTCATTTTTTATTTTAGATTATTTATTTCGCATTTCTCGAAATGATTTTCTTAATTAAATACTGGATCGAATCGTCAATTATTAAAATAAAGATTTTTATGTGGAGTCGAATGAAGCAATATTCTCACTAATTATCAACTTGGTTTAAAATAGTCTTTCGTAAAAAACCATAGGTTTTTACGAAAACGGATTGTGTGATTGTTGGAAAACGCATTAATCGATAGTTAAAGCGAAATATTACTCTTATCCATGTTGATGCAACCGGCCCTTATTAGCATCCTTTTCAAGGTGAAATGCGATTAAGAAATACATTATTAATATCGATAGAAATACATATTATGCAATTCACGATCTAAAATGTAACACTAATTTTATGCAGCCAGACAGTAATTATCTTTTATCTTCATCTGAAATAAAATACCTAAGTGAATTCATTGATAAACATTTAAGGCGGAATAGACACGTCGCAGAACTCGTAAAGAGAATAAGAAAATGTAAAAATAAAAAATATATATATTTTTTAGGCTGAGAAATATATTAAGTATAAAAATTATTAAAAATGTACACTACGCCCTCGTTCATTCCCAGCTTATATACGGCATCATTGGTTGAAGAGGAACATATAAAAAAAACTTAAACCAGAATAACTTTATTTAGTTCAAATATTAATTATTTAAGTAGTTCTTAAAAAAACACCTTTCCAACAAACGAATTGTACAAACTGTTTCCAGTACCAAACGTGGAAGATATAATAAAGCAAGTTTCTTTAATAGAAATATGTAAAGAGAAAAATATATCACTCGAATTAGAATAACACATTATTTTGCGCCATTATATTGTTGGTGAGTACACATCCACATAAATGATCCAATTATTATTATTGTTATATTGTTGAAAGCGAACTCACCCGGTTCTGGTCTTTACTTACACCGTAACGAGAATATTTTTCTTAAAAATATTAGATAATTATGTTTGCCAGTGGTTTCGCGCGAGGAAACCGTTTCGATCCACCTCTGTCAAAGAGCTCAATAATGCATTTAGTTTTACGTATTACGTGTATTTTAAGAATATGTAAAGCTTGCTCTAGCAAATTAGTTTCGAGGAAATACGTAAATGAATTCATGGCTGCCGTTTACCCTTCGCCAGTTAAGAACTTCAACCGCAAAATCGATACCAGAATGGTTTTTATTTCGTTCCTAGTCAGCTTGTAGCGCGTCGCGCGCTCGTCAGGGCTCCGCGGAGAGCAGAAATTAGCCCCCGCAGTCCGCGTGAGAGGAATGCCTCCGGGTTACATAACCAACCCCTCTGTGTTATTTGCTCTGTGGTTTGCCACGATTTATTACCAGCAGTGCGTTTGAGCCACATATTGCTTCAGTTCGTTACTTTCCATGTATTTTAGCTACTTTTAAATATAGTGCTTTTTAATGCTTACATTCAAAGTGCGGTAGATGAAGTAAGAGAAGAAACGAGCCACAGAAGAGGCGAGGAATTCACGGCCAAAAATTGATATGATAAGGTTTGCAGACGACATTGCTCTAATCGCAGAAAGCGAGGATAAACTAAAAGAGGCATTGTAAACTATGGAGAATATCCTAAATACTAAGTTCAACATGAGAATAAACATGGATAAAACAAAATTGATAACCGTAGGCAAAGACGAACAACAAATGAACATACTAATGTCAGGAGCTGCAATTAAGAATGCAAAATAATTTGTCTATCTTGGGAGTAAAATCACATGGGATGGCCGCACAAAAAGAGAGGTTGACAGTCGCACCCATCAAGCAAAAGTTGCGTTTAACGAAAAATCAAAGATTTTCGAATCGAATAATATAAACCTAAAGCTCCGCAAGCATTTAATAAAAACTTATGTGTGGAGTATTTTTCTGTATGGATGTGAGACATGATGCATTGGCGACCGAGAAAAAAAAACGATTAGAAGCCTTCGAGATGTGAACCTACAGACGTGCCCTAGGAATTTCCTGGAGAGACCACATTACGAATGAAGAGGTTCTCAGCAGGATCAATGAAACCAGACACATAATGAATACCATCTCGAAAAGGCGTGCAAAATGAATGGGGCATATTTTACGCCATGAAAATCTGCTCAAGATATGAATTGTGCCTCCTACACAGAGCTGAAGAGACCGAGTGGAATGGAGAAAAAGATGTTCTTTGCTGCAAACCAATCCCATGGATTGAAACCCAGGAAGAAGGAAATATGGATATTTCTTCTTCTGCCAATTTCACTCGCTACCTGGAGCATACGTCCGCTACGATTAATTTACGCTACCTCTCTCCCATGTCGATTTAAATCACTATATTTTAAACCGTGCGCGAAAAGCGTTTTCTTAATCTGTCAATAACTTATTGTAGGCCCCATTGCCAGCAAGGACAGGTTTAATTAAGATGAATTACAGAAAACTCACAGAGACGAAGCTATTTATATGAGAAACGTATATTCAAGTCTCTCATACAATGGCTCCCAGGGCTTACATGTACAACCTTCACCAATTCCTTCGTGAGAACATCACATGAGAACATTCGTGAGATTATTAAATTTTTGAAAGTTGTAGGTATTTATGTTCCAATTGTTCCAATTCCAACATGTTCCAATGTTCCAATTCTGGAAACCTTCCGTATATTGATTGGACTCTGCTAGAGACATCTATAGTCCTTTCTCATGAAACAGTATATATTGTCTTCTGATTTCACAAATATTTACATTATCAAAACTCTTTACTGTTTACTTGTCCGTCCCATCCTAGAATATGCCTCTGTGATTTGGTCTCCCTTCTATATAAACCAAATAAGTCAAATGAATCCGTGCAACATCGTTTCTTAAGAAAAGTTGCATGAATGATGGGCTTTGATAGAGGGGACTACTCATACAGTGAAATTGAGTCAATGTTTAAAATTCATAACCTCCAAAAACGCAGAGAAAATATTGACTTAATCACCATATTCAAAATATTAAACGGCCACACTGATGTGCCTTCGTTACTGAGCCAAATAAAATTCAATATCCCTTCCCGTAGACTCAGAAATAATGAACTATTTATTGTTCCTTAGCCATCATAGAACTAATTATGGATTCCATGCTCCCATGTTATGTCGTCTTATAAACTCAAGACAGGATCTGGACTTCGGTGTAAGTCTGTCCAGATTCAAATAATCTCTGATTACATTAAATACACACTATTGTAAACTATGCCTGTCTCAACACAGATATTTCTAGTGAGACAGGCACAGTCCAACCAAAATTTTATATTTAAATTAAAAAGAAATAAACAAATAAATAAACACAGTCCAGATCTTGTCTCCATCTTGTTAGTACTTTTCGTTTGTTCTTGCTTTTGTTTTAAATTGCTATAACTTTTATTCTGATGTATTTTATGTTCTACATGTTATGTATTATATTAGGTCCTTACATATGAAATTGGCGTTTTGCCGTGCTGGCAAATTTGATCTCAAATATCTTCTCTTTGGTTTGGAATTCCAAATCCAAATTTATACAGCTATTTACTCATGTATTTGTGTTTTGAAAATTATAATTCATTTGTTTTTTCCTCAATTGTTTTTTTCTTTGCGTCACTCAGTTTACAAAATGAAAAACTTGAAATATCGCGTTATTTACGAGTACGAGTTCCACCGTGGCACCAGTGCTGTAGAAACGGCTCGAAGGATTAATGATGTGTATGGCGACGGTGCCGCAAAAGAAAACACAGTGCGTTTTTGGTTCCAACGTTTTCGTTCTGGAAATTTCGACCTGCAGAACAAGCCCCGTGGACGGCCGGAGACCAAAGTTGATAATGAAGAATTGAAGGCTATTGTGGAAGCGGATCCATCGCAAACCACATCCGAGTTAGCTGCAGGCTGCGGTGTTAGTGATAAAACTGTTTTAATCCACTTGAAGCAAATTGGTAAGGTGAAAAAGCTTGAAAGGTGGGTACCTCACGAATTGAGTGAAGCAAATCAACAAACGCGCGTTGACTGCTGCGTTGCATTACTCAACCGGCACAATAATGAAGGGATTTTAAATCGAATCATTACCTGTGATGAAAAGTGGATCCTGTACGATAATCGAAGCGCTCATCGCAATGGCTGAACCCTGCCGAACCAGCCAAACCATGCCCCAAGCGAAAATTGACTCCAAAAAAGTTACTTGTGAGCGTTTGGTGGACTAGTGCTGGTGTCGTTCACTACAGCTTTCTTAAATCTGGCCAGACGATTACGGCAGATGTCTATTGTCAGCAACTGCAAACCATGATGGAAAAGCTAGCTGCTAAACAACCGAGGCTGGTTAATCGCTCTAGGCCACTGCTGCTTCATGATAACGCTAGACCACACACTGCACAACAGACGGCTACCAAATTAGAGGAGCTTCAATTGGAATGTCTAAGACATCCACCGTACTCTCCGGACCTTGCCCCAACAGATTACCATTTTTCTCGAAATTTGGATAACTTCTTGCAAAGGAAAAAATTCAACTCCGATGGGGCAGTCCAAATCGCCTTCAAAGATTTTATTGAATCCCGTCCGAATGGTTTTTTTAGTAAAGGGATCGATGAACTACCTATGAGATGGCAAAAGTGCATAGATAGCAATGGTACATACTTTGATTAAATAAATATATTATAATTAAAAAAATCGGCTTTATGTTCCTCCCATACTAAACGTCAATTTCATATGTAAGGACCTAATATTTTATTGGGCTATGTCCGTTAATTTCAATAAATAAATAAAAATTGTTGTAAAACTTATATTAGGTCCTTACATATGAAATTGGCGTTTAGTATGGGAGGAACATAAAGCCGATTTTTTTTTATTATAATATATTTATTAAAATATTAAAGTTATGTACCATCGCTATCTATGCACTTTTGCCATCTCATAGGTAGTTCATCGATCCCTTTACTAAAAAAACCACTCGGACAGGAATCAATAAAATCTTTGAAGGCGGTTTGGACTGCCCCATCGGAGTTGAATTTTTTCCTTTGCAAGAAGTTATCCAAATTTCGAAAAAAATGGTAATCTGTTGGGGCAAGGTCCGGAGAGTACGGTGGATGTCTTAGACATTCCAATTGAAGCTCCTCTAATTTGGTAGCCGTCTGTTGTGCAGTGTGTGGTCTAGCGTTATCATGAAGCAGCAGTGGCCTAGAGCGATTAACCAGCCTCGGTTGTTTAGCAGCTAGCTTTTCCATCATGGTTTGCAGTTGCTGACAATAGACATCTGCCGTAATCGTCTGGCCAGATTTAAGAAAGCTGTAGTGAACGACACCAGCACTAGTCCACCAAACGCTCACAAGTAACTTTTTTGGAGTCAATTTTCGCTTGGGGCATGGTTTGGCTGGTTCGGCAGGGTTCAGCCATTGCGATGAGCGCTTCCGATTATCGTACAGGATCCACTTTTCATCACAGGTAATGATTCGATTTAAAATCCCTTCATTATTGTGCCGGTTGAGTAATGCAACGCAGCAGTCAACGCGCGTTTGTTGATTTGCTTCACTCAATTCGTGAGGTACCCACCTTTCAAGCTTTTTCACCTTACCAATTTGCTTCAAGTGGATTAAAACAGTTTTATCACTAACACCGCAGCCTGCAGCTAACTCGGATGTGGTTTGCGATGGATCCGCTTCCACAATAGCCTTCAATTCTTCATTATCAACTTTGGTCTCCGGCCGTCCACGGGGCTTGTTCTGCAGGTCGAAATTTCCAGAACGAAAACGTTGGAACCAAAAACGCACTGTGTTTTCTTTTGCGGCACCGTCGCCATACACATCATTAATCCTTCGAGCCGTTTCTGCAGCACTGGTGCCACGGTGGAACTCGTACTCGTAAATAACGCGATATTTCAAGTTTTTCATTTTGTAAACTGAGTGACGCAAAGAAAAAAACAATTGAGGAAAAAACAAATGAATTATAATTTTCAAAACACAAATACATGAGTAAATAGCTGTATAAATTTGGATTTGGAATTCCTACCCAAAGAGAAGATATTTGAGATCAAGTTTGCCAGTACGGCAAAACGCCAATTTCATATGTAAGGACCTAATATATATATATATATATATATATATATTATATATATATATACAACTTCCAAAAATTTGATAGGTGTGGTATTCTATCATGGGGGAAATGGTGAACGTTACATTGTGTAAATTGATTACTTAAGCCAGCCGTACGATAGGTCGTAAGCCCTATGAACACTCAAAGACTTCCATACCTATTTTCTCATAAAAAAATATAGCTTCGTCTCTATGAGACATCTATAATATATCTTAAGTATATTATATAAGTTTCGCAGCTGATAATGATATAATAAGAGACTTCCATACACGCCCCTCATGTAAATAGCTTCGTCTCTGTGACTTCCATAATACATCTTTATTTAATTATAATGCCCTCGACAAATCCAGTAATTGTGTTATTAATTAATTAATAATTAAAAATATTCAGCATAGGTTCCGGAAATTCCGGATCACTTGATTCAAATTATACATACGTACATATTCACATGAATATCACCTTTATTTATTTCTACAGTATACTTTCTATATAACGATATGTCTTGTGTCATATTAGAAAGAAGAATGTAGCCAAGTGAAGATTTTGATTAATAATAATAATAATTGGATAACTTGTATAGCGCCGTTTTCGCGAATACTCACCTCAAGGGCGCTTGAATTATTTTATATAATACTCAGAATGTCTTATACCCAAGTCTCCGTGATAGATGCTGCTTTCATCCCAGCTCTCGACTACTTCGGAGATTAATGATAAAAAAAAATAGAATATTGCAAATTAATTTGAATGCGTGTCGATATCGTTGGGGCTACGAAATCTCTCTCGCAAAAAATAAATCTTATAAAATCTTTTTTATGCCCTTTGAGCTGCTTTATAAGGGATGACGATTTCATTCTCAGGACTCACACTCGCGCGCTTTAATAACCTACTTGTGCTTAATTAAAATTCTAGAGGGAGCATTCATCCTTCACATAGGATTTATCACTAATTACTCCTCCAGACTCTGTTGGCGTGTTGCTATCTCCCTGTCTCTCCGTCTCTTGCGCACTTGTCTCTTCCTCTCCTATCCCTCGTCCCCGTCCTCGCGACCTTTGTTTCGCACCCCTCAAGAAACTTGTCTCCATTCTTGAAATGTGAATTTGGAATTGGTTCAATCGGCTTCGACTGTTATTTTGAGCAAATTTGATTTAAACATATTACATGTAGAGTCCGTTCACTTTGTGAAAGCCACTTGCATTAGTGTGAGTGACACCAAAAACAAAGGTTTATAAAATAAAAGTACCAAGATTATGTTCATTATTTTTAATCTATTAAATTGTTTTACAATTACTAAATAGACATAGAATAAGAACATTGGTTATTTACATTATTAATAGTGTAAATATAAACTCAGTAAAGTGGTACAGACAACAATAATTAACATAATATTAAAAAAAAAAAAACCTTTGCGACACATGAAAATATGACGTCTCATTTTACTTTTTGTTACATTCAAAGACGCATTTTGTCGTCCTTTCAACTTACACCTTTTTTCTCTAGTTTATAGTTGTATATTTAACATCGATACCGATAAACCGGCTATATATCATACAGCCGACCCTCGTTTACCCGGGGTCTGATTAACCGCGATGCGGATTAATCGGGACGATTTCTGAAAGTAATTGAAAAGATATTTTATAAAACGAAAATGTTCCAAATTATTCATAAATAGGTCTTCAGAGTCTGGAAAGTGATCTCTAAAAACATTTATTTTATATTTTCGATGTTAATAGCGTTAACTTTGTGGTTGGGCATTTAAGTGGTTAGTACAAAGTTGTTTAATTAATTAATTTTTATGTTTAATTGTTTGTTTAATTAAAGAAAAGATTTGTTTGCTAGAATAGGTTATGGATAGTTTGCGTCCGTCCTGATGAAGATACGGTGGTATCGTAACCGTTACTAGTTATTTAGAGTTACTAGTTAAGTGGTTAGTACAAAGTTGTTTAATTAAAAATTAACATTTCTTTTTTGTTAATTATTATTTTGTTTTCATTTAGTGTTACTTCTTTCATGACCACTACGTTACAAAATCTTTTCTTGTCCTTTCTTACTTCGCAAAGTGATTTAATTTCTCTTTTTTGTTGACTTTTTCAGTGAAGTAAATAATAATTATGCAAAAAAGTATTTGGTAACCCTGCAACATCCCGGCGATATTTTTGTTTTACGCAAAAATACACGTGCGCGATTTTCAGACACTAAGCGCCTATAGTGCGCGTGATTTTTGCAAATTTTTGGTATATTTTTCACGGCTTTTGTGAACAGGGAAATCGATTGCCGGAGATTTTATTCATCATCCATCCCAGATAATCGGAAGTCTACTGTAATTATAACCAACGCTGTAATTTCAAAAGGCTTATGGAAGACATAGTTATAATTGTGCTACCAAAGCTAAGTTTTGCTAATTTTAGGAAAATGGAATGTTTGGCATTCCATCCTCTGTATTTCCTACGATGTATTTCATCGTAGGCAGATAATGTCAATCTTCGGATGCAACTAAATTTCAAGATGTATTCTTAATATTAGTAAATATGTGTATTTAAATCTATTTTAAACAGTGGGTGAAATAATTTTCCCCAGAAGAATGAACAAACATTTCTAACAAAGTCCATTTAAATGGGACGTTGTGATGAATCCCAATTGCGATAAACGCTTCGATTTGCATAAGTTTAGCACAATAAAATGGAACTTTTTTGGCTCTTAATATCCTTACCCGGAGGGGGGGAAGATTGGATTATGTAGTTTGAAATTACTTCTCTTTTTGTTTACAGAATAAAAGTCCTATTTTCCGTCATTTTTTTCGTACTTTATTTTCAAGCGGGACTTTATAATGGACGTTTTCGACGTAAATGAATGCGCGTTTTTCAGTCCAGCGTCATTCCTTTTTGTTTGTTCCCGCTTACATTCATAAAAATACACGTCTAAATTTTTTAAATAAATATAATTTTTCAAAAATGTCAAAAATTAATGGACTAACGCTTTTGGCGACCAAAAAAAAGGTTGCCGGAAAAAATATATCGACATATCAAAGAAAAAAAATATCGATTTCAAAAATGTACCTTTTGGCGACCAAAAAAAGGTATCGACCGCACTAAAATTAAACTAAATTAATTAAGACGACTAATTTTAAAAAAGGTCGCTGGAAAAAAATTATCGAAAAACATACTAATTTGGTACTCGAAAAAAAATATCGACGATAAATATCGATATTTGTCAATAAAATGTCCGCTGTATTCCGGGACTTGGTGAACCGTACTGTGAGCTTGTTACTTTTTTACCGCAGGCAGGCAGCTGACCTTACCCACGAACCCTCCTCCTTTTGCATCCGGGCTTGGGACCGGCATTGGCGGAATTCTTCTTCTGTATTTTATTTATTATTACACGGTATGATAATCTTTCTCTATTGTATACGTTGTATTCTCAAAATATTTCGTTTACCATTTTTATTTGTTCATTAGCAAATGAAAAATCTTGTTCAGTTTCATAAGGGTTGTGAAATCCTATCCCTTCCTAGAATCTTAAAGTCTTTTTCTCTATTCTACAATCTATGCCGTTTGACCAATCTGAGCCAAATTTTTCACACTTATTCTTTAGGAACCGGCGGGTAATAAAGGCCACATTTTACCCCTACCCCTTTACCCCACCTTCGTCCCCTGATATCTTTTCCATAAAACCTTTACTACTGTTTGATAGATCTGACCCAAATTTTGCATATTTATTCTTTAGGACCCGGCAGAAAATATAGGCCACACTTTCCCCTTTTCCTTTTTCCCACCCCCTTTCCTTTATATATTTTCTATACAAATCTACACCGTTTGACAGATCTTACCCAAGTTTTGATTACCTATTCTTTAGTATCCGACCAAACATGCAAAATTACGTCATTTTTGACGAGTTAAATTTAGTACGATGATAATTGTGATAGTAATATTACGAGATATGTGTATGTTTTATTTCAAAATATATGATTACGTAAAAGACATGCCTCAATGTTCCCACTGCACATCCCTGATTATTGGATACGAGATGTAAAAATATAATATAAGACTTATTTGAGTTCTTCGTAGCTATGTTTATTTGAAGTACGTATTAAGTGGAAAAAACAAGGCTGAAAGCACAAAATTAAAATGTCAAGTTACATACATGGCCGTGTTGTCGTAGATACCCTCTCATATATATTTATGACATACTACCGAGGTGTTTCCGAGATAAAAATACAAAAATAACCTGTCACTACTCAAGGTAATTTGTCTGAAATCTTTGAAACCTACATCTTATTGTAAATAAGTTTCTAAAAACCATTGCCATCTCAGTTTTCCTTATATATATGTGTGCAAATAAATATTACACTTTTAGAATAACCATATTAATGTGTTTGCTATCAAATAGTGGACATTGCTGCTTCTGCTATTTACATAATTGGATATTGCTGTCTTTGCTTCAGTCTCAAATCGACATTATCTGTCACTTTACTTATTTTGTTTGCATTTCTTGTATTATGTCTATGTATTTCTGTGCTATATTTGATCTTTCTTCTTTAATATTTTGGCATTTTGTCGTTTAATATTTTGTAAATGAATATCATTGTGTTTAATTTTAATCCTTGTTTTATATTAATCCAATTTAAATTTGAGAGCATCATTTTGGAATATCTATGTCTCTGTAGAATTATCCTCACTGCTCTATTGTGCCGAATTTATAATTTTCTTATATCTCATTCATTGCGTAGGTACAAAATATTGGGGCTATACATCATCTGTCACTTTAGTATGCAGGAGGCATTTTGACACGTAACTCATCCTTGGGAGTGGGTCGAATTGATATTGCTACCTTTGCTTGTAACAGTGATTAGGAAACATGATTTTTTAAGAGATACAGCTATATTTTCTATAAAATGTCCAATCCTATGAATAAATTTACTTGTGGCAAAATAATGATATATTTGAAAGAATTAAAATATAAGCCATTCCGAACAAAAAAATTTATATTGTATCTACGATTATCTGTTTGACGTATTCATTCGTTATTCATTGAAAACCAAAAGATCTCTACATCACTAAGAATGAAAACAAAGCTGATAAAGTATTCTTAAATCGAGGAAGGTACCTGACGAGGGTTGCAGGGTGGGAGGAAGATAAACCCATGGAAATCAGGTAATCCAACCGAGGGTCAGGGAAACAGGGGGCTGTAACCGAATTGTATATTTCTTCATATTCATCGAATTTACATTTTTTAAATCACATTTTGTCATATTTGTTTGTACCGGGGTTTTCTTCTCCATAAATTCGTTTTTTCTTTCTAATTTTCTTTCAAACATACAAACCATTCAATAATTGGTAATGTCATCACCTGCCACGATCATCTTAATCTTTTTTATTTATGGTTTTTGTGTTTAATTTGTAGAACTTAAAATAACATTAATGTTAAAATAATATTTATAAATAACAACTAAAGAGAATCATTTACAGAAAGCGGGGAATTTTGATAATTAAGCATAATATAGTATTTTGTAAACCGAGGCACCTTTAATGATAAGTGCCCGGGAAAAAACATACATTAATATAGGGCTTCAACAAAAATATCTAATTACTCTAAAGGGGAAGGGGTAACTTAAAATTATATAAATAAGTCGATTGTACGTGGTTTATCCACTATTTGATAATGGCCTTGCAAATCGAAACAGCTGTCACACTAAAAATAGTTGACCCGCAGAACTTAATAATAATATTTATTAGAATTTAATTTATTTTAAATTTCACTAATAATAATATTTATTAAAATTCAATTCATTTTAAATTTCATTAATAATAATTATTAAAATTAAAATTTATTTTAAATTTCGCTAAAAGTTAATCTTTTTTCCTAAAATACGCGAAGTCTCTTCGCACACCCTTCCGAATGAGCGCATTTCCACGTCAATCAGCGCTATCTAACTAAACTCGGCATTTTCTGATTTAAACTTTATTTTCTTAGAAGTTTCTCAGTATCCTTAGTCATTATCATCATCCCCTTATCCTAGTAGGGTCGGGGCCCAAAAACTCTAAAATGTGCTTCCGTATTGTCTTGCGCTGCTTCCGCGCGAGTCAACCAGTCCAGACCCATTTTGTTTTCATACACATTTTTTTGTTGCTTCTCCCAGCTTAATCTGGGGCGACCCGCCGGCCGTCTTCCTTCTGGGGTTGACAGGAGGATTCTTCTTGGTATTCGTTTATCTAACATTCTGAGCACGTGCCCAAGTCACCTCATTTGTGATTTTTCTGTATGTAGGAGTAGTGAGACTCCCGACATAGAAAATTCATCTCGGCAGCCTGGATCCTTGCTTTCACTCTCTCTCTGTTAGGATCCAAATTTGATGGCCATATATTAGGGTGGGCCTGTACACAGATTTGATTGAAAACAGTCAGTTTTGTCTTGACACTAAGCTCGGATTTTCTTATCATTGCACTATCGGATGTTTTTTCGGAAACACTAGCCGCCTACAAGAAAGCTATTCTGGGCGAATTCGGTCGTTTATAATTATCGATGTCATTTCTATCTTTCATTTTATTTTGTTGTAATTTTATTGCTTCTTCAGTTCCAGATTTGATTTGTTTGACTTGTTCACAATTTTTTCATTTTGATTTGTAATTTTGTTTGTCTTTTGATTTCAGACTTGATTTGCTCACTGTTATTTTATTTGCTTTTAGTTTTATTGCTTTTTGAGTTTTATATTTGATTTGTTTTTTTTTGTTGTTGTAATTTTTTAATACTTTATATCATCTGCTTAATATTTTGTTAATCATGTCTCTTTCGTTTATATATAACTTTTTACATTTATAAGTACATTGTAAGGTGTATGTATTAAAATCTAAGACCATAGAACGCCGGCCGCAGCTCCGATTCTTCTATTTCACTGTCCTGCCTCCCATCGCTAGAAATTTCCACCCCAAGGTATTTGAATTTTTCGACTTGCTTCAGCTGGGTCCCCTGTATTCGACCATAACCCGTGTTTTGGCTAAACTAATCTTCATGCCAACTTGAGTGCACTCTTCATTGAAGGAATTTATCCACAATTGTAAGCTCGCGTGTGTGGGCGCCAGCCTCGCTGTTTCATCCGCGAAGAGTAAAGAATCTATCGTATCCTCAGTGTACTATATGGTAATATTGATATTACCGTCCTAACTGAGTTTGTCGTTTTCTCTGGGTCTGAATCTCCGGCTGCCAGATTTCCTGACTATTTGTATTTATTTATTCGAGACACCTTCCGCTTTACCTCGTGCTGTCGATACGCCAGACCCCGAACTCAAATGGCAGTTAATCTAATATTATGTTCTATTTCATCAATTACGAAAACACTGACCGTGGCCTAGTAGTACGTATTACATCTTCTCTCATACTTTATATATCTTGAAACACGATTTATAGGATGACTGTCAAGATTGCGACTAAGTGTATGTGGGACAAACAGCGCGCACGATTTCCAAGAGGGTTGATGAGCGTAAAAGAGCATGCAAACTCGGTCATCCGGAAAAATCGGCATTGGCTTAGCAGTTTCTAGATACGGGCCACCATTTTTCATTTGAGCCGAAAATCTTAGGAAAGCCCAAGTCACCACACGCGCCTAGTCAAAGAAGCAATTGAAATATACAAGCACCCGGTAAACATTAATAGGGATGACGGTCGTAAGTTAAAAACCTCGTGGTATCCGGCGCTGCTGGATAAATCATATCGACGATCCGCACAGTCCGGCATCCGTTAGTAGATACACAACACACTGCATCAAGACGCACACACCCTGCTTTCGACACGGTACTGCAATCCAGTACTTAACCTAACACAAACTTGGACACACCCTGACTTCGGTACGGTATTGCAAGGCAATACTTAACCCACACTTCAACACACACCCATCACATCAGCCCTGATGATGGACCCTGCAATGGGATCCGAAACGTCGGCCACAGAGGTCACATATAAACGGCAGAATGTCTCAGAAAACTATAAACAGAAGATCTTGGAACACTGTTTATTAACAGAATTAATGAAGTCGTAATATGTAATGCCAGTAAAGAATTGTATGTATTGTGACTTTCAAGCGCAATTCACCCAATGAGAATGCGGCACGATGGTACGCGAGTAAATAGGTATTGTGGATTAGCTAGCTATCACAAGTACAATATTTGAATCAGAAATCATAATCTTCTGCCAACAGACATGACCCGTTTCAAAAAGGAGCCGGAGTTTTGTTAAGTTCCCGCCATTTTGAAACGGGTCACGATTCGCACCCCTTCCGGTGTGTGTCCCCCGACTTCCGGTTACCGCCAAAATTCAATTCTCAATTTGGCACGTGATCTTGCGCTGAATCCTGAAGGACACGAGATCAACTTGCACAAGACGGACAGTTTTTTACAAATATACTGCATAAAATATCCCAATTATAATAATTTCGTTGTCTGTTTGTCCGTCCGTCTGTCTCCGTGACTTCGTATAACGTCCGTAAC
>JADDOH010001474.1:0-368427 GCA_016648135.1 Agrypnia vestita
ACCAGCCAAACCATGCCCCAAGCGAAAATTGACTCTAAAAAAGTTACTTGTGAGCGTTTGGTGGACTAGTGCTGGTGTCGTTCACTACAGCTTTCTTAAATGGCCAGATGATTACGGCAGATGTCTATTGTCAGCAACTGCAAACCATGATGGAAAAGCTAGCTGCTAAACAACCGAGGCTGGTTAATCGCTCTAGGCCACTGCTGCTTCATGATAACTCTAGACCACACACTGCATAACAGACGGCTACCAAATTAGAGGAGCTTCAATTGGAATGTCTAAGACATCCACCGTACTCTCCGGACCTTGCCCCAACAGATTACCATTTTTTTCGAAATTTGGATAACTTCTTGCAAAGGAAAAAATTCAACACCGATGGGGCAGTCCAAACCGCCTTCAAAGATTTTATTGATTCCTGTCCGAATGGTTTTTTTAGTAAAGGGATCGATGAACTACCTATGAGATGGCAAAAGTGCATAGATAGCAATGGTACATACTTTGATTAAGTAAATATATTATAATAAAAAAAAATCGGCTTTATGTTCCTCCCATACTAAACGCCAATTTCATATGTAAGGACCTAATATTATAAAACATCTCTAATCCAGTTTGAAGGTAGGTTCTTAATTCACAACTATCTCAAGCGAATCAGTTTTAAATTTTGTAATACACCTAATAATAATAAGAAATAATGATATTCCGGTTTCATTAAATAATTCGGTGTTTTATTTCCCGAATTATCAAAACGTACATCAAGAATTGAATAACTTATTTTACTACATACAATTTTTTAACATTTCAGTTTGAATGATTATGAATGAATTTTCGCGTCATATCTACATATATTTGTAAATACAGGATGTCTCCTAGCTTGTATAAAAAACTTCGAGGGAGTCTTATTCATTCGTATTGTTTGCACTTTGGATGAAATATCAACAGTTAAGTAGATAAGCGACATCAAAATCTGCATGTTTTTTTTCAATATTTCTTTTATTTATCTTTTTTTAACATTGGAGTTTCCTTAAAGTAACTTATATCCAATTTAAAAAATTCTTTCACGTTGATAAAAATTTAAAAAAATTATTGAATAATTTAACTCCCGTCCATTTGATACGTGATCCACAATTTTGTGTTCGACCACAATAAAATATGTCGACATTCCATTGAGAGAAATAAATAAATAATTTAGATGATATGATCAATATTCATCCTATAAACTGTAATTTTAACTCAATCGTCTCGATATCCGGATATAGATAAAAAATAATATATTACTGAGGGTTAGAGGGGAGATATGCTTTACAATAACGCTCCTACAACTTTAGTTCAAATTCTTTTAAGATTGCTTTCATTTCTTTTATTTCATTTAGTTATAAATTTAAGTATGGCAGAGTATTGAGTGTTAACATAAATTGAGTCCATTTTTTTAAGAGGAAAATAAACCACAATAAAGATAACTCAAAAAAAATTAATCAATAATGTATTCTCTTTTGCTATTCCCAACTTTTTGCCAAGATTCTTCAACCTTTAGGTTGCAGACATTTTCACATAAAATAATTGGAATTGTAAGTGACATTTTCACTCCTCAATGTCAATTATTAGATGATGTTCATAAAGACATACATTTTTACAGAATCATATCAAAAAATTCAAAAGATAAAATAAAATAAAATTGTATACTTAAATGTCGGACTAAACATAATGGATACAATTCACCCTTAAGGCGAATTTTTTACCAAAATTATGCTTTAGAAACTATCCAATTTGATTAATGTCATAGAAGTTTTCTTTATAAATGTATAAAGGTGTCAAAAATATTATAAACATAAAAATAAAAAGAACAATAAAAAAACTACAATATGGTAAATCTCTGGCCTTCACTGGAAATTCAAAGGAATAATCGAATGTTCGGTTTTTTCATGTATCTTATTTTTGGGTATATTTTCATTTAGCATTCTTATAAGAAATGGTAAATTTAGGTGCTTAGATATAGATGCAGTAGAATATTCGTCTTTTTGATATCGTGAGAGAATTTTATACGACATATTTTTAATGAGGTATTATTAATCCATTTAAATAAAAATAATAAATAATAAAAGGCACAAAGAAAAGAAAGCATACAAACAATAATTATTACTGGTTTAATATTTCATTCACAACTTAAAATTTAATATAATTAAATAATTTTACGGAAGAATTTTCATAAGGAATCTAAATGATTTTCTTACTGGGTGTTTGGCCCACGTTTTAATAATTCCAGATTCCATACATTAATAATGGACAAATTGCGATCAGTCCTTCCAGTCAGTGATTTTCGGTATATATAAAGCATTTTGGCATTACGGCATGTTTACCCAAATAGATAGTTTAAATATGAAGTTATCTCAAGTCTTTTAGGATGTGATAACAAAAATAATATAATGAACAATCGAAAAATTGAAAGTTCAATAAACTTTATAGGTAAATAAAAAGGCCAAATATACTACTTCATATAACTTGTGTCAAAAATGAAATGATAGGCATAAAAATTACAGTTTTCGTGTTTTGACAAATATTTTTAGTTATATAAAAGTTCCTTTTTTGTCCGTCAATATCACCAAGCATCTTCACCACTATAGATGACGATACGTGCAAATAAAAAATACGCAAAGTAATATTTTTTAGGTTCTTTAGTTTGTTTTTAAAGTAAATTTTGTTTATATAAATAATCAATTTTTAGTTATTTCTGATAAATAGATAGGTATTTTTATATATTTAATTTTAATGTCGAAAATTATTATTTGACGAACGTTATTTCTCATATCAAATACGTGGATTAAAAAGGTAATGTATTTTGAATTGTTTTTTTTTTGTAAATTTAGCAGAGTGAAGTATTAAGGTCGATACATATATCAAGCGATAACATTTATTTCTGTTATTAACCTTGATACGTTAAAAATGGATACCGAAAATTTGTATTCAAAATAAAAATTTCTTATAGCTGCATCTTTGATAAAATAAACCATTTTTTATAAAGAAAATAATAATAATTCTCTAATTAACTGATGCGTCTATCTCTTGGTAGATACCTTACTAATATGACCTACTGAATGCTGATAACGATATAACGGCGTCACGCAACGCAGGGTCAGTCATACATGACCGCAAACCCTCGAAGAATATTACGCACGCAACGCTAGGTTAGTCATCTTTGGCCGCATTCTCTCTCTCTAAGATTCCATGACATTCCGTTATGTACTTAAACACTACATTGGAATCGGAGGAAGGAATTTATCTATAAAAGGCGTCTCGCAACGCGGGATCAGTCAATTCATTTCGTAAAGCGACATCCCAGCGTTAGAACCAATGTGACCAGTGATTCGTGACGGTGATGTTACAACACGTAATATTAGCCGCAGCACATAGCACAACACAACAGAGCCAGCACAGTGTTACCAGTGAAAGTGAGTAAAGGGATTCCAGGGCGAGAAGTTTTTACGTGCAAACATTGAAAGGAGTTTACTATGACGTGATCAAAGCAATAGAAACAGCTTTCATTAGCGCGAATTAAGGAACAGTACAGCAATAAATATGTGAAATATTCGGTAGATTTAGCGACTCTGAAATTTAGAACGGTACTAAAAATTTACTCGTGGCCAGTGACTTTCTTTGGTAATAAATGAAACTAAATTAATTTCAAGTGTTCATTTGCCTTCCAAAGCCCTGTTTTGTGATAGAATATATAAAAGTATTGTTAAATATTTATATTTTTAAAAATCTAATAAATTCAAGTACCTACACACACAGTGATATTATTCATAGCTCCGTACCGATCCAATTGTCTTCACCATATTATTTTGTGGACTATATAATGGTCTGGTCTATGCAATATTCATGATGCTGGATGAGAACCACATCAGTATTAATATGGATGAGAGCATCTCCGATGACATAATGTAGGACAGGGAAACCGAGGGACACTCTGGGTCAGATTTAAGCCTCGCCGCTTCTGTTACTACCCGAGAAACAATGGAACAAATTTAATCAGGTTTTTAGGATTCAGTGTCAGATTAGACTGACAGTACATCTTGGACTTGGACTATCTGGTACCATCAATGATTATATTTAAATAACTCGATATATGGACATCGGACTATTCTCAAAAATAACCCGGGTTCCTGCATTATTTAATATTTTCTTTAAATAAAAACAAAAAACATAAATTGAGATTCATATATTAAAGGTATGCATTAGGTTGCTTCACAAATGTATGAAATTTTTTAATTATTTTTTTCTATGGGGCACCCTTTCATATGTCTTAAAACTTACATAGTTTTTTTTCAGATTTTCTTTCGCTACTAGCTGTAAAAGTGTCGGGCTTAACTTATATATTGTGGTATAAAGCAGTTTGTGGTTTAACATATTAAATAAATTAATCACGTTAACTTAGTATAAACCACTATTTTAAATAAATAAACTATAATAAATAGTGGTGTCATACTAAGTTAACGTGTTTAATTTATTTTAAAATATATCTTGGTATTTAAACTGTAAAAATATATTTTAAGTAACTTTTTACGAAAATTTAGTTTAACTTCAGATTGAAATGAGTAAAGTAATTAATTGAAATATTAAAAAAATAAATATAGTAAATAGGAATAATATTTATTCAAGATTAACTTTTCTGAGTCGGAAAATTTTCCTCAATAATCTTTAATCGCCAAGAGTAAAAATTGCTTCTGCTCTTCTTCGCTGGAGTGAAGTTGGTTATCATCACACCACCGATGATTCTTCCATGAGCACTACTCCTTTCTATACTAGATCATTTACTTACTTGGAATGTACAAGTCTTAGCTTATTGTAGTCATCATCATCCTTACATCTTTCGTTGATTGTTTTGAAAAATTCAATATATGATTTGTTGCACTGAAGTTTAACCATAATGAGAGCATTTTTAAGGGTTTTGAGAACCTTCCAATTTTACCAAAGATGTCATTTACCGAGTTTTTTATACTTACTTCACTTGTAAAAGCCATTATTACACAGTATTACAGGTAATAAGTTTTGGATATGATGGCATTCGAGTTCGGGGGATTTTGGCAGATAACAGGTAATGCAGGTACAAAAAAATGAGTAAAAAATATTTTGGGTTTGATACTATAACATAAGTTTAGCTCTCGCTAGTTCCTACTCTGTAATAATTGGGTGTGCCACTATTAAATTTGTCTAGTGAAAAAATATTTTCGTTTCACTGCAAACGATTTAAAATTGTACACTTATTACAATTCTTAATATACTTTATTAATATAAACACTGTAACGATATTGGCCTATTCAAATAGACATTGCTGAAAAATTATACGAAAATATCTATCTGCTAAAGTTTATAATAAAGAGAAGCTTCACAACCCGTTAAATACTCTATAATTAAATATTTGCTGGATAAGTAGGTGCGGGCGAGCTTTATTATTTCTGCACGCGGGCGTGTAAAGCAGGCTTTATGTTATTTTGTTTAACGAGATGGACCAATTACAGGTGCGCCGTTAGCACCGAATCTAGCCTATCAAAAGCGGTTGTCCGCGTAACGAATCTGGCCAATGAAACGCGTCCTTAGAGTTAGACTTTGACTTTTACACGCTAGTTGGAATCAAAGATGGCGCGAGATAGGGACTATTTTTAGGCGTTACAAATTAGAAAGCGGCACTTGAGTTTTCAGCTTGAAGGTCGGCGGAGGCTTTGTCGAGGAGAGTCAGTAAGGAAGATAATTTGGCTGGATCGAGGAAAAAGCCAGAGGTTGATAATAATTCAAAGAGAATTGGAACAGTGAACAGCTAAGCATTTTCAATATTATTTATTTCTATTGCCTTTTTCGTGTATTCAATTTAGAACTTTCTGGATCGTAACAATTATTGATACATGTTGTGGATTGTTTTGTTACGTATTTTGGGCCTAGGGATAATTATTACTATACGCGCTTCAGATTAAATATACAAGAAATCGTAATATGGCGACTGTGATAATTCCAGCGGGTGAATTATTGCATAACGCTTATGAAATATATAATTCTGTCGCTGTTCATATGAAAAATCATTTAAATTTGATATTCATATATTACCAAAGATATAAAGGCTTTAAAATGGAATACTTTACTGACGAAGGGTGTTTCGTGTTTGTTCGTGGGTTTTAAAATTCAGTATAATTATGTATATTCAATGTCGCGAGGTTCGGAATGTGCGAGAGGTTCTTCAGGGCGGATGTATTCTTATGCTAACGAATGCTTTGTTATCTATGCTGGCGATTGAATACACGGATTTCTATATGATTTGTGTTTTCTTGGGGATAATTCGGAATTTAATTATGTGTTTTGATATCACGATTGTAAGCGTGATATAGGTTCAAATCGTACGAGGAATTTCCTACAAACAATATATTTTAAAAATGCATCTGGATTTTATATTTATTTTATTAAAACATGAATGTGTGGTTTATTTGAACTCGTTACATGTTTGTATTGCGTATCATTAGGCAATCGTATTAAACACGATTTGTTCCTATCAAGTTCTTATAAAGACGTGTTTCGAATTGTATATATATTCCTTAATTGCGATAGTTATTCATATGGCATTGTTTTTATTCATTCAATATTAGATATTTGAAATGTTTTTTTTACAACATATTCCATTATTGTGGGTCGTTTGCGGTTAGATCAGATCAACCTTCGGTCTTCCGTAGCCGTGATAGTTTTTCATATGACATTGTTTTATTCATTCAATATTAGATATTTAAAATGTTTTCTAGAACATTTTTCACTATTGTGGACAGTTCGCGGTGTGTTCAGGGGTGGTTAACCTTCGGCCTTCCGTAATCGCGATAGTTATTCATATGACATTGGTTTTATTCATTCAATATTAGATATTTGAAATGTTTTCTACAACATTTTCCATTATTATGGGCAGTTCGCGGTTTGTTCAGGGGTAGTTAACCTTCGGTCTTCCGTGATCACGTTATTTACTAATATGACAGATTGTTTTGTTTTGTTCGTTTAATATAAGTAATATCATATATTTTTATGAGTTACCGTAATTATTTATCTATATGATTTTATTATCGAGAGTGATGCAACGAATACTACCTTCATGAATACGAATATCAGGCCTACTATTCGGTGAATACGAATGCGAATATTTCCACCAAGGTGGGGGAACTTGAACATACTTGTAAATATAATAACCTTGATGCAACGAATACTACCTTCATGAATACGAATATCAGGCCTACTATTCGGTGAATACGAATGCGAATATTTTCACCAAGGTGGGGGAACTTGAACATACTTGTAAATATAATAACCTTGATGCAACGAATACTACCTTCATGAATACGAATATCAGGCCTACTATTAGGTGAATACGAATGCGAATATTTCCACCAAGGTGGGGGAACTTGAACATACTTGTAAATATAATAACCTTGATGCAACGAATACTACCTTCATGAATACGAATATCACGCCTACTATTCGGTGAATACGAATGCGAATACTTCCACCAAGGTGGGGGAGAACGCAAGCATACTTGTAATTGTATTGTTTATGTCTGCTTGTGATATCACTGTACGGCGTAGATGAACTAGTTTGAAAGGGCTTATGTTCTGCATGTGCTTGGCGTAGAGGGAATAGTCTTCTTGTTTCTAGGATCCTATACAGGTTTACAGGTGCTGATATTGAAATATATATACAAGGAAAACACTATTTTGGGAACCATTAACTGGATGGCAGATATTGAAGCACACATACACACAAGGAGGACGTTATGTTAAATACATGACTGGAAAGTTGTTATTGGAAAACACAGGCGTCCAGTCGGCGGGACGCAAGCATATTTGTAATTATATTGGTCATGTCTGCTTGTGATATCACTATACGGCGTAGATAAACTAGTTTTAAGGGGTTTATGTCCTGTATGTGCTCAGCGTAGAGGGAATAGTTTTCTTGTTTCTAGGATCTAATACAGTTTTACAGGTGCTGATATTGAAATATATATATATATATATAAAAGGAAAACACTATTTTGGGAATCACTAACTGGATGGCAGATATTGCAGCACACATACACACAAGGAGGACGTTATGTTAAATACATGACTGGAAAGTTGTTATTGGAATACACAGGCGCCACTAGAAGATATGGGCAGTTTGCAGAGAACTTCAACTTCTGTCAGTTAAGGACCTTTTACTATTACTATTCTTTCGCCTTTTTGCATAACCGTGGATGAACTAGATTGAAGGGGTTTATGTTCTGTATGTGCTCGGCGTAGAGGGAATAGTTTTCTTGTTTCTAGGATCTAATACAGTTTTACAGGCGCTGATATTAAAATATATATACAAGGGAAATGAAGGGCTACACAGGCGCTGGTAATTGCTCAATTGTGGAGAGTTATATTACTTCGGATCAGGATGCCATCTTAGAAGCAGACCAACTACAGAACTAAGATAAGAACCTTTGATATTATTTATTCCTGATGTTTTCTTATGTGTATCAAATGGAATGTTCGTGCTATATAATTTGTCCTTGTCTCATGGTCACTATTCATTTCATTACGTGGGTTCAGAGTTCGACGGTAACGGACGCGGAAACAAATTAGTACTGATGTCGGGACGTAACGTCGGGATTATATCTTAATTATCTTTAGGATAGAAGCGAGGTCATCATACGTGCATTCTGCATTTCAAACGTTTTACTAACTTTACATATTATTGCGTTTTACAAATTGAATATGATCGCGGGAAATAGGCATTCCGTCCGGTTATGCAATGTTAACTTCCAACGTAGCATAATGAGATCTTATTACCAGTGCTAGACTCTCGAGGTTAGTCACGTGATTGTTGTATAAATGGAATAGTGAAGGGGATTGAAGAATGAGATACACTCGCGATACAGGTAGTTGTATGTGACTGGGATCAAATGGCGGGGTGCGTGTTCTCGGTCCAGGGGATGAACGGGACTGCGGAGACACTCTGGGTGGGTCTAAGTAGAATTGCGCAAAGCCTCCACACAGTTAAAATGTGTTCAGTCAAGCAAAGGTGAAGCATTTCGAATCGGACCAGAGCGTCGTGCCTCAAACAGCCGGAGGGAAGAAGCCCCTACGTTCTTTCACTCCCTTGGCCCGACGAGCTCGAATTCCGGATATGAATGTTCATGAATGTCAGCTAAAAGACTCAGGTAGCCGTACCTCAATCGAAACCTTCGATCGGGACCTCATCAACGTACGAGACAGGGCGTTCCGCATGGACGAGCAACTATGAGAAGCAAATGAAGGGGATTGAAGAAAGAGATACACTCGCGATACAGATAGTTGTATGTAACTGGGATCAAATGACGGGGTGCGTGTTCTCGGTCCAGGGGATGAATGGGACTGCGGGGACACTCTGGGTGGGTCTAAGTAGAATTGCGCAAAGCCTCCACATAGTTAAAATGTGTTCAGTCAAGCAAAGGTGAAGCATTTCGAATCGGACCAGAGCGTCGTGCCTCAAACACAGCCGGAGGGAAGAAGCCCCTACGTTCTTTCACTCCCCTTGGCTCGACGAGCTCGGGCTCTGGTTATGAATGTATGTGAATGTAATAACTCCGTACTCAAGGACGAGATAGGACGTTCCTCATGAACGAGAAATTATAAGATGCAGGTAGCAGTTCGACAGTCAATACTTATGCTCGGGGCCGCTTTAATGAACGAGATCTGTTAGCAGTTTAACAATCAATTTTATGATCGGGACCGCATTCAGGAGCGCGATGGCATTACTAACACCATCATACTCATCATTCACCACCTTTTCTAACTTGCTGTATACAGAGACCTTCGGGGTTCTCCTTTCCCGGCCAGCGAGAAACATATCAGGAATTACACAATCAACTGTAATAATCATGCTGATTTACCATCATTTTAATATCTCTAGTCAATAAGACTACACCGTGGGATCAATCACATCAACTATATTTGGCGATGCTAACATGGCTCTGACTGACGCGCTCAAGGGAGAGTCTTTTCCAGTCACCCAGTTAGTTCATTCAGCCCTTTAATCAGCAGTAAACATCATAATAATCCGGCTCATGTAGCCGCAACGTGGGATCCTCATCATAATACACCAGTCAATTTGACTGCCCCGCGGGATAATATACAAACCTTAATATCAGACGCGGGATTTCTTCCTGATATGTTTGTCGCCGGGAAGCGAGGACTTCGGGGGATTCCAGCAGGAGCAATAGAGTCTCGGCTTGATCTTGGTCTGCAGCTTAGTGTGGGAGGTTATGTCTAAACAGGAGTTAACCACCGGATGCGGCGATGCTCTGGGGCCGCATCCCCCTCCCCCCTACAGGGGGGGGGGGGGCATCTAAAATCCACGTTTGAACAGAAGTGGTTAGACACTTCTTAAATTTCACTTACAAATCTGTATCTTCCATTCCCTTAGAATCTCGGGCTGCGATAATGTCAGACAAAGCTTGCCCTGAGCCTCTGTTGCGCCTAGTTGTTGTGAATATATATATGTTTGTCTTCCCCTACTATGTACTATGAACAGATTGAGCAGATTGGACAACGTGAGACGCGCTATCGGTAGGTTTCTTACTTGTGTTTTGAATATAACGTATGCTATTATATCTTGTAAATCTGTCATAAATGGGTGCCGCATGTGGTTGTGCTGACACTGTTCTAAGCTGCTATTATGAGATGTTGATAATCAATGCGGGCGGAATCTTTAGCGTATGCCGTTAACTTGGCAACGATTGTATTGTTTTATATTACAGTATTTTAACCCCGATGGTATTATAGTTATGGCGGTTCAATGTAAGGGAGTTTTGCTACTAGCGTTTATTCCTAGGCTACGCCGCATATAATTGGCTTTTAGGCCAACTCCGGACGTGGACGATATCGGCTATCTCTCATATAGGCGAAACTGTAGAGTTCTAGAGCGGTTTCTAGAAGGACGAGTACGGATTAGTTACGTGCGTTTGTTATTTCCATAGTTAGGTAAGAATTCGATCTATATTAGTCTAGTCGCGTTAATAAGAATACGAATCTCACCACATATCAAAAGAATTTTGGATAGCTACGGACACAACGGAGGAGGAATTTTCCTAACCACTAGATAGATCACGACTGGCCAATTTTGAAAATATAAATTCTTAACAAAAAAAAATAAATAAAATATTAGCTTTCATGTAAATATACTTCCGAAGTTCTAAGTTCAACTTAAGTTTTCATCTAGTAGCTTAAAGCATAAAGTGTGTGCTTAAAAGTCCCAAAAGCTGTAATAAAGCTCAATTCGGTAGCTTAAAGTCTCAAGCTTTGGGCTTTTCGTAAAACTTACATTATTAAACTTTATAGTTAGGTATTTAGCTTAGGTGTACAGGTAGATACGTTACAAGCTGGCACTAAACCGAAATGAGTGGAGGAAGATTCTTGAGGAGGCCAAGACCCACCAAGGGTTGTAGTGCCAAGAGTGATGATGATATCAGTTTTTATATATTCAGACTATTTTAAGTATTAAATATCAAATAAAATAAAACACTTAGTTTTAAACCACTTATTACTACATACATACAATCGTCAACTAGTTTCGGTTGGTCTCAACCTTCTTCAGGACAAGTATAATATAGACTAATCTAAGTACAGACATTTGCATAGAAAAGACAATCAGAGAGGGACAGAATGTCAACTAGGAAGGGGAGAGGTTAAGCGAAGAGAGAGGGAACAACTTTAAAATCGATCTATTAGATATATTTATTTGTTTATTTATTATTTGTTTTCTATTTTTGATAGCTTTTCGTATACAGGGCCACAAATTTTACACAAAAACGGAATTAGGAGAAGGTTACCGTCGCTTCTAGGCTGTTTCAGGTGTTTGTAGATGCTTTCCTTATGCTGTAGATAGCCCTTGACGTCTACAGGCCATTCTTGATGTTTCTATAGTGTCGTTTCAAGGGTTTATTACCAGGGATTCGGATAATACGTTAATTATTTTTAGCATCTCGTTACCCAGCGATAATAAAAAGTCTATACACTAGTGATAAATTGCAAAATAGTGTAATTTAAAGGAGAGTTTGTTAATTTAATTCGTTTTAAATGTCTTAAATGAAATAATTGATTAATCATTAATTAATAAATCTTTACTTAATTTCCAGTGATTTCATTTGTCTCCCAAAATCACGACCCGTGACATATACTTAACCTCAATATGAATCTAATATTCTTGGAATTGCATTAAATGCAAGTCCGCAAACCGCATGATGCACTGAAAGGCTTATCTAACTGCATTACGTTATTTTAATCTAACCTCACGTCGCTTTTAACACTTAGCATAAGCCAGCCTTCGCGTTCTCCGGTTAAATATTGACATTAGTCCGGCAGTCGTGTGATCATAACCGAGCTGGTGGTCGCCGGCCACACGAGCGTCCCGGAGACCCCCACCCCAGCGGTCGCAGGTTACTTGACAAACGCGGTCTGCGGTCACCAGTGTCACTCTGGAAACAAACATTCAACGGACGCGACTGTGCGCCGAGGCAATTTTTTTTTAACCTTTAACCGAACGCGCTTTTGTAAAATTCACGAATTTTTTTGATTCGACGTTTTTGTAAAGGTTTGTAGATCATGAACTCTGAAGCCTGAGTACAGAATCATTACTTAAATGATTGTAAGCCTAGGTACTTTAACCTTTAAATCATTAAGTTTGGACTCTGTATTCAGGCCTGAGAGTAGTTAAGGGTGTGTCATAGAAATGAAATTATATTATGTTATGAGAAAGTCGATATGGAATTCTTTGGGTGGTTATAGGGCGTACGACCTATCGTACGGTCTAAAAAGGTATTGAAAAAATTGAATAGTTCTCAGACGTATTCTAGTGTAATTTTAATAATTTGGTGAAATATCATTTCACATATAAAGGATGTAACTATAAAAATTCCAATAAAATAGATACCTCATTAGTGAAATCTGTATTTGATTAGGGGGATAAAAAAGTTTTGAATGCCAGTGGCGCTAATTTTAATTACAACAATATGTGAAACGGGCTGTAAAACTTAAATATATATATAATTTCTAAAAATTTATGGGTGAAAATGGTAAACGTTACATTGTGTAAAGTGATCATTTAAGTCAGCCTTACGATAGGTTGTAAGCCTTATGAACGCAAGCCAAAGACTTCCACACCTACTTTCATATAAAAAAATATAATTTCGTCTCCATGAGACATCTATATTATATCTTGATTAATGATGTCCCCTGGGATAAAATCCAGTACTTTGCTCATACAAAAATTAAATTTGGATAAATTTCTATATTCTGAATTACACTATGTTTTCAGTCATTAACCTCTTTGCTACGCAAGTTAAATAACACGAGGAATATTCTGGGTCCCAAACTTTATTTCCTCGGTCATCGCCTTTCGCTTTTTCTAGAACATCCATTGTTTCCAGGCGGTAAGGGTCTGTATATCTATCAGCAGTTTATTTAGTGGTCAGCAGCCTGGATCCCTGCTCTCACTCTCTCCGTTGGGATCCAAATTTGAAAATAGTCAGTTTTGTCTTGACACTAAGCTTGAATTTCGACGGAACTGCCGTACAAGATGTTTACCACCTGTTGATGTTTTGTCCCATTGTCAGCACACAGAGACACAAGCTGGAGGCAGTGTGCAGACAGAAGGACTTCAACTGGAAAGACATCGCAACCTTGATAAGTCATAAGGACTTATCACGAGAGGTGGTATCTTTCTTAGAGAATGTAGTCAGGACATTAAAAGTAATAAACAACAAAAAAAACAAAAGCTTAATGTTATAAGAACGTATAGGAAGGTCTCTTCAGGTCCGACTCCTTCTGAGAGAGGTTTCCCGTGGTTCCCTCTCCACATAGGCAAATGCGAAGGAGCTCCAAGATCCACGGACAAATCCCTGCCGTTCCAACAAAGCTGGTAGTTTCTAGAGTAGAATACCTGAACTCCTATTGAGGTAAATTATAAGCCTTGTACATAGCAAGCAAGGCCAAAAGTAATTAAACTCACATCTAAAAAAAGCTCTTACTAACTAACTTACTTACCATCATAGTAAAGTGGATAGCTCTTCCCGCTATTAGTATACCTACTCGAATACGTTATTTTTTTATTTTAATTTTTTTTAGATTTATTACTTTATACTGTTGTAACCGGATAATTAGCCTCTTACAAACTAATATTTATTTTATTCGTCCACCATGTCCATAACCATATATTACCAGAATGTTAGAGGCCTTCGTACCAAAACAACAACAATCCTTCAAAACACATATTCAAATGACTACGATATAATCGCCCTTACGGAATCATGGCTCAATAAAGGCATTAGAAACGAAGAGCTTTTTGACTCCCGTTACAGCATTTATCGCAGAGATCGCGACTATACCTCAACCGGTCAACGCCTTGGCGGTGGTGTAGTTTTAGCTGTTAAACATGAACTGATCAGCATTGCTCGGCCGGAATGGCAATCCTCCGCTGAAGACATCTGGGTCACAATTCTTTCTAAGGGCTCATGCCATCCTGTTCATATATGTTGCGTATATATCCCTGGTGGGACTCATTATCAATACCTCATGGAAAATTTCCTAAATATGTTAACAGATGTGTGTGATGAATCACCTGTTTCTATAGATTTTTTTTTTATTTTATTATTTTTATTTTGAACTCTAAGATGATTAAAATGCTACGCGGGGAAAAATTGAGCTAAACTGGCCGTAGTATTGGAGCTACAAAAATTTGGGAATGATGAAACGCTAGTATTGGGAGGGAGTTAGTAGCGATTGATCGGATATAGGTTACGGGCAGTTACTATTCAATTTTTATAAATCATATTGATCTTGTGGTAAAGCCGTGTTTGGTACAAATGGTTGACGATCGATGCGGTCCGAGCGGTCCGCATGTGCTTCACATAAAAAAGCTGAACATGGATTTCAGAGATTTAGGTCGCGTTTATTGCAGTTTAAGCCGTTAAAAAACCGATTAACGTCTACTCTAAGGTGACGATGATATTGACAGTTCCACGAGGTTTCTGAATTATTGACTTTTTTGCTCGGGTTTTGAAACCGTTTGAGAGCCGTATATCTTCATCTCGAGTGGATCCCCGTGCAACAGAGAGGCAGAATATTGAGCAAAACTAAGGAAGGCAGGTCTAATCGGGGGATCGCGAGAGGAAAACGCCCCATAATTTTTTTTATAGGAATTGGCCGTGAAGCACGAATTAAAACGTATACGATGTACCAGAGGGGTGACCTTAACTGAGCGGATAATGATTTAATTTCGTTTCGCGGGAGTCGGATAACATAGGCAGATAGGAAAGTTAACTATAATTCCATTATATTTATCTGTAGACTAACGCTCTGTCGAGAAGCGAATAATGATTCATTTTCGTTTCGCGGGAGTCGAATAACGTGGGCGGATAGAAAAGTTAACTATAATTCTATTATATTTATCTGTAGACTAACGCTCTTCAGGCTTTTACAACAGATAGGTAATTGCGCAATGACGGTATATACAGTTAGGAAAGAGATAACGATAACGTGTAAGCATACTAATGGCACGACAAGAAAATAATATACTCAAATATAGATACAATATATTAACTATGTAATCACTACAAACCTGTCCGACGTTAGCGTAGTTTCAACAGGACGGGTAACGTGTATACGATTGGCTATTCTAGCTCAGATTTCGCCGGGTTTGGTAGTAATAACCACAAAACATAATTGGAACAAGTGTATCTAGATAAGAATATTGTAAATAAAATAATATGAATTTGCGGCCCATATACACATGAAATAAAAGGATAAAGCGTATGGGGATCTTATAGATGGATGGATAAATGAAACAAATATATATAGGAGTAAATGCAAGTAAAAAGCAAGCATATAAGTACCAAAAACATAGGAGAACATAGTGTGATAGAAATTCGAAGACGGGAGGAACAATAATGTGAAGTGGAACGGATATAGCAAGAGCATGTAACAATGATAAACGTACAAATACAGACAACTACTTGAGACCGATTCGACAGATACTAGCAATCTTTCAACACACCTCTAAGAACATGGTGAGCGGTATATAGTTATCAGCGGAGGCGTCCAGTGCCTTGGCAATGAATGAGCACTGAATTAATCCGACGCCTTGCCTGCGGCACTGGAGGTTTATTTACTTATTTGTTTTATTTGTTTTCATTTATTGGGTTTCTTACAGCCCTATAATTAATCAATCTTTGAAGAAAAGACAATAATTGATGCACAGAGTTTTGGGCCAATTACGCGAAAACACATACATACAATCGATAAAAGAATAATAAAAACATGTCCAATAGTGGGTTGTGTGAGTGTGTATCTGTGTGTTTATTTATTTTTATTTATTTTGTTTTGGGAAAAAAATTAAAAGCAAAACGATCTTAAAAATCTTCCACTGAATTTAAAAATTTAATTTAACTTACATTAATAGTTTATTGTGTTATAGCGAATAGTACTCTTCCAGTATTATATTGTTCGAGAATATTCACTGTCTATGTAACATAGTTATTTGTGGATCAATCTTACTGCCAATAAAAATAATAATAAATGGTTACAAATTATGTTTAAATTCCGCAACGGAGGGAGCTAATACGTCCCTGTGCGCGGAGAGCCGCGGGCAAAAGACAGGATTCATTGGATGATTCACGAGAAAAGATCGCCCAAAATTAATTTAAAATTAGGTATAGTACCTTTGAACGATTGTTTATCTAGGTATGCAGTGTGTACATGTTGAGTGTAGGGAAATTGATACAATGATATAGCAGCCAAGGATCGTTAAATTTCCGATAAAGACGAGTGAAAATACGAGGGAACGGGACATGATAATGGTAGATAATGAAGAAACATCAACTATGATTAGGGGAGTACCCGATAGATTGTGGTTACGGTTGATCAAACGACAATATGGACTGAACTTAGAAATTAAATATTAAAAATTAATTATCGCGCTTGTGAAGCGAGTTCAAACCGTCTGAAGCCACCAAGTCCGTCCCAAACGGGCACAGGAATGGAGATAGAGACGGCAATAGGAGGTGGGATCAACTGGCATATCCGAGTGGAGATATGGTTTTTTTTTTGCCAAATTGAATCTTAGGAACAAAGAATTTGGTTTCAAGGAAAGTAGGATATTGAAAATCCTGGAAACACACGACTTAGGACCTTTGGCTGCTAGGGGGGGTTTAAAATGTCAAGACACAGCAGAAATCAGGGGGTTGGTGAACGTCTACGAGAGCGCAAAATCCGCGTCGGTTGTTTTTTTGAGTGAAAGTTACCGTCGACTTAGTGTCCCAGTGGTTATAGTGAAAATTATAGTTTAGTTTTCAAGTGAAAGTGGTGTGCGGGTAAATATACTCTTCGACATTGCTCACGTTAAAAGAAAAGGGGGGTACGGGTTTGATTTTATTTTATAAAGGGTAATTAATTTGGCATATTAGAACTTCGGAAATTACTGCGCTTTATTAAGTTGATTAGTCCGGCATATATAGAACTGATATTTGCAGATCTCCGGAAACTAGCTGTGCGTTATAAAGATACCTATTTTATGCTAAACACGCGGGAAATTGTTAATAAATCTTGTAAAAATACCTATCTTATGCTAAATACGCGAGGTCCTGTTAAAAGAGTTTTAACTCAGAGTGCGGGTTTGATTTTATTTTATAAAGGTAATTAATCTGGCATACCGGAACTTCGGAAATCACTATGTTCTATAAAGTTAATTATTTTTGTCGTCTTACTAGGTTCACAGAATAATATTCGCAGAATTTCAGGAAACGGTAGAGTTCAAATTTAGTTAAATTTTCGTTTTACTAAGTATAGTATTGGCGGATCTCTGGGAACTAGCTGTGCGTTATAAAGATACCTATTTTATGCTAAACACGCGGGAAGTTGTTAAAAGATAAGGGAGTTGTTACTAACAGATTCGATTTTAAATAAGTCTTATAAAATACCTATCTTTGCTAAATACGCGAGGTCTCATTTTAATTTTTACATTTGTAAGGCATATAATATTTCGTTATATGAAATGTTTCGATTAGACCGGGTTTATTTTAGTTATCGAAAGAATATTTAGTTTATTTTAATATTTTTTTTTTGTTTATGTTTTATAGTAAGAGTCCGTTAAAATTATAGCGAATAAATTCTGGGGTTAAAAATAGGTCTAGTGAAAAATATATAGCTGATCTCGCGGGGTATCAGGTTCAGCCATAATAATCTAGATTTTCATTTCGTTTAAAATTATATAGAGTAATTCCGTGAGAATCGGGGCTTATTTACAATTTTACAGATGTATGAAATTTCATTATTCTAAAAAATTATATAAAATAATCTCGTGGGGGTCGGGGTTTATTTACGGTTTTACAGAAGTACAAGTTTCACTATTTTATAAAGTATATAAAATTGCTTCCGTTCGGCCCGGGTTATCTTATATTATATAGGAAAACATAGGTCCCGCGCTATTAAAACATATAAAAACGTTTCATGTGGCCGGGATTATTACGCGCGTTGGGGAAAGCCTATAAGGTAAAAATATGTTTAATTTGATTCGGGTATTTTATATTTTATGAAAGATATTTGCCTCGCGGACTTAAACTATGAAAAAATGTTTCAATTAGTTCTGGTTATACTTTAGGAGTGATGTTAACTTCGCGGTTGTATAATTTGGGTTACTTTGTATTATACGAAAACGTAAATCTCGCGTATAAAAACGCGTATAAAAAAAAAACGTATATCATGTATTCAAACATATAAAAACTTCTAGTACATTGTTTCGATAGACCGGGGTTGTATTATACTTATAAAGATGTTATAGGGCCTCGTTATATTGAAAATATATAAAAACCGCCTGGGGCCGGGTCTTCTTATTTATAAACTATATAAGATTTCGTTACATTTAGTTATATAAAATGCTATCGTTCGGGAATTCGCGTTTCATTTTAAGCATATATAAATATAGGGTCCCGTTTTTGAGCAATGTTAGTGTTTCGTTTAGAATTCGCGCCTTCATTTAATAAATATGAAACATGTAGATTTCAATCAGAACTATTTTAAAATGATTCGTTTAGAAATTCGCGTCTTGTATTATAAATGTGAAAATTATAGTATTCGTTTTGAGCTAAAACGTGTGAACATAGAAACACTACAGCTTTGACCGCTATTTTGTTTACTATGCCTAGGACATTCTTGCGGTGTATTAGACTTGATGGTAAAATTTAAACTCTTACTCTGTTTAAAATATACGTAGTGTCTCCGCCTAGATTGGCTTCACGA
Source organism: Agrypnia vestita (assembly GCA_016648135.1). Taxonomy (NCBI): domain Eukaryota; kingdom Metazoa; phylum Arthropoda; class Insecta; order Trichoptera; family Phryganeidae; genus Agrypnia; species Agrypnia vestita. The sequence goes on from JADDOH010001474.1 coordinate 19,308, forward strand.
TATACTTTATGAAATTTGTAAGTTCCGTTGTCCTAAAATTATATAAAATTACCTTCGTTTAGATCGGGTTATATCATATTCCTCGTGGAACGCGTAAACCTCGTTGTCCTGAAACTAAATAAGGATGTTTCATCTAGACCGGGTTCATTTTACATTTTAGGAAGAATATAAGTCCCGCGTCTTTCACTACATAAAATGGATTTGGTAAGATTGGGGTTGTTTATACTTGTAGAAATTACAGAATCCCGTTATTCCTAAACTATATTAAAATGATAAATTATATTAAAATGATTTAAACTATATTAAAATTTGCCGGAGAGTGGATATCAAATATTCGAGATGATAATAAAATTATTTTTTATTTTTTTTATTTATTTGTTTACGCCCATTAGGCTTTTACATAAAGAGTATAAAATAAATTTCAAAAGCACATACATTAAAAGTTTCAGGAATAGCACCAAATCATGAGTATAAAAATTAAAAATGTAGAGTAGGTAACGAGCAGCAATGCGTATAGGCTTTTACATGAAAAAATATATCATAAAATTAAAAGAACATACATTAAACAATATAAATTACAAGTAGCAAATTATTAAAAGTACCGGAATAGCACCAAAACATGAGTACAGAAATTAAAAATATAAAGTACAAAGCGGCAATGTGTACGAAAAATATATATTACCCACCATTACATATTAACAGCTGAAGTCAGTAACGAAGCAGTATTGCCTCTTTAAGTGTAAACTTTACTTTCTCCAGACTGTCGACGAAGATGTCAATCATGCAACCATATTCATTACATTATATTAAGAATAATATAATTTTGTTATCAATGCACAAACTTGGCAATGAACTACCTACATATGTCGACATTTTAAATCTATCTCTCTCAAAATTTAAAAAATCATTATATGATCATTTCTTTTCAAAATATTAAATTTTTATATAATGTCTTAAATTTTTTATATATATAGCTGGCTATTCAAATTTAATATTGCTATATTATCGGTGAGTAAAAATTTCTGAGATCACTACTTTACACTTTTTTGCATATATACTTTTTTTACATATATGTCTAACCTCATTATTTTTAAACTATGTAAATATACTTTTTTTCATTTATACCCTTTATTTTTCTTTTACATTTAATCGTTTGTTGTATTTTAATTATGTATAAACCTGCTACTTTACACTTTTTGCATATATACCTTTTTACATATATTTCTAACCACATTATGTTTAAACTATGTATATATATACTTTTTACATTTATACCCTTTATTTTCTTTTACATTTAATCGTTTGTTGTATTTTAATTATGTATAAACCTGCTACTTTACACCTTTTTGCATATATACTTTTTTTTTCATACATGTCTAACCTCATTATTTTTAAACTATGTATATATACCTTTTTACATTTATACCCTTTATTTTTCTTTTACATTTAATCGTTTGTTGTATTTTAATTATGTATGAACCTGTTGTAAAAGGCTATTAAGCCGTGTAATTAATTAATGATAATAATAATAATAATAATAATAATAATAATAATAATAATAATATTAAGAATAAAACTAAATCGGCGGACCCTAAAAGTAATATGTATTGACCTTATAAAGATGTAGACTAGTGGGGTTTTATTATAGAAGCAATCAATTCTTTAACAACAACAAGTGGACAAGTGGTTGCTCCATGGGTTTGTTAAAACTTATAAATGGATGGAATCCTAGATTCAAAGCTTAATCCCGGTATTTCGGATAAATATAAGAATATGTAACATCGGAAAATAACGGGTAACGGGTTTTATGAAAAATATCGGTGCGTATAATCATTAGAGTATGATCATTAGAATTGGAGTCTAGTCTCGATGACCCGGGAAGTACGGATACGTAAGACGGAAATAAGGACTATGTTGCAGTATTATTAAGATATATAAATACTTACAATTGTCGAGCTAGAGTCTAATTCCGGTATCCCGAGGAATATAAATTCAAGGAAAAGAAAATAATGTCTAGTTTCGGTTTGATTAAGGTATATACACCGTATAGTTGCCAAGGCTGGATACTAAGCCCCAGCTATGGAAACTCATAAGCGCGTAATGGCAGGATCAAAGGTTAGGTCGCGAACTATAGTTAATTAGGGGCCTGTGAATCGTATGCGCGTGCAAGGCAAGTGTCCGCAATCCTTAGGTATAAAGTGAGGTACATAAAGTGAAACTACGATGCACTGGAATGGATATAATCGGCGGCAGATGGGTAAGTCATGTCATCCTCTTTCCGTTTTGAGATTATAACGATATATAAAGGTGGCGCACGATTAAGAAGAATGGTCTCGGGTTCGACACCCCAGACATAGACGGAAGAAGCGCCGACAGTGAAAGCTAACCCCTGTACCGTAAACTTTACATATGTTTTCCCACAGGTGTTGTTTGCAGGTTGGATCCGTACTGACCATAATAGGGGCGAATTAATTTGCCAAATAACCCTTCTCTGCATGTGTGTGAACTTCCAGGGATCGCGCGGCCCGTGTGCTCGACGCCGAACTTAATTATTCATTTCTATTTATTTATTTAATTGATGATTCATTAATTAATTAGGTATTTATTTGTCTAATCATATATATATATATTTATTTATTTGTTTATTTATTTATTTCTCATTCAGCCATTTGTTTATTCGTCTATTTATAAATTATTTATTTAACTATTTATTTATTTAATTGATCGATTTAGTTAATTATATATTTATTTATTCATTTATTTGTTTGATTGACTGATTTATTAATTAATTAATAATATATTTATTTATTTATTCATTTGTTTAATTACTTATTAATTTATTAATTGATTAATTAATTAATTATTTTATTTATTTATCAATTTATTTATTTATATATTTATTTATTTACGTACGCATACGTCTGTGCATCGTCGGGGGGGGGGGGGGATAGTCAGATCAGCATCATCATCAACATCATCATTAGCAGTGTCCCAGTTATATATAGTCAGGAGACGTTTCAATAGCATCATCATCATCACTATCATTAGCAGCGTCCCAGTTGTATATCGTCAGGAGACGTTTCAATAGTATCATCATCATCTTCATTAGCGGTGTTCCAGTCACATATAGTCAGGAGGCGTTCTGATAGTATCATCATCATCACTAGCGGTGTTCCAGATATATATCGTCGGGAGGCGTTGCGATAGTATCATCATCATCATCGTCATCACTAGCGGTGGTTCAGCTTTATATCGTCAGGAGGCGTTTCGATAGTATCATCAACATCATCATCATTAGCAGTGTCCCAGTTATATATAGTCAGGAGGCGTTCCGATAGTATCATCACCATCATTAGCAGTGTCCCAGTTGTATATCGTCAGGAGACGTTTCAATAGTATCATCATCATCATCTTCATTAGCGGTGTTCCAGTCATATATAGTCAGGAGGCGTTCCGATAGTATCATCACCATCATTAGCAGTGTCCCAGTTGTATATCGTCAGGAGACGTTTCAATAGTATCATCATCATCATCTTCATTAGCGGTGTTCCAGTCACATATAGTCAGGAGGCGTTCTGATAGTATCATCATCATCACTAGCGGTGTTCCAGATATATATCGTCGGGAGGCGTTGCGATAGTATCATCATCATCATCGTCATCACTAGCGGTGGTTCAGCTTTATATCGTCAGGAGGCGTTTCGATAGTATCATCAACATCATCATCATTAGCAGTGTCCCAGTTATATATTGTCAGGAGACGTTTCAATAGCATCATCATCATCACCATCATTAGCAGCGTCCCAGTTGTATGTAGTCAGGAGGCGTTTCGATAGTATCATCATCAACATCATCATTAGCGGTGTCCCAGTTATATATCGTCAGGAGACGTTTCGGTAGTATCATCAACATCATCATCATAGCAGTGTCCCAGTTATATATCGTCAGGAGACGTTTCAATAGCATCATCATCATCACCATCATTAGCAGTGTCCCAGTTGTATATAGTCAGGAGGCGTTCCGATAGTATCATCATCATCATTAGCGGTGTCTCAGATATATATCGTCAGGAAACGTTACGATAGTATCATCATCATCATCATCATCACTAGCGGCGGTTCAGCTAAATATCATCAGGTGACGTTTCGATAGTGACAACATCATCTTCATCAGTGATGGCAGGGTTCCAGTTACACATCAGTCGGAGAGAATTAGGCAGATCCCATCATCATCGATGGCAGGATTCTAGCTGTACACCATTTGGAGAAAATACACCGACATCCCTGGCCAGGGGCTAGGCATATCCCTACTGTCCAGATGCACCTTTCCATCTACTAATACGAGGGGTCATGGCCTCGTGAAACCACATGGCAACCAACCATTACAAGTATTTATTTATGTATTGTATATGTAAGTATATGTATGTATATTATATTTTATTAGTATTTATCTATTCGTACGTAGTGTATGAGGGGGCTCTTCACGGGTGGCACAACACCCGTGCGGATGTCTTCCCTCGTCTGGAATGGATTGAACGTATTGATGCATATCCAGATTATAATAAGTACTACCTGGGAGGGTGGTTGCAGTCACTGTAGTGTCGCGAATGGCCAATGGGCTGCAGTTGCTCACAGGCGAGGGTTGGGGAGCCTAGGAAACTCCCCTTCCCCACTCGCATATTTTTGACTTGACAGGTGGCCCGGGACCATCTTTACAGTAGCTTCAGTATATATACCGTAGTTTAACTTAGTTTAACCTGGAGGAGTTGGAATTCGGGGGGCAAACTGGCTCTGAGCCCGGACGCCAGACACTGACGCGAGGGATGGTGCGGTACTTTGCACAGAAGAGGCCCAACATGAAAAGGCGCATCCAGGCTCAGGTCAACGTATCCGGAACTCGTGTCGGGAGAAGGAAGATGGGATCAGTCACCGATGAGCCTTTGGGTATGGAGGGGCCGAATTTAAAGCAAACACATTTTTCGCGTACACATACATTTACACATACCTTCTACAAACCCCTTATCCATTAGAACCCAACGTACCACTAGAATGAGACATAGGGCCAGATACAGGTGACGGAACTTAGGCCGGCTAGTAAATAAACGTAACAATGTAATTGATATAAAGATAATGCAGAGTAAATATAAAAGATCGTAAGGAATAAGCACAGCGAGATAACGGCGGAAGATAAAATTATTAATCAGCGAGGGCGTCGAAGACGGAATCATCCATAGGAGCGGCTACGAAGGACTCGAGGGCTTTCAGGGGATCTATGTACTCTATATGTGCATGCGCATGTGATAACGGCACGTTACTAACCTTTCCAGTGGATGGCGGTCGATCCCATACAGGTAGGACAATGGGGGATCGAGCGGAGAGGGCGTGGGAGCAGAGGATCGCGCACTCTGGAAGCGCAGCTACACCAGATGCAGTGGTTTCAGTCCGTAGGAATGATAGGTAAATAATATAGGGCCACGGAACATAGTATGTTTAGCAATTGCACCGTAGGGCTTAATTGACGTGCTAGGTAGTTTTGTTTGCGTTTTCCATGAACATTCACGAACTTCATACCCCAGTATTTAATTTAAGTTTAGCTTGCGTTAGGGTTACCACAAAACCAATTCATCCCCTATAGTTCGAAACAAAAAATTACACAACGTGAACTGGGGAGGTCTTGAATAAAGCGAGGGTGTTTGGAAATACTACGTTAAAAGCCGTAGAGCCTTCACCCGACGTAGATAGATAGCCTGTTTGCCTCTAACAAGGCGTAAACTCAGTTAGGAGTAGGATCGAGCTGAAAGGCGAAGAAGAGGAGCCATCACAAGTGTCATCAAAGTCGTAATATTCCTTTCCAATTTGTTTCAACTGGTATAATATAAGTTTATTAAAAGAAATTTATAATAAGCACAACTAGTAAAGTACATACAAGATCCAAGCCCTCGGAAATCATAATGGACTGATGGACCCTACAGTGAGATCAGAAACGTCGGCCAGAAAGGTCACATATACACGGCAGCATATCCCAGAAAACTACACACAGAAGATTCTGAGCGGCCGTAAAAATCTGAGAATATTTTTATCAGCGTAGGCGTTTACAATTTTTTTGTTTAAAATGTTACCACGTTACCAGAAAATCTTAGTTAAAATTAAAACACTTTAAGTACATTTACATTTAATGATTAATTTTATTATAATTAACAAAAATTTACTTCGTTTAAGCCACTAATTTTTTGAAAATACCAACATGTTTCGGGACCAATTGTCCCTTCATCAGGATTTAACATGTACTAAAAAATTAAAAATTAAAGTAAAGATATTAACTAAATCAAAAATAAACAAGCATGTTGGAGATGAATAAAAAATAATTAAATACTAATATGAAAACATAACTTTTTCCAAAAAAACTAGTTATTTAAAATATTCAATTTACTGTTTACACTTTTTCTTATTTTCAAAATGTCTATCTAATTTATTCAACTGTATTTTTTGTAAATAAAATTTGTAAACCATTTTTTATATCAAAATAATGATATTAATAATGGTGTTATATAATAATGAGTAATATTAATAAGGTTTTTTCAAATAGTTTTCATATTGGTACTTGATTATTTATTGATCCCTCGTGTAATTTTTTATTTTTTTTTAATATATATACTTTGATTTTTTTTTTGTATACATTGCATCATTACGAAAAGACCATTACCCCCGAAACAAATTGGTATTTTAAACAAATTAGTGATATAAACAAATTATCAAACATAATAATTTCAATGTCTGTTCGTCCGTCCGTTCATCTATCCATCTGTCTTTCATTCTGTTTCCGTATCTTAAAAAATAAATTAAACGACCGGAGATGAGGCTTGAACCCCGGGCCACCAAACCCGAACCGACCATTCCACGCATGTTGCTACGGTCGCCTCTCCGTTGAATGCCAAAAAGATGCTATAAATATACACTACGGCTAAGCAGAGATGCGAAACAACGTTCCATTATTTTTTTCGGGTTGCAGCTAGTATTCTATTATTGATGGATTCGGCCTTTACTTTGTAGAGAATCATAATGATACATTAAAATAAATATTTAATTATATTAACTATGTTATCTCAGGTTTCAAATTACCTTCATTAACTCTTTTTCTCTTTTCTTAATATTTCCATTACAGCCACAATCACCCTTACACCAGTAACTACAGCTCCTAACCTAACCTAACCTAACCTAACCTAACCATTATTCTTTTTAAAAACAATCAGTTTGATATTTTTTTGCCTGTCTATGATTTTTGATTTACTGCCGATAAATACTGAAAAAATAAAATATTTTTTAAAAACTCAAGTAGATATAACATAGTGAATATAATTAATATTTTTTTATAATCCAAAAGTAGATTCTTATTAATAATATTAATTATTTCACCCTGTAGTGACATCTATGCAAAATAATTTTGTAATAATTTTGCATTTATTGAAGAAATTTTTTTTTTTCTTATTTATTACTTTGTTGAATTTTCCGAGCCATTCTGCAAAAAAATACACAAATTCAGTTTCATGCATTTATTTTGTCATCTTTTTTTAATCAATGAAATGGAAATATTTTGGAAGGATTTTGTCCGGAACTACAAACGTAACATGACAAAGATTTATTACATTTATTATAATAATTCGACAAACTCAATGTCAAATGTCTCGTATATGTACGTCGTGTGCTTGGTAATCATATATAAATCACGTCACATCTAATTTGTGTACAAACTTGAGAGGTATATTATATACAGGTATGTGATAATACTATGTACATACAAATGTAGGGTGCTTCAATTTTATGAAGAAATATGGCAAAAGCAATCAAGCCGCTCTATCCCTTGAGATGAACAAGTAATGAGGTTGTCGTGTTATGTTAGTAGTGGAAACTACACCCACGTACAAATAGAGACCCTTAATAGTCCTCCTGGTTACATTGTTACTTGAGGTATAAAAGGAAGTTCTAAATCGATACGCTTATTAAGAGGAACGTAACAACGCATACTTAAAAGTTTCACAAACATCCCGCAAACTCAGATACCTTAAGATTTGCCCAAAGATTCGGACTTATCTATATAATTATGGTACGAATCCTGCTTCTAAACGTGTGTCGATAATAATTGCGCGCCGACAGTTTCGCGCACAGCAATAACGCGCAATCTAAATATAATAATTTCATTTTCTATCCATGCGTCTGTCTGTCCCTGTAACTTCGTGTAACGTTCGTAATTTCATAGTTACCTGGTCCACCAAACCCGAACCGGCCGATTAACACATGTGGCTATGGCAGTCTCCCCGTAGACCGCCAAAAAGATGCTATAAATAGGTATTAAACCTATTAAGCCTGAGCAAAGATGTGAATCAATATTCCGTCATTTTTGATGATTTATGCTCACATCAAAAAGAGTATCGAAAGAAAAAAAAGCGAAAAACAACTTCAACGTATCTTTTCCTTACGTAACGAAAATACACAAATATAAACAATATAGATCTTGAAATAGAATTATATTCGGAATTGTAGAAAAAGCGTAAGCAACTTCGTTCCCGATGGAGGTCCCCCGACCGCACACATATTTTTTTTTGGTAATTTCATATCTGAGAAGTGATCTATAGAAATTAGAGCGATACAAACCAGAGAACTAGAATCAATACGCGTAGAAGAGTGTATTAAGTGCAAATAACGAAATTTACTGTAAATTTAAGAACAGTGCTCCCAAAAAATTCATATCTAGTGACTGCTTTAATTAAAATCTAAAATTTTAAAACTTAAAAAATTTTAAATCTGAAAAAAGTAATTAAAAGTTTAAATTGTTTTTAGTGTTTCATTTGCCTCATACAGCAACAATTCCATGACATTACATTATGAATACCTACACCCAATTCAATTATTTATATAAAATTTACATAAATATAAATTTGATTCGTATGTGTTATAAATAAATTAGAAAATGATTATTAAATAAATATATAAAATCATTAATATCAAAGGTGTAGGAGAATCCTGCTTCGGAAAACACTCTCAGAGACATGGAGCAGATCAATGTTCGGAATGATATTGTTCAGCATAGCACTAGCTCTTCCAACAGGCATAACCATTGGCAGGTTGGTCCTGTTTGTTGGAGTATGAAACAAAATATGCTGACGCTGTCTAAGGTAATTATCACGAATATACAAACCAATGCTCCACATAATTTCAAAGTTATTGATCGTACCGTGCAACAATCGATAAAAATGCGTAATCAAAAAAACATTATTATGTGTATTTGGTATGCTAGGGTATGCTTGGCTACTTAAACTATTGCAGCTAAGCATATCCTGGAGAAACTCGGTTCGGTAGAGCCAAGGATAATGCCTGTATTCTCGCATGTAGAGATATCTCACTTACTTTTTTTGTACTTTCTATACCATAAGAGAGTACTTATGCTCATGTGACCCCCAAATCATTATCTGTTCATAAATATATGGTAGACCAGGCCTTGCACCAAACCTGTTGTAACTTAATATTGCAAAATCTGCTTATTTTTATTTTTAAATCATTCGAAAATGTTAACTGAGAGAAATAAGAACAATTATACAGATGCCTCCGGAATCCCAATTAAGACTTCTTTATATAATTTCTAGAGGTACAATGAGTTGCTTTAGTGAGATGGAATCACCTTGCCAGTCGCCGCAGTAGGTAATATTCAAATTAATTATTCTACACAGGCGTCCGCCATAATTACAAGCCTGATTGTTAAATTGTGTCCTAGTAATTCGAATTAACAACATCCAATACACGTGAATTTCGATATGCGTTCCATCAAAAATATAAATGAAAATCTGGTCTATCGTTGTGGTTGGATACGTGTCCCTTCTGATTTAAAAAGAATATTTCATCACCTTATATGCACAGTAAGATCTAAAGTAAGATGTGTTATAAATGTTTTTTTTTTGTAATATTGTTGGTCAACTGTGTTGAAATTAAAGTTTAACGATATGTGATGACGTATGAAGTGGAGACTATGGCCTTTACAAAGAAAAGTGTAGAAAAGCTTAAATGCACGCAACGATCCATGGACAGATCCATTCTTGGTGTAAACCTAAGATGACGCCTAGAAATGACAAAATTAGGCGCATAACTAGAGTAGTAGATATCATGGATCATGTAGCGAAGCTAAAATGGTAATAGGCAGGACATGTTATAAGGCAAGATGCTACAAGATGGCCTCCCAGAGTTTTGAAATGGAGACCTTGGGAGAGTGTAAAAGAAGCATCAGAAGACTTCAACAGAGATGGGCTGACGATATAGCCGCTGTGGGGGGAAAGAAATGGCTACAACTAGCAAACAACAAGGAAGGATGGAAGGGTATGGAAGAGGCTTATATACAGCAGTGAATAGATGAAGGCTGAAGAAAAAGAAGAAGATTCCAATAGAAATAATAAATTACGATAATTTAATTAATGTACTTCATTTGAAAAAATAATTTAATTAATGTACTTCGTTTGAAAAAATAAGTAGTAGAGATGTCAGCGACATAATATTTATTTTTAAAATTATTAAGAGGATGTTGGACTGCCCTGAACTTATTCAGATGATGTCGTATACCAAGATAAACAAGACATCAAGAAGCATTCTTTTTAGGGGCCCACAGGAATAATTATGCCTTTAATTCACCAACAGTATATATGCACCGCATTGGGAATGAGTTTTCAAAAATCGTTGATACTTTTCTTGTAGGAGCGTATCTGAACTAAAAATTACTTGGAATATGTCTAGAATTGAGTTCAGTTTAAATGGACAATTCTTTTTCTCCTTAAATAAGAATTTCTTTTTTACATACTATTCTTTATTTTATTAAATGTGTTTTTAATCGTTTAAACCGTTTCGTTTCGGATCCCACTGCAGGGCCCATCATGAGGACTGATGTGTCATTATGAGTGTCGATGTGGTTAAATATTGGCTAGCATTACCGTACCAGGGTGTTTCCAAGTTTGTGTTATGTTCAGTACTGGATTGCAGTAGCGTGTCGAAAGCAGGGTGTGAATGTCTATGTCGAAACGTCGGCCAGAGAGATCACATATACATGGCAGTATATTCCAGAAAACTATACACAGAAGATTCTGAACGGCCGTCAACATTTTTTTACCCAAATGACTTCTACACCTACTCTTCCAAATAAAAAATTGTCGTCTCTATATAACATCTATACGTAGGAACTCAAAATATTCTGAATATTGCTTTTACAAATAAATAAAAATTGACATACTTGTTTGGACTAGTGGAAAGACACTCACCTAAGTATTAGAAACTCGCTTAATAATAAGTTTAAATTATTATTTTGCACACAAAAATAATATAGCATAGAGACGCATGTTGTCACGAGTCGTCTTGTATTACGTGTATGTTTCATCTATTGCCTGTTCCACTAACATCTGTGACGAGATTGGTTTCGATGTGCCGGATACCATGATATTTTTAACTAATGTTCATCTATTTATATTCTCTCTATTTATATTCACAGGGTGCTTAAAGACCTCGAGTGCTACCTTGGTGCCATAATTTTTACGACCTTTCTCGCCGAAACTTCGGCTACATGGGTCGTAAAATCAAGGCATATTACCCTAAAAAACATAAACCAGAAAACTTTCCTCCGTATAATTAACATTTGCAAGTAACCTTCCATTCAATACTAAGATGGCTTTGAGCGCAACACGTGTATTATTTATCCTTTCGCGAAAGGGTTTTATCGTACTTATTGATTTTATATATCGCTGTAATCTGTACGCTTCCGGTTGCACTAGTGCAGAATGTCCGGAACAAGCTTCTCTCGCAGTGTCAGTGTTGAATTTATGAACACCCACCGTGTTCGGAATCCATTTACAATTTATGAACGGGCAGCTTCGCCACACCAAGCACTGCTATACGAAGAAGACAAAACCGCACTACGGACCTCCTCATACACGCCGGTAGGTTGGTACATTTGGATGATTTATCCGCAAGTTTGGATGTGACCAGGGAATAATTGGATTAATGCCGTGTTATATATGAATGCAATTATTCTGCTAGTATGGGAGACAGTTAATTATTCCAAATTGATCGCATTGATCTAATGCGACAATGAAGCGTCTCCGGTTAATTGTAATTGTCTTTGATTATTCAGGGTTGCTACTTTCAAATTGCATGTATATTTTTAAACTGAAACATCTTCCGCTTACGAAATGCAACGATTGTATTATAATGACTGACTGTGTACTTATAGCTCTGATTATTGTACTAAACATAATTTATTTAATTATTTATCTTGTTCTTGACATGCTGGCAGGAAGAGAAGCCACTCATCTTATTAGGAAGAAGCCGTACCAAGATGAGCTGCTTACAATATAGTGAGAACAAAATAATATAAATATAAAACAAAATACTACATAACTATAAAATCAATTGAAGATACAAATATAAAATATGGAGAGTGAAAAATCTATGCAATATTGAAAGTAAAAAGAATATGTGTAAGGAATCATATGTATGGATAGTAACACAATATAGATATTATTGAATGCCAAAGCAATAACAAAATTTAAAAGAATATTATGTGTGTTTGCGTACATAATATAATGAAAAAAAATACAGTATAATGAGTAATAAATTTACCTGTTTTTGGCTCTTGGGTATTTGTTGAAATGCAGGTGACAATAATTTCTTTACGAATAATTTTGTATCAGAAAGAAACGGTGAAAGTTAAGTGGCTTTGTTTGATATTTTTCATAGAATTTCGGGGATATATTTATATGAATGTTTAGTATTTACAAAGCATATATTATTTCAATGGATTTTATGTCGATATAACTGGTTATTACCGATTTTATTATATTTAAAACAAACAGCCATACTCTCATATTAATTTTTTTTAAGAAATCATCATTTGGCGCGTAGGATAATATTTTTATCGCATCGCAAGTTGCGTGCGCATTGTAGCAGAAAGGCGTGTAGCGAAAATGCGAGAGCACGTAATGCACGCGCATCTATTAAACTGTCCAAAATTTATTTACTTTAAATTAGAGTTACAGTATTATAAATAATGTATTGTGGACCATCTTGAATCGAGTACTAATCATAAAGATGCTAAATTCAAAAGCCTACGAATTATTGATTATTGAATTGAAATTTAGAACAGTTTAATGGATTATGATTTGAGTTGTGTATGTTACTGTCGATGTTTATTCAAAAATGATGTATTCGTTTTCAAAACAAAAAAAAAATATTCATTCAATATTCAATGCGCCTGTCAAAGTTGTATAGTTTCGAAACTTTTGAATACCGAACCGAAAATCGATAGATCATAAAAGTGGGTTTGCATTTTAATTATTAACACACGTTTTTTGATTGCAATGCACACGTTTTTTGATTCGCCGCTTGTACCTATGTCTTTAAATCATCGTGAGACATCGATTTGAAAACATTTATTTATCTTTCTTTTTTTGCAACGGTTAACATTTTTTATATAAAAAAATATTTAGCTCTCATTTTAGGTATCACAAACCAATAGTTTACATTTGTACCACTTTAAAGTCAAATATTAATAATTTAACTACATTAAAATGTTATCAATTATATTAATCATCTCCTTAGACGTAGCATTATTATTGTAATAGACATGTAGTGTATTAAATATATATTATTAAACATTTAAACCAATATGTAATTATCAATTATCACAATCACGCTAAAGAAGTATCACTTCTATCGCGCGTACATGAATACACGCTCTTACAATTTCTTTTTAATTCAAGTGTCATTTTGTTTATTTATCAATTAACGCCCTTCTTTTCCCCTTGCCCGACTTTTACAAACAATAAGGTATAGTGTAGAATAAATTCAATAATACTTTTAACAATACATAGTGTTTGCCCATGAAATATAATCAACATAATATGTCATTAAGATCTTTGGTATATTTATTTTAGAAAAATTCCATGAAATTAATATAAGAGAAAGCCTATTTTATCAAAAATTTTGCTACTTTTACATAAATAATTGAACTGCTTCAACAATCGCTACGACATGTATGAAACTGACATATAATTTATTTGATTTCTAATTTCTGTTAAAAGTACGTATAACTACATACTTATGCTCCGAGTTTATTTTCAGATGACCTTTCAAATATTCGAAATTTCTTTGTTACAGAAAAAACATAAAAACCCTTGTAGAAAAAGGTTAATATCCTGGAAAGGAAGTTAATTTATTTAGAGCTAAACAGTAACAATTTAAATACATTTTTTTTTACCAATAGTTGATTTTAAATAACACTGATTTCAATGGTAACAAATATTAATGAATCCGTAAGTATAGCACTTTTTTAACTTATTTGTAATAAAGATCATTTTGTAAAATAGAAATTAATAGTATATTGTTGTCGTAGCGCAAGAAGTCATTAAGTAACTTCGTGTTATTAAAAATGGCTTCCAATATTTCCTTGCCTAAAATCTGCAATAATTCTATAAACATGGAATTTGTGCCAGAAATCACTAAAATTAAATTTTTATTAAATTTTTTTTTTTTTTTCATCAGCCGTTCCATTCACAAAAAACGTATTTATGACTTCTTGCTCTCATAGTTTACATTAAAAAAGTAACCCATAAAAACCAAGTTTTTACAATACTCCCTTTTTCATTTTCGGGTTTCGTGTCTACCATATGCATCTGATTTTTTTTTAACGAACATTTGATAGATCTTCTTGATCGTCGCCACGAGTCTACTTGCAAAGTTTCAGCTCGATTGGATCACGGGAAAAGGGTTAAAAATCGATCCAAAGTTTTTTGTCAGACAAGCAATCAATCAATCAGACGCCACGAGTTAATATAAAAGGAGTAAAAAAAGTTACCCATATAAACCAAGTTTTAATTATACTCCCTTTCTCATTTACTAGATGAAACATTTTTTTTTCGCTTAACCTACGCGTTGCGCTTCGGTCGGGCGACGCTACAAAAGGGAGTAATAAAAAATTTCCGAAAATCCAAAATTATACTATAATCAGGTTACGCGTCTACCAGACGCGTTGAAATATTTTTATACAACTTAATAAGTTGTATGAAAAAACCATTCAAAATTTGAAAAATCCTAAAATTTATTGATTTTTTTTAACGAAAATTTGATAATTTTTTTTTATCGTCGCCACGAGTCTGCTTGCAAAGTTTCATCTCGATTGGATCACGGGAAAGGGGTTTAAAATGGATCCAAAGGTTTTTCGTCAGGCAAAAAGACAAGCAGACGCCACGAGTTAATATAAAGGAAGTAAAAATAACCCATTATGACTTTCAACTCGGTTTTACCAAAAATGTCACTTAATGACTTCTTGCGTTACACCAACGATACGTAAATTTTGATATTATCATTCATGAAAAATTATTTCTAAGGCCCCCCCAAACCTTCAATGTAGACATTTATCAGAAGGTTGTGAAATTTGAATAAAACATTTTTATATTTAAGTTATTCGTTCAAACTGATAACGTTACGAAAAAAGTATTCCCAAAGGTTGTTGGAATTCATTGCGATTCAATATTGAAAGCTATTTAAAAATGGAAAAGATGTTATACGATTTACACTAAAGTACACAGTCTAATATTATTCCTGTACATTGATGGTATAAAATATGCTAGCTGTTCATACCCGGCATTGTACTGGTTATGGATTAAGTTGAAAATAAATTAGTGGGAGAAAACAAAGGTCCGATTCGAACTGTATAGATTTGCATCGAAAATATATCAGGGGAGGGTAAAGTGTAAAAGGCGAGGGAGAAATTGTCACGTATATTACCTGCCGGGTCCTAACGAATAAGTTTCCAAATTTTGAGTCCGATCGGTACAGGTTTGCATCGAAAATATATCAGGGTGAAGGAAGGGGTAAAAGAATTGGTGGAAATGCCGCCTATGTTACCCGCCGAGTGTTAAAGAATAAGTTTCCAAAGTTCGAATCCGATCGGTCAAACGGTACAGATTTTCATCGAAAATATAACAGGAGATGGAAGAGGCAAAAGAATAGGAGAGAAATGTCGCCTATATTATCCGCCGGGTCCTAAAGCATAAGTATGCAAAATTTGAATCGAATCGGACAAACGGTGTAGATTTGTATAGAGAACAGACAGACAGACATTGAGTTTTATAGGTATAGATAATATAATTTAGATGTATCATAACTATTTATATGTGTTCGTGAAAAAAAAAATACAGATTTGGAACATACATAAACTTTAAAAAAATTGATAATGTGTGAATGTACTTACGATGGAATCAGTGAACGTTTCATTGTGTAGAGCAGGCACGTGCAGTGAGAACAAGAAGCATGACTTTCCTAGGCTATTTTGAAAATTCTTATTTTAAAAAAAATATATCCCATTTAGAAATGAAACCAAATAAAGCCATATATAAGAGAGAATATATATTACTATCACAATAATTAACATATTATTCAGATTTTAATATTTCATAACATTCTGTCAGATAAATATTTAATTTCCAATTTTTCTACAAATATAGATATGTTTAAATAAAAGTCATGCTTCTTGTTCTCACTGCATGCCCCTGGTCTAGAGTAATCTCTTAAGCCAGCTCATACAGGTTGTAAGCTCTGGGCTATCGTATAAAAAGACTTCTATATACGTTTCTTATATAAAAAGCTTCGTCTCTGTGAGATGTAGAAAGTCTATAATTTATATTGATTAATGGAGAAATTAGTTTGTTTAGTGGTGGCACTGAAATGTTTTTGATTCATCTAATCTATTTTCAAAAAAGTATTTCCTATAAACGGTGAGAACACATAATTTAGATTGATTTAATGGTATAAACAACTCGATTTTATTTCTTAAATGTATAATTTCATAAAATATATCACTAACGTTGCCACTTTTATAAAACGTGACATATTTCTCATCGCGTTTAACTTGAAATATCTATAAAGCCACCTCTTTGATAAATAATGACATATTTTCCTTCGCCCTGTCTTTGGCTTCCTCGCAATTTTGTCCCTCGTGACGTATGCAGCAGACACCGGCAGCAGTGGCTCAAGAGGTCGCCTTATTGGGAATCGAACGAGGATCTTTCGAGAGCAGGCGAGAAGCTGTCAAGTGGGCTCCAGGGTTGCCACACCACGCGGAGATTTATATCCAACAATTACAATAATTTCGTTGTCTGTCTGTCTGTCCGTCTTTCTCCGTTACTTCGTGTAACGTCCTTTCAAGTATTTTTTTTTCGATTAAAAAAAAAATACCTGTTCCTTAGGAACCGACATGTAAAAGTACCATCATTTTTTACAGGTAACAGCTAGATTAAATATAAAATGAGCATAATATGAGCATTACTGGATTTTTTCTACAGAAGGATAATCATTAATTACGATAAATTATAGTGTCTCGTAGAAAGAAATATATTTTTTTGGGAAAGTATGTATGTCTTTATTGGGCGTCCACAGAAAGTACGACATGTCATGGCTGGCTTAAGTGATCACTTTACACAATGCAACGTTCACCGTTCGCATTGTGTAAAGTGATCACTTAAGCCAGCCAAGGCAAGTCGTAAGCCCTTCGAATGCTCGATAAAGATTTTCGTATATGCTTTCCCATAGAAATAGCTTCATCTCTGTGAGATATTTAAAATTAACTAAATACAGTGTAAAATATTTGCTTTGCCCAGTGAGGCTAAAATTATGAGTACACGTGTGTATATCAATGTATATAGAAGTACAAAAATAAAACTAACTAACTAACCTTAATACATTTTCACCGCAGATATATAACAGAGAATAGAACGCCACACTATTCTGCCTTAGCAGATCGCTTTCATGTTCTCATGTACACTCTTCGGCTATAGAAGGGTTTAACAGTACCGCCTTTGAATAATTGGTTTACCTGATCACAAAAGTCTTTTGCGGATGCCCTCTGCTTCTGTCTCCTCCAATTCTCGCCTCATTTATTTTCTTTACTTTTATGTACTCGCTCATAGTTTCCAGATAACAAAACCGTCCCGGTAATCCTTTTTTCTATTCTAACTCCTAAGCTTACCCAGCATTTACTCTATCGTACATTGATTCTCCAGACATCTGCCTAAGCGATAGTATTTCCATTACATTCAGTCTACATTCATTTTCTTTTTGCCAATTCACTTCACTTCCATAGATTCTAGAACTCCAATATATACTATTCCAAAAATTAAAATACTGTCACCTGATCGTGGCGGTGGAAATTATACTTATTACATAAACTCACTGGAGACGAATTTAACTGGAGCACTGTTCTTTAATTCACACTTAAACTCGCCCTTGTTGCTTGAAAATCATGGCCAGCGGATCCCGCTGCTGGCTCAGACTACAGTAACTAGCGTAGCCTTGCCTATGTCGGCTGGTGTTGGGCCAGCCAACCTACAGGTAATTGAAGCAAATGCCCACAGCTCTCGGAAAGGGCTGGAGGTCAACGTGCTTAGTGTGACCCTCAGCCCTTTAGATACCAGCTATCGGGAATTGTATGAGAGGATTAGGACTATAATTTTGGAAAAGTGGCAAGCAAGATGGGACACGGCTCCTCTGGGGAGATGGACTCACTCAGAAGGGCAAGGGATATCCCCTGATGCTGTACCACTACAGCCCTGCAGCCTGTCCCTGGGCACGGCGAGTTTTGTAGCAAATTTAATGATTTCGGATCCTCCGCTGCAACGTGGTGTGCTTATGGTTGGGTGCAACAGACACCGGGACATATCCTTTGGGTATGCGAGCTGTTAAATGATGCGAGAGAGGAAATGCTTGGAAAACTGGAAGGGGTGGCGCATCGTTCTCCTAAAATGACCTTATTAAAGATGGTACCAATCTCTTCCGGGTATTCGCTCGGACGTGGGTTTCTCGCTGGGAGCTGCTTCATGGATGACATTCCTCACTGAATCTTCTTTCTACTCAATCCACCCTTACTTTTTTTATGTTTTAAATTTTATTACTTTGTATTTTTTTTGATAAATTATTTTCTGTATTTTTTATAAATAAATAAAGAAATTGTGTTTAGTTCTGGAAAAGGAAAAGTGAATAGACTTTGCGGCTCGAACCTTACGGCATCATCATTTACATGATGCCGCACGGGAAGATTCATTAGTGAAAAAATTGTCAACTTGGCGACATATGAGTAGGTTCGATATGGGAGCTTTCGCTCATAAAACGGTACTGCGAATGCATTCACTGTCACTTGAAAATCTTGTCAATATCAATAAATTATTATTCACGTCATTTGTAAAGCTTTGATTATTATGGAATATTTCTCAACGGCGATAGGTACTTTGTTGCTGGTCAAAATCCGCCCTGAAATGGCACGTTAGGTAATCTCTAGATTTATTGTAAGCAATAGCAAAATTCAAATTGCTCTCGTTCAAATGTGTTTTATATGTATTATTTATTAGTTAAATTTTAACTTAAGGTGTTGATTTTAATTCTTGCTTCATGTCAGCTTACAATGATGACGATTGGCTTTAATAAGATGCGATCGCATAAATAATTTCATAAATTATTAGCTGGCCTTATTATTAGATGGCGTCTGCCATCCTTGATTCATTGACGGTAGAAACCTACGTCTTGCTGCAGACGCTCTCCACGACACTGGACTAGATGAGAGTTAAGAACAGTCGGAACTATTACACGAAGATAGAAGTTTAAATCCATCTTCTTTTTTATGACAGTACCATCATTAATCCTTTCATCCCTTATAAATTATACAGAAAATGGTTAATTAGTTGATCATTCAAACTGGAGTTCGCATGATGTCTGAATGCAGATTCAGTACTGGTATGGTTACATAAGTTGTTTTGTTTCTTAAACATCGCTCGCGCTTTTCAATGCCACCCTCGTAGACGCTGACTTCTCATCGTAACACGACAAAACTGACATTTGATCATCCACAACAAAAGGTTCACGGACGTTTGTTCCAACGACAAAAGGTCCACGAATGTTTGGTCCAGCTACAAAAGATCCACGATGAAATTCCACGCAACTAAAGATCCACGCGACTAGATTCAACGACATAACAACAACAAACATATTTAGTAATGTTTTTTTTTTTTATAAAAGAGCTAAAAATAAATAAATAAATTAATAACGGTGACAATTCATAAAATATATCAGTTTCAATAAAAATTGTTGATTGATTTTGACAATGCTTGAACATGCGTAGCGCATAACTAACATATATAAACCTTATTAAATGTAGATATATATAATATGAATGGTACATAAATTCATCACATACTTCGGGATATTAAAATTATTTAGATATGGTATTTTATTATCTAAACTGGTTTTTCAATATACTAAAATATTATTTATAATATGTCTTAAAAAATTTTATAGAATATAAAAGCACTGTGATATTAGCATAACTAAGTTTTAAGTTGTAATTTCAACCACTTCTCTGATATTTTTTTATAACTTATCTTTACGCATGAGTCATTAAATATTGTAAGCCGTTAAAAACTTGTTGCGTTTTGATTTGACTTACGGTTCACAAGTCACGGCATCCCGAAGTTAACTGAGCGTGCTAATTCATACTACTTAACCTGCTAACCCACTCAGCGCTGATACATTTAACATAGTCTCATAAAAAAGTACCACTCTCTCAATCAATAGATACTTTTAATTTTATGTTAAATAATTAATTTATATTTTAAATATTACCACTTAAATTGATTTTTCAGATTTCATATTTTCATTATTTTTTTCGTCTTGTACGTGTGTACCCATGAATAATTTATTTTTATTTATTATTTATTTATTATACAGCATTATGTAAAGTGCACGAATTTTAAACATACCAAACATTAAATATATTTTTTTAAATAAACAGTAGTGATAAAAACACGTTTTATAATAAACCAAAGAAACAAAAAAAAACAAAAAGTTCAAAAATGACTGTACTTTTACATGTCGATTCAAAAAAAAAGAAAGAAAAAGTGTGCCGACCTTCCTTGAATATGGGTGTGAATAAAATATATTTGAGATGAGATAAAAACGAAGCAAATAGAAGTGAAAAGAAATACGCTCCCGTATAAAAAATGCAGTTTTGTGAATACATAAATACGCTGATACATCTATTCTACAGTTGGGTACTTGAAAACTTGCAGTTGACAATATTGTCAATAAAATGTTCACAGTGAAACAAAAGTAGTGTGACCATACTGACTGTGATAAAATGGATACCAAAGATATTTTGAAGTCATGGTTGTCACTCAGAATACCATTTAACATTTTTTAACAACTTACTTTCAATGTAATTGTTTACAGGAAGACGATAAAAGAATAAAGGAGCCCTGTACAACATTTTTTTTGCATAATACTGCCTTAGCATTTACCAGATGATACATTATGGAAGCAGATGTACTAGTGTTACAAACTTGCTAACTTTTTTTGGCAATAACTCAACCATGAGCTTCGTTAAACCATGAATTTGTATTCAATGAGTCTTTTATATATTAGTAAAGACATTGGTTAATCGATATTCATTGGATACCGTAATGTAAAGATTGTACAGAGGTTTAAATTGGAAAAACCGGTCGAAATTTCGATGTAAGAGTTAAAGAGTGTTTGAGATGTTTGAATAATCATGGTTTTTCTGAATTCGCAAATCATTTATTAGAAAATGGACACGGTTATGATAAAAATTTAAGACTTTCTTTGTTACATATAAATTATTTTGGTGTGAAATTGAATAATTTAGAATCATTAGAAATAGTAAAGCATGTGATAGTAAACAAAATATTATTAATAATCAATTAAATTTAACTACTAGCCCAATTCTTAATTTTTTTCCTATAATAACGTGTAATCGAGAACTTCAGTAATAATTTTAAAAATAATTTTCAAATAATTTAGAAAAACAAGAAACAAAAGACATTTTATTCTGATATTTTGACAGTTATACACCCTGACGATGGAAAGGTTTTTCTGAAACATGTTGGTATAATTAATCAAATAAAAAATGTAGATGTATACAAATAATATAATCAATATTTTTTTTAAATGTCAACCTACAATGTTGCTGAATCAATTGAAAAAATAAGTTCCGTATTGCTCACATACATGACACACGTCGACGGTGACATAGACTCCATCCTGCAGGAAATATTTTTAGTCTTGAAAATATATTTTTCTCAGAAACCGTATGTTCCATGAGAATAATCTCAACACCTCTGCAATCGACTAATTTATGTTGATACACAATTTTCCAAAAACATCAATTAATTGCCTAAATTAATTGCTAAACTAGAAATAAACTCGAGCTCTTTGTAGGTCTCTAGCGAAAGTAACGAAAAATGAGCGTTGCACACTTAAGCTTTCATCACTTTTATATTGCTTGTATAGTACAGACAATATGTGAGAGATATTGCAAAAATAATTCATGTGTTAAATTAGTTAAAAATTGATCTCAAAGCCTTTTCACTGCCAAACGGAATTTAACAAATTAAATGTGATTAAACCTTCATCGAAGTAATGAAATTCTTACTTTGTTTTTCAGGAATTTTTTATCCAATACAGATTTTTAAAATTCCAAACTAATTTGCATTATTTTTCGGCAAAACTTCAAAAATCATCTCGTGAAATACGGTTTATATTATATTTTTAACTTCCAGAACCGTTACGTTATATTTCATTTCGTTTCAGTGCCGATACTTACCTCCCTAGGTATAAAGAAATATTTTTTCTGAGGTAGGTAAACTTTGTTATTCATCTTACGAATTATTCAATTTACAAGAAAGTATAGAAAATATTTAAAAGTCATTTCATCCTTACAATACATATCTGTAGTTAAAATAAAGTGTGGATAAGTTGACATCATCTTTTTAACAACATTTTTTTAT
The DNA here is from genome assembly GCA_016648135.1 of Agrypnia vestita. Lineage (NCBI taxonomy): Eukaryota > Metazoa > Arthropoda > Insecta > Trichoptera > Phryganeidae > Agrypnia > Agrypnia vestita. The sequence continues at coordinate 42,177 of JADDOH010001474.1, forward strand.
ATTATTTTGGACACGGAACGGCATCTGTGGATACAAAGCCAAACTGACTTTCCGCAGAACAGTTTAGCCCACTCATCATTCCGTAGAGTGGGCCTCGCGATTTTCAAAGCTGAACTTAGATTTGCGCGTATTATATTTTTACTCAATAATGTGATGATCACCATTTATGTTTACTAAGAGATGGTCATATTTCAATACTTTGTCAGTTTTATTATATCTGTAACTTTACAAATTACATAGCTACCTTTATTAAGTAATATACCTACTTTAATTAAGTACCTAATATCGTGACGACCATAAAATACTTGTAATGCACACGTATAAAACAAGACATCCATCACTTGGTAAATATTATATATTGTACCTACCTACCGAGATGAAAAAATTACTATTGAGGATAAACATTAGGGGTTAAAATATCACCGATATCTTTTGGTATGCTCTCCGACTAAATTAGGTTAAATTCATATGCGAAGGTCAAGGTGGCGTGCAGAGAGTTTGTTTTGAATTTTAGTGAACTGCCTGCATGTTAATTACTTCCTCTATTTTTATATTCGATGTATGTTTATATTATTATATAGTATATGTTTATTTTAATTTTTTATATATTATCACTGGGATATTGTACATGTACATTTTCTTCTTTACTTTTACGTTGTTAGTTTTATAATTTAAATACTCGTTAAGAAAAATCCAAATATAACCGGGTATGGTAAGTGATATATCTGCTTTAAAAAAAATTATAACAATAATAATAAAAACAAGAAATAGTTGACCGAGCCCTAGGGCCCTAATTAAATTATTGGAAAGACATTTGCTTTGCTTATTTTACTTGTGAAAATACTTATCTGATTGCTTTCCTCACTACCTAAGCTAGGTTGAATACATAAATATTTGAGCTCGAATTCTGACGTGAAATTATTGTGGGCAAACGATCATTCGAATTTCATATAATCTCTGCGAAATCGAAAAGTGTGGGCAACAAAGCAAAGTACAAGCAAATTTCGGAATTTTTCAAACCACCTAACATAATGAAGTCACTCTTTCGATATAAATACCGGTTTCAAAATTGTATAAAGCAATATTTGAGGTTTTCATTTGGATGATCTCGAAATATTAGAAATTACTTATATTAATAGAAAATGTAAATAATTAAATAAACTTTGTAAATAGCCCTCTCTTAAACCTTTTCCCATAATAATTACTTTGTACCTGCATAATTATTGTAACCACACCCTTTCTATGCCCCTCTCACCATAACCAAATCAGTTTGCATTTGATCATTAATTTCAGTACGTTTATTGTCCTGAAGAAGGGAGCATCGCTCTTGAAACATATTGATTTTTTTAAAACAAAATTTAAGTATGGTTAAAACAAAGTATAATATAATGTATTGTAATATGTAGATCAGGTATTTTTGGGTTAATTGGGGGAGTGTGGTAGAGTGGTGTATGAGGAGTGCGTAGTGATAGTGTGAAAGAGATGAATGCATGCGGTAGGAAGCGGGGGAAACGGGCGACGCCATTCGGGCACTGACGGTCGCACGCAGAGGTATTGTTTATAAATAAAGTGATAATTAATGAACAAGATCGGGTATTCAATTTCTTCCTTATTTCAAAGAAAACGTATCATACTCAGGAAGTGATTATACCACACAAAGTTTTAATTATTTTATTTATTCAAAGCACAAGCGTTTAGCTTAATTATGAAGTTTTGATGTGAGATGTTTTATACATTCATGTCATGCGCACTTTACTTCTGTATCTCTTATACTTATTTGATTTCTTTGTAATTTTTACACTTAAGCTCCAAAATAAAAACTGAACTCTTGACTACTCGGTCACCTAACGAGCATTATGCTTTTTAACAAAGCAAATAGTAATTTTTGATAAAAAAAAGTATGTTTATCTGGATAGAAAATAAAATGAACCGAATTTTCGGAATTTTTCTTCCGTATCCACTGGCGTAAAGTGCATTCCCAAAGAAAGTTAGGTTTTATTGCAGATTCACAGGGTTTTATGTCCCTGTAGATCCGGTTCCACAATGTGCTCGTTTGCGCTGCCATTAAAGTCAATTGGGACTTAAAAATAAAAGGCATGGACGCGATTGCTTTTCAAAGACCCAGCCTTATTTAGATACTTTTGTAGGGAAATAACCAGGAGATTCGATTATTTCTAGAAGTTTCGTGTGTTTTGTATTTAGTTCTCTAATACTCCTTATTATACCTATTCATTAAAATTTCATTCGAAAGCAAAAGAAAAAAAGAAAAGGAAATTCCAACGATAATTTTACACTTCTTTTATAATTTATTATATAAAATTGACACGTTTCGGGGCCAGTGATCCCTTTATCAAGGTGCAACGTATATTTTTACATCTCATATCAAAACAGCATCTTTAATATGGATTCACTAAAGAAGTAGCAAGCTGGAATAAAAAAACGTGAAAAATAGAATAAAAATAAATGAAATGTACTAAGAATGGATATTTATTTTATGTCGCTTGTTACTTTAGATAATTAAGGATATAATTAACACTTACTCCTCAGATAATCGCGAGTCTCGTCAGATTTTTAACACTTGAATTTTTTTGTCATTAAAGCACATATTATATATGTTATTACCCCGTTTCGATCGAAATTTAGATACTTTTATGAGACGTCGAAAAAATCAAGTTATAACAATAATCTATTCGTCAAAATAATTTATCCCATAATGTTTTTTAAAAATATTTTTTTGTTATAAATTGGACTAGTCTTTCTTGAGACAAACAGATATATGAACGTTCTAGATGAATTCAGAATTAGCTTAACTATTCAAGAAGAAATCATATTCACTTTTATTATTTATATAAGAAATTTATTATAATATATAAGAAATTTCTAAAAATTGAGCTGTTATAAATTAGGCAGAAGCACGCACGGAAGGTCAGTCTAATTTTTAAATTGGCAAAGTCACAGATAAAGTTGTACAAGCGAGTGTGCGGACCACGGATGTACGAATATTTTAAGACGAGGATTAAGTGTTGCATAGATGAGTGATTAGTGCGAGATATTTAAAGAATAGGCCCCGAATTCAGACTCAATACTTAGATGATTTAAAGATTAAGAAGATACACCTTAAAAGCGTAATTTTTAGTTCAAAATAATACTTTAAAGGCGAAACTTAACTTTTAAATCATATAAGTAATGATTCAGAATTCGAGCCTAGATCTCATGATAAATTCATGTCCATTGACATAAGTAAATTAATATAACTTTAATTTATTTCTATTGTTTGATTTGTCTCCCACTGGCAAGATCACCTAAGTTATCAACTTTTTAAATGTTGAATGCATAACAAATTCGGCGGCCTTCGTAGCCTAGTGGTCATGACACCGGCTTCTCACTCCGAGGATTCCGGGTTCAATTCCCTAAGAGGTCACAATTAATCTGTGTGATTTACTCATGCCTGGGTATTTCGCTTCTATAATTGAGTCTCATGGCTTAAATGAAATCATATCATATTGCAAATGAAACACTAAAATTAATTAAAGATTTATTAATAATACCAACACGAATTTAATTGGACCACTGTTCTTAAATTTACTCTTAATTTTTCTTGAATTAGTGTGTAATAAGAAACTTTTTAACACACCTGAATACCTTGTTTCTCATATACTGATGCACGTTATTTAAATAGCTCAGTTTCAAAATAAAAACTTCTCGCTTTTTTGGAAGATCTTTTCTTGATGTAATATGGAGTTCCAGTAAAAGGATTTTGGCAAATGATACAAGATATTTGGAAATCATTAACACGACTTTTATTTTATATAATTCTTTAGAAAACCGCCCGCATAGTGTCGCTCGCTAATCGCGGATTTTAACTTAGAACTCAATAGCGCTAGCCTATATACGGCTGCTGCTCCGTGTATCAAGCCAGTGCCTAGTATTTTCGGATCACTCACGTTATTCTAGATTTTTCTAAGCACCTTTTGACACTTCCGGAAGCATCTTTTTTCTATAATAACAATAACTTTCAAGGTATTGTATTTTGTTTTTGTTTGTCTTATGATTTTTATATAGGTATCTATAGTTTATTTTTAGTCTTACAATTTGTAAGTTTTATATTGAATTTTTAGAAAAGTTATGTAACCGACTGGCAAACCCCGCCCAAACATTCCGAAATATGCGAAATATATTTAATACCAGGTTCAAATTACGTTCAACAATTTAATATCTGGAATACAACGGAATAAAAAATTCCTTTGATCAATGGCGTGATCGCGGAAGTATACGTTTTTGTGATTAACCCTTTCCAACACAGCAATTTACCACTTTGATGAAAAAATCAAAGGCTTTAAATTTTTCCTTTTATTTTAGTAACTCCCGACTTTGAGGCGGGGAGGAAAATTTGTGGTGCGTGTAATCAATTTCATTTTTAAATAAATAAAAGTTTTTTTATTTATTTAAACGGCACAAGGTTTCAAGTTCACAAAATATACTATTACTGGATAGAGACTGTGGGAAGCAAACTAAACACGAAAAACAATTAAAACTTTTATTTATTGCACAAAGTCACTGGATACGAATTAAAATGGAGCACCGTTATTCAATTCATATTTATATCCACTAGACTATTCGACATAAGTTCGCACTAATCCACGCCAATTCGCACGCAAGGGTCCACTTTATCTATTGACTATTACTTGTTTGTTTTATTCGCTCACTTCTATGGGCGCTTCTCTGGCCGCGCGCACTTTCCATTGCTTTCCATTGTAATTTGCTGTAACCCGTCAAAAATTACGATACTTTTACATGTCAGTTCTTAAGAAAAAAGTATTTATACGGACGTTACACAAAATTACGACGGACGGACGGACAGACCTTATTATAATTGGGATTGTTGGTTCGCGAATGTTCGATCGACTTCTCGATATTTCTAGTTAACTAACTAACTAACTAACCACCACGCCGTTTCCCCGCATAGGCAGAGAGGATTGAACGCCACACTCTTCTATCTTGGCACACCACTTTTGCTTCGGCCACATTCATGCATCTTCCCATACACGTTCTACGGTTGTTGCGGCTTTTAACAGGGTCATCCTCAAATACTTGTAGTACCTGATCGATGCCAGAAACTGCCAAACGGTCTTTCGCGAGACGCCCCCTCTACTTAGTTGCCTTCACAACACTCGCCCTCACTATACCAGTTTTGATTAACCATCCTTTCCTCGTTCATACGTTCCACATGACCAAACCATCTCAGCACTCCTTTCTTTATTCTATCTACCACACTACAGCCAGCATTGCATTCACTTCTAATTTGTTCATTCCTCACTCTATCGACCAAAGATTTTCCACACAAGCGTCTCAGTGACCGCATTTCCACCGCATTCAGTCTACTTTCATTCCTCTTTTGCCAATTCCAGGCTTCACTTCCATACATAAGGGTTCGCACTAGAACGCCATTATGTACCGTTTCTAGTTTCTTTTATAATTCACGTGGACTGCTCTAAAGACTTCGATAATGTGTTATTATGACACTAATATCCTTGTTATCACTAATACCCTTGTTATCACTAATGCATTGCTGACAATGCATTAGTGATAACAAGGGTTTTAGACATTGACGTATTATTAATATAGACACGTTATTCCCATACTAGCCCATGTAGCAAATATCGCATTGAAAGAGACATCAAACCACGGCACACTTATTTCACAAACGCTCTACGTGTAGAAAGAAAAATTAGGTAATTTGAAGTCACGGTGACTAAAATAACATACTCATTCTAACAATAGTGTACTATACTCTATTTCTTTTTCCCCTGGACTTTTTGTTCGGCGTAACGTCGCGCCTGATCACAAAGAAGGTCCGTTCGAAAACGAATGCATGTAAGGCAATTACCTTACTTTTAAGTTGCCAAGATTTCACGCTTGTAACGTACCTACAGTTTATTGTATCATTGGTTTTAGACATGTTGCGGATGAAATTCATGATGGTTGCTCCTGTATAATTCCTGTGGTAATTATCAAAAACCTTAAAATCGATTCTCTGCATAATTTCAATATGATGTTGGACTGCCCTGAACTGATTCAGATGGTCTCGTATAATATACCGAGACAAACGATACATCACGAAGTGTTCACGAAGGGCCCACAGGAATAAATATGCTTTAAATTCACCGCTAACACGCATGCATCGCCTTGGAAACAAATTTTTGGAATTCGTAGACATTTTTCATTGTAATAGCATACCCGAATTAAAGATTTACTTAGACTTAAAATTTATCAACAGCACTAATTACAGTTTATTGGACTAAATTTTTACTAATGTTTCGTTCCCCATTAAATATATATATTTATTTATTTTAAAGAGTTCTAAATATGTTTATTTCCCTTTTAAATATGTTTGGATTTTTTCTTTTATATTTATCTTTTTGGTTTATTTTATCTTGTTATCTTATTTATCTGGTCTATTGGTTTTATTATCTTTATTTTACTCTATTATTAATTTGTTAAGGGTTTCTAACTATAACTGTTTGCTTTTGTACTAATCATCGTTTATATATATTGTTACATTATATATTATTCATTTATCTTAAATATTTTTAATATATATTATTATTTACTGTAAAACGTGTTCTATGTTAGGTGTATAAAAATCTTTTTAAATTTTTGTACTGTAAAAGCCCACTAGGGCGTTAATTAATAAATAAATTATCAATCACACCGCACAATAATCGACAAAAATGCGAAATTACTTAATTAATTAATAATTACACATTACTTCTAGTCTCTAAACTATTATAGCCATACATACCCTGGAAAAACTTGGTTGGGTTAACACTTTGACTGCTGAACGATTTTCTTCGACATCATCTCGGTGCTGAAAATTTAGCCAATATTTAAAATTCTTAAGAATCGTCCTCATCTGAATGATTTTGGGGATAATTCATTGTCATTTACCCCCATAAACCCATTAGTTCTCTCCAGGCGGTCAGCACCGCCATAAACACACCACTGTTTTTTCAATGACAAATATCGTGTATTGCGTTTACACTCGCCCAAAAATCTGGTCAATATTATTCACCAAAATAATTATTTTTCAAAAATTATTATTATTGCATATCTTATCTTATTCAGATATTTTACAATTCAGACACTGTCTACTGTGTAGGGAGTAAAGGATAACAGTAGTGTTCCATTAGACTTTTTCATAAAAATGTTACCGATATTAATATTTTAATCTAAAATCTACTCTCTCACTAATCCTAAAATCCTATGCCTTTGAGAAACATTATAATATATCATATTTATTTACAGAAGTTTGCAGGAAGTGCGCACAAATTATCCTTGAAAAATATTACACTAGAAAGTGTGTTCTACACAAATATAAAAAATATAACTGACTCAAAAATTTTTTGGGTCAGTTATATTTTTTGTATACCACGTAAAAATTGTCTTTACTCTTAGAAGACTCTTACATATGAATTTTAAAAAAAACACTGAAAATTTCTATATTATGGAAAAGTTCTCATTACACAAGAAAAGTGTTTTTCCGTAAAAATTGGAAAATATAATACTTACATAAAAATATTATAATAACAATCAAAAATATAAAAAAACAACACGCAAAAATTTCTGTGTGAACGAACTTTATGTTCATAAACGGAAGGAACGCAAAAAAAGCGAAAGAAATTGACCCAACTATACGATGTATTTATTGTCTAGCACCAACCCTCAGGTATAGAACGCCGATAGGCGTTTTCAGCACTGGACGTGTTAAGCTAAGGTTAATTTATGCCTATACTCTCATATATAGAGAGCTATTATATCAGCAACGTATTTAAAAAAAAAACAGATCATTGATCTCATTATGAGAATTGTCAATTTCAATAATCAATTACAGTTTTTCAATAATCAAGTACATAGGTATATAATTAATATGTTATATTAGTGAAATAATTATAAAATACATGTACAAACCATAAATGTGTTTACTCGATTGACGTCACTTGTTCCTTACTACCGAGAACTGAAAGTCAGTTTAAGTGTTTTGGCAATTAAATCCACCATCCACGAAATAAGTATCGCATAATGAAATAATTTTACACAATAGTAACCAATTACTTGGGGAGAAATTCAAAAGACGGGGGGTGTCGTTTTTACACCGTGAAGGGAAGAATTTATCGTCCTTTGTTTCATTACTCGTAAATCTATTTACAAGGAAGAAGAAACTTAATTAATGTTTCCTTGAGCCCGAGTCCATTTTTCTTTGGGAAATTTTTACAATAAAAACCGCCCTAATGAACAAGATAATAAAAGTTCAGAACAACTCAAACAATATCATAATAATAAGCTGTAATCAATTTTGGAAACAAACCATTCTTTTGATATTAACAAATTTCATACACAAATTACACAGGATTACAATTATATAAATTAAAATTTTTAGAAATTAGAAAAAATAGAATGGGTCCTGACTGAATGACTCTTGCGGAAGCAGCCCAAGACAGGGAATATGGAAGCACCTTGTCGAGTCTTTTGGCTCCCATTTACTAGGACAAGGGGATGATAATGATAAATAATATAAACTGTTTAAAGAAAATTAAATATTATAAATAACCAAATCTTTCTGCAAATAATTACCATTTTTGTTTGACCATTAACCAGGCCAAGTAGTTCGCAAAAGCAGTAGCTGATTTTGGTACGGTATCGCAAGCAAAAACTTAATCTTTACATTTACACTTACTCATCACATCAGCCCTGATGTGATGAGGCATTTGGATCCGAAACGTTGGCCAGCGAGGTCAGATAAACGGCAGAAGATGCTGTTCTGAAAGCCATGAAAACCTGAGAACATTTAAAATAAATAAGAAAATACACCTTCCACATCCTCGCACCTAGAAAACAGTGAAGCGGTTTTGTATGGACGCCTCTCAGAGCCGCTTGCACTCATATGAGTTTAAATGGCGTGGGGACGATGATCACTTTAGCATTAAAAAATTCCAAATTGGGTGGCGAAAGTGTAAGCTGATTTATTCATAAAATGGTCTAGGGTACCAATGACGTAGGTCCCCCTTCACTGTAGTTTTTGTCCAAACTCTTTGACATACGAACTTTTGATTAAAACTTCACGAACTTTTTCTACCATCTTGTCTTTTCATGTTGTGTTTATTGTACGCAAGTACACAGAAGGGTTTACAAGCTATCGCTAAATACCCGGGTTGTCTAGATCGGACTAAAAGTTCACAAGCCTCGGTGTCCCGAAGTTGACTAAGCGCGCTAATTCGTGCCACTAATCCCTCTCGCGCGGGGCGTCTTAGAAATATTCGTAATATTTTTATGAAGTCTCACTTTTATCTTGGGTTTTGTTTTCATCTTATGCGATAAAAATTTAATGTAATTTGGTGTACGGTACAATCCCAATACCTCACACATGCCAAATAAGTCATCTTGCTATTCACCTAATATAATTATTATTATAATGTTTTAAATGCTAAAATTTATTATATTACGTTGCAATCATCTCCAACTTTAATATATGAGCAGGCCAACCAATCAGGGGACAGGATTAATTGGCTTCTTTACATATTTGACCGTTTGTCAAACTAGAAGCATTTATTTATTTTTAATATGGGATAATATATTTATTTATCTCCTTTGTAATACAAGTTAAAATTAATTGATATAAACCATGCATTATATTCAAATTAATATAAAAAAATATTTAGTGATGTGACGTCTGAAGTTCTTTTTGAATATTCTAATATTTCTGTTTATTAAGCTACGTTATATCTTGTTTTTACTGAATTTTTATAGTAACCTCAAAAAATATTTTTAAAAAATCAGTTTAAATTACTGTGTGATGAATCCTCATTTACTTGTACCTTGTACCTCTCTCACATGTTTGACACATATCACACTTCTTCTTTTTCTTCTTCTTCAGCCTTCACCTCACTACTGCTCGATACAGGCCTCTTCCATACCCTTTCATCCTTCCTTGTCGTTTGCTAGATGTAGCCATTTCTTCCGCCCCACAGCAGCTATATCAGTGGGCTCATCTCTTTTGACGTCTTCCAACGCCTCTTTTATTCTACCAAGGTCTCCACTTCAGAAATTTGAGGGTCAACCTTGTAGAATCCTGCCTTGTAACATGCCCTGCCCATTTCCATTTTAGCTTTACTACATGATCCATGATATCGACTACTGCAGCAGGCATACGCCAAGCATGAATCTCTCCATGAATTTTTGCATGCATTTGAGCTTTTCTACGCTTTTGTTTGTAAGGGCTACCGTCTGCACTCCATACGTCATCACTGGCAGTATACATGATTCAAACTGTTCTCACAAGTCTTTGGCAGAGCCTGTAACCACTAGGTGGCGGGATAGGATACTGTAACCACTAGGATAGGGAAAAACTTGCCAGATATGGAAGGTAGGAGGAAAATAAAATACCTCTCCCAGACCAATAGGAAGTAGCTTCTGACCCATAATGGGCGGCTACAAACAGCGTCTGTTTCCTATGCAAAGGGCGGCTAATTTCAAAACTAACAAACCCGTCTGGAAAGCTTGGTGTTTAAATGCCGACCCCCTTCTAAAAGAAATGAATACATCACACTAGACTTGCATATTTTATTATTTATTATTATTTTATTATTTTAACGCTTTAATATACCATGAAATCCAAATTACAGAAGCGAAATATAGCACTAAAACATCCAAGCTTTAACAAATCACATATTTTTACTGTAGCTCCACTGGGAATCGAACCCGGAACCCTCGGTGTGAGAAGCCAGTGTCTTGCCAACTACGAGGGCTGCTGTATCAGAAAGATTTTCAAATAGGATGAAAATCCTATCCCACCCAATCTACCAATATATTTACAAATCCTTTGTACATTTTTAACATAAGTTTTAATATTTATATTCAAATCAATAAAATAATTAGTTAAGTCTTTGAACTTAATAAGAAGCTTGTTTTTTGTAAACTGGTATTTTTTTAATTATAAAAATATCTCAAACACGTATAAATTAAGCACTGATCTTTAAACGTTTTTTACACTTACATATTTGGTGTTTCTTGTCAGCAGTCGAAATCTAATTAAAAAGCCTTTCGAATCATCGACCCTATTAAAAAAAAAAGTAATGTTACTGACATCTTAAATTTAGACTGCCCAGATCAATGTCTCACGTGCGGAAGTCATACAGAAAAAAAAATCAAAAATGCCATCCCTTATCTCGCCAGCTCCCGGTGGAAGAGCTCTTACTCATTTTTCTCTATAAACCTCCCCTTAACGCCCCCATAACTTGACCTATTTCCTGAACTGGAGGCGATTAACGTAAATCATAGAAGCGTATTCCAATACTGATCATACTAAAGTACCCACTGTCGTCCATTATAAGAAATCTTGCTTTCTTCATCTTTTCAATATACCCTTTCCCGTGAGTTATGAAAAGCAAAGTCCGCACAACCTATGTTAATTCGAGCAGGTTTCGATTTACAAATATTCTTTATGGTAAAAAATTATATTGTTAAAAGGTAAGTAGTAGGTTTTATGAAAAAAAAAATACGCAGAATTGTTTTCTTTTACGTATTTCTATTTTTTAGTCACGGCACTTAAATGTGTTTAATACCAATGCAGATATATGTTACGTTACTTTAGCGATACATACGTTAGCGATATCGAAGCGCGAAAGAGATTTATTTATTTTATTTATTTATTTTATTTCGTATGCGGTAGATACTTATAAGGGAGCGATTTTTTAAATATTTCAAAATTTAAGAAATTAAAGAGAATAATTTAAATAAAATTAAAAACTCCAATAGTTAAAAGAGGTAAAAGACAATTGCAAATAATTACATAATTACAAACCAAATATAAAAACAATATATTAAACGTAATGTACAAACGTAATGAAATAGATCTTCTGTGTGTAGTTTTCTGGGATATTCTGCCGTCTCTGGCTGACGTTTCGGATCCCATTGCAGGGTTCAACATCAGGTCTGATATGATAAGTATTAGAGAGGTCAGATAAATAAGGTATAATATCTCAGAAAACTACACATAGAAAATTCTGAACGGCCGTAAAAACCTGAGAACATTTGTTATAAAATAGACGTAAATATACTTAAGTATGTTACAATCGGTGGGTCACCCAGATTATTTAAGCTAGGAAAAGCAGCAAAAAATATGTAAGAAAACAAAATGGTTAATTCATACGGAAGCAACACAAGGCAGGAGAATATGGAAGCACCTTGTCGAGTCTTTGGGCTCCCTACCCTACCAGGACGAGGTTATGAAGATGATGATGATATACTTATGTAGAATCAAAAATATGTAACAAATAATATAAAAAGGAGACTAAAACATATTAATTGATTCATGAATGATTAAAAGGTTAGTTTTATTATTTGATTTTTTTTTCATCCAAGCGGTATGTTTGAGACGAGCAAAAACTATTTTCAGTATAACAGCAGTTGTTTGTACCTCGAAATTCTGTTCGATCAAATTGAAATACTGCCTTCTCAACGCATGCATTTTGCCAGTTCTACTTAACGGATGTGAATCCTGGAATTTCGCTAAGAATCCGCATATTGCATTTTGAAGACAGATGCTCACGAAGAATCCTTGGCGTGTGGTGGTCAGTCTCCTTGGACACCCTGTAATAAGGAAATGACACAATAGTCCCCGATCACCACTGTAAATAAAAAGAAGAGATTCCATATTTTATTTTTATTAGACACTATCAGACTACTGGAATTAAAAACATAAAAAATAATACATACATGTTTAATACAAAGTCCACTCTTCCAATTACAAGTATTTTTTGCCTTCTTTAGCAGCACACATTTATATTGTCACGGGTCGTGACAATATATGTGTGCGCTAATAAAAACAATGTAAATAAAATGACAAGGTCAATTACAACGAATTAAACTTAACGCTATTTTTTTAAATTATACTGTTTTGCAATATATCACTCGTATATTATTTATTACTAACATTCAATTCTTGCACATAAAACTCGCACTTATTTATTTTGCTACTATCGGTAAGTACTTGAACAATTTTTCGCTGGTATCTATCCATCCTAAATTCACAACTGGGCACACCTGGCCGTCGTCTCGCGACTTAATTCGTACTGAACGTACTGTCAAAACAAACTCCCCGCACGGCTAAGTCCCGCGCTATTTTTAAGCGATCACGTTGGTTTCGAACCTTCTAAATTCTTAATTTCCTTCCTAGTGCTTGTCGTTTCTGTGTTGTTTAAGGCGTCTCCTGATAATACGAGAGTGAAGTAGAAGGTGCTAGAAGCCTGATATTAATGTTGTCATAAACATAATACCTTTCATTTATAAATTATTTTTGTTATTATAAGTATTAATATTGAGCTACAGCAATAGAGTAATTTCACACTTTACAGATATCTATGAAAATATATGAAAAAGATTCAAAATATTAAATTATATATTGTAACTTAGTATGGATGGTGTGGAATAATGTTTTCATTCATAATTTTTATTACAAAAATCTTTAAAATTCCAATCCTTAAAACGCAAAATGATTGGTCGTGACGTTGTTTGGCTAGAATTATAGACAAACATACGTGATCTGGTGTCTGTCACTGTAATTTGTAATAACTATCTAAGAACACATTTCAAATAATGGAGGATGGATTTTTGCCAGGAAAATCCGATAACTTCCATAAAATTGACGTTTCAATGTTGGACTCATTTTTCAGTTTTCAGGAATGAATTTCTACGTTTGGGTACCTTATAATGTCTTTTCCCTCAAAACTTTTTCACTGAAATTATAGACACACTACACAAAAAAGCCGGCTTGTTTTGTAAGAATACCAATGAACATTTAAATACGTAAACTTGCCGTTATGTGTTACACGTCAGATGACATAAAAAGACACGCCAAACGTCACTTGCGAAATTAAGCGTTTTGGCGGGAGTTTATAATCGTGATCTTCTAAATCGTTTTTTAATGTCAATATACATTTCAAAAAATTTTTTTATTCATAAACATATTTTCTAAACCAAAGTTAAGATTTTTCTATTAAAAAAATGTAAAATTACCCTATTGTAGTCAATAAGGAGTGCCCAGGTTTCCATGTTAAATAATGAACGAAAATCGTGTTAAGTTTTTATTTTTATATTCGTTATAAATGTTCATGTATGTAAAGCGTCGCTATTGAATAAAATAAAAGTAAAGACAAGTATTTACACATCAACTAATTAAGGAACTTAATATAGTGAGGAAGTAAATGATTGTTCCGTGGGCTCAATAACTGAAGAAGTGTCATTTTGAGGTAATTGCATGCTTATTAAAGACCTCCTTCTCTTCATTAATCAATCCGTAGTGCATTTATTAATAACAATAAAAAGAACCCGTCAACTGAAACAAAATAAATAATCGTATATATACATGTACGTGCAAACATGCAGATAAATATGCACAAATGCATACCATTTTACCTTAGTACGCACGTAGATATACATAAATACAAATGCATTGTAGCTGTCGTTTCCAAATGCTGTTCTGCTATACAATAGATTGTACATCTATCTATGTTTATACATTACTAGCTTATATTTGTGGCGTACAGATACAAAACCGCCACTTTCCATATGGAGCCCATATGAATAGATGCAGTTTTGCATCCATACGCCACATTTAGATAAATTTCTATATTTTCCAGAATGTCTAATTTAAATAAAAATAAAGATATTAATCTAAATAATGATATTTCACTCAACATAACACCACCAATAACATCCCCCCTCCTATCCACACTAGCCCCGCCCAGCAACCACTTACACTATTCGCCTACGCCTCCCCTTCCACCGCTTTCGACCACCACACCCCATGTAGTAGATAACATGTCCTCTAGTCATAAGAGTTAGTATATTACTGAAGATGATGCAGTAACCATCGAAAACATTTTAATTTTTTAATTAAAATGTCTTTGAGAAGAAAACGTTTTATTCATAGTTAGATTACTTGTATATTTTAATTATAACTTCTGGTTAAGTTAATTTTAGATGAATACAAATTGTTGGTAAACATAAAATTAAACGGGATAAAACAATTAGTTAAAAATAGTATGAAATTTGTAAACAAAAAAAAATTTATCATTTTTAATGCTGTTAGAAAAAAGGGATTTTATTTAACATCCAGACTCTTAATATCAAGTATATTAGAAACAAATATTTTTAATGATGACAAATATTTTTATTGTCTGATAAGCATTATATTTTTAATTTAAGGAAAATATATTTAAATTGTTCCCCAATGCATCACTAGCAATATCTATCAGAGTCATTAACGACCTGTTGCGTTATTATACTATACTTATAATACCTTATCAGAACGTCAAAAAACAAAATAATTAAAGTAAAAACCTATTTATGCAGAAAATCTTTCAATTCTTATTATAAGTCTGTGAATTATTCTGTATTATTCGTACGGGTATAACCTGTTTCCACTTCTACAAGAGCATATCAATATTTTACAATTATAAAAACTCCTCACGTTCTAATAATCGGAGAAATTTTCATTCGATTTGGGAACCGTTTAAACAGCCCATTTCGTGGGATTGGTTAACCGACTCCCGCGGGCGGTTTATGAACATACATCCTGCCATCATTTTTAATTCACCCCTCTTTACAACCGACCCTCTTTTACAACGCTGTTTTTCTTTCGGCACCCTAAACGAAAATTACTTTTTCCGGTTCTTTAAAAGGTTTCACTCTAAAATAATTGTTTTAATAAATAAAATTATGAGAGATACCTAAATAATAAACAATAATTTACCTCTCAATTTCAATATTCGCCGCTTTATAATTCTGACCTGGTCATAATTATGGTATTAACGTGAAATTTATCATGAATCAGTTTGAATTATATATATAATAGTAATATTTTAATCTTTGGGTGTCCAAAAGGCTTACGACCAATCGCTTGACTGGCTTCAGTGATCACTTTACACAATGTAACGTTCCAATTCCACCCATGATGGACTACTACATCTTTAAAATTGGAAGTTGTGTATATGATTAATATACACACCGTGTTCCATATGTCTATACGATAATTCGTAAGCCCTATGGACACCTAAAAGGACTTCCACACCCACTTTCCCATACAAAAAAGTAGCTTCGTCTCTTTGAGACGTCTACAATACATTTTGATTAATGATGTATCCTTGTCGATAAAACTAGTACTGAATTTTAATATTGTTTTTTTCTCTTTAGAAATGAACTACAACTAATCGATGTTAGAAAGGTAAAAGGGCGTAAATGATTATTTCGATCTTCACAGGAGGGCAACCGAAAGTTCTGTCAATCTGATTTTGTCAATATTTGCTTTATTATTAAAAAAATTCTTTATTTTTTTATACAAAACACATGTGAAAATCATTAAATAAATAAAAAATATTGAAAAAAACAGGTTGAAAGAACTTTCTTTGCTCTTCTGTAAAGTTTCAAATAATCACTAACGCCCTTATGGCTTTCTAACCTCGATATGTATTCTATTCATGACACGTTTTCAAATTTCAAAACGTTTTCTAAATATGTACCTATATAAAATTTATTTGGTAAAAAGTATCATTTTAATTATAGCTGTCTATTTTTACCGTTTAAATAAAATATAATAAAGGATGTACTTATGTACCTACGCGCAAAATAGATTGTATATTTTTGCAATTCATAAAATAAACAGCGGATTAGTTTTCACAGCAAAACTACCAAAGTATAACAAAACATAGAAATGTTTAAATGTGAGCAAGTGCAAAACAAACCAGCCGCAAGAACTGAAAACTAAAGAGATAACCACAGATTGCATATCCTTGTTCTACGTCAGTAAAGAGAAGGACGTCACTAAGCACTGCGATGAAATCTATCGAACTTCGCAGATAGTGAAATTTAAAAACCAATGGTAGGATTTCGCCAGATGGACGTTATAATGTTGAAAACAGATAAATAACTCTATGGTGTGAAAACTTGTGCTGCATAATGCGAGGGTATTTCGTCGCGTACTTAAAATTTCACCAATAACGCGAAAGAAGATTAACTTCAAAAAAGTGAAAAAAAAAATTAAATTATAAAAATGAAGTTCTTTTTTAACTGATGTAAGCAATCGTAAGAATTAAGCCATTGTAACAATTTTTTTTTTGAGCGATTTAATCTTTTTTTGTTTATGAACAACCCAGTATTTCAAAGATTAATTTTCAAAAAAATTTCCGAGTAAAACGTATAAGAAGATACGTGTAAGTAAGAGATGTAAAAATTGTATGCATGTGCTTACTTTATTAAATATTATACATTCGTACATTTGTGTAAGTATATACAATCGATTTAGGTGAATATAAAAATGATAAATACTTTAAAAAAACCTCACTCCAGTCGTCAGGTACTATATATATATATATATATATATATATATATATATATATATATTAGGTCCTTACATATGAAATTGGCGTTTTGCCGTACTGGCAAATTTGATCTCAAATATCTTCTCTTTGGTTAGGAATTCCAAATCCAAATTTATACAGCTATTTACTCATGTATTTGTGTTTTGAAAATTATAATTCATTTGTTTTTTCCTCAATTGTTTTTTCTTTGCGTCACTCAGTTTACAAAATGAAAAACTTGAAATATCGCGTTATTTACGAGTACGAGTTCCACCGTGGCACCAGTGCTGCAGAAACGGCTCGAAGGATTAATGATGTGTATGGCGACGGTGCCGCAAAAGAAAACACAGTGCGTTTTTGGTTCCAACGTTTTCGTTCTGGAAATTTCGACCTGCAGAACAAGCCCCGTGGACGGCCGGAGACCAAAGTTGATAATGAACAATTATGGAAGCGGATCCATCGCAAACCACATCCGAGTTAGCTGCAGGCTGCGGTGTTAGTGATAAAACTATTTTAATCCACTTGAAGCAAATTGATAAGGTGAAAAAGCTTGAAAGGTGGGTACCTCACGAATTGAGTGAAGCAAATCAACAAACGCGCGTTGACTGCTGCGTTGCATTACTCAACCGGCACAATAATGAAGGGATTTTAAATCGAATCATTACCTGTGATGAAAAGTGGATCCTGTACGATAATCGGAAGCGCTCATCGCAATGGCTGAACCCTGCCGAACCAGCCAAACCATGCCCCAAGCGAAAATTGACTCCAAAAAAGTTACTTGTGAGCGTTTGGTGGACTAGTGCTGGTGTCGTTCACTACAGCTTTCTTAAATTTAGCCAGACGATTACGGCAGATCTCTATTGTCAGCAACTGCAAACCATGATGGAAAAACTGGCTGCTAAACAACCGAGGCTGGTTAATCGCTCTAGGCCACTGCTGCTTCATGATAACGCTAGACCACACACTGCACAACAGACGGCTACCAAATTAGAGGAGCTTCAATTGGAATTTCTAAGACATCCACCGTACTTTCCGGACCTTGCCCCAACAGATTACCATTTTTTCGAAATTTGGATAACTTCTTGCAAAGGAAAAAATTCAACTCCGATGAGGCAGTCCAAACCGCCTTCAAAGATTTTATTGATTCCCGTCCGAATGGTTTTTTTAGTAAAGGGATCGATGAACTACCTATGAGATGGCAAAAGTGCATAGATAGCAATGGTACATACTTTGGTTAAATAAATATATTATAATAAAAAAAAATCGGCTTTATTCCTCCCATATTAAATGCCAATGTCATATGTAAGGACCTAATATATATATATTATTATTTTATTATAGAATCGTGTTTTTTTAACCTGCAGAAATGGTATATTAAGATTTACCTTCAAAGATACGTGTGAAGTATGAACTAGACATTCCGGTACATTAAAATCTGTATTTGAAGACCTTGCAGATACCAAGTTTTGAAGATCATTTGCACTTCAGTCACCCCGTGCAAGATCGAGTTGCATAGAAAAACCTATCGGTTTATTGATCAAACCAATTTCTTCAGGTGCGAACGAAGTACGACTTTCAATAATGATTTAAACTTCTGTCTACGCCTTAAGTTATTTCTTCGTTTTATTGTATTATGGCAAGACTTTTAAAAGGGGTGAGAAATTTAAACGAAAAACACCGAAGATTCTTACATATATGTACAGCAATAAAGCAGCGTATGAACGATTTAAATATGTCTAAATATATTTGTGTGTTTATATCATATGTTGTTGAACATTATATCTACATGAAATATTGTAATGCAATTCTTATAGCAATTCTGAAATTAAATCATTGTATGATTACGTTTCTCAAGTTTTATTTAAGTTATTATATCTTGTAAACTGTGTGTATTTTTACATTTTCTTAACTTTATGTGTGTATACATTTAAAAAACTTTGTCTGTCCTATATATTTGAAAAATGAGGAGAATCTTATTTCCAGAAACAGAGGATATTTTTAAATTATTTTGGTGCATTAAGGGTAAACATTTTTATTGTAACGGAAGTTGTAGCGGGAAGGCGAGGCAACGAGATGAACAATTAAACTGTAAAAAATTTATTCACTTGAATCAGTGTTCCAGCAATATAATAAAATAGTAGAGTTGCTCATTGGTCTTGTGGTTAGGACTCTCGCCTCGTGATCCAAAGGTCGCAGGTTCGAATCTCACTCTAGACAAGCAAGTGCGTCCTATTTTCATAGCACAAGATTAATTTGAAAATAGTAAGAATATTGATGTGACACGAATTCCGTGTTCGCATCTCTATTTAAAAAAAAATGTATTATCGACATTCTTGAAGCGAGTACCAATCATAAAAATGCTCAATTCAAAAACTGACGAATGATTAGTGATATAGATTTATGATTATTGAATTGAAAATTATAACTCTTTAAAGATTTAGTTAAGAAAGTTTTTGTTTATCATCATGCAAAATTTTTTTTTTTAATTATTTATTGCAAAAACGACGTAATTGTCAGATATACGTTTACGAAACAAACAAAATTAGAGGAGCACGTACTCATGTTTGCACGGTTGAAGTTATACTTCTTTGGCATGATTGTGATCATTAATACTGACATAATTGATATTACATTATTACACAGTTTAAGAAGTAAATTAATACAATAATGCAATGTATAAAAGGATGATAAATATAATTCAAAATACATTGTTTTTGAAGTGATACAAATGTAATTGTGGTTTCTGATAGCTTAAATATCCCAATTATAATAATTTTGTTGTGATTGTAAATGATTCTAAATTATTCAATTTCAGATCAAAATTAAATAGTTTAGGACTTTCTATTTACACATTAATAATTTTGGTCTGAAATTGAATCATTTACAATCATTAGAAATTAGTCAAACATGTTAAAAAAATATAATTGATAATCAATTAAATTTAACTACTAGTCCACTTTAACAAAAAAAATTCAATAATTTTGTGTAATCAAGAACTTTACCAATAATATTTAAAAATAATTTAGAAAAACAAAAGACATCATTCCTTTTGATATTTTGAGATTTATGAAACACTTTAACAATAAAAAGGTTTTTCCGAAACATTTAGGTGTAAATAATCAATCAATATAAGTTGATACAATCAAATAATAAAAATAAAAAATTTACCAAAATTTTATTTTTCGAAAAAAAATTTTTTTGAATTTTTTTTTATAAAATAAATATAAACTCATACCTTAGGAACCGACATGTAAAAACAACGCCATTTTAGACGAGTTATTAGTATAAGTATCGTGGATCTGATAACTAGGCAAAGAAAAAACAGTATCAAAAAAATTCTCAAAATATAAATGTAAAAATTTCACTAGGCTAAAGAGATACACCTTTGTGTCACGTGATTTCTTTTGAGAATTTTCTGTTTCACTTTTCTCTCTACAGAAAGGCTATGTAACCAATGACGTTACAGAAGACGTCCTTGCAAAGATACGTTTATACTTAGATATTTAAACCGAATGGAAATGTACGTTAAATTTATTCAAAAATATTTTTATCGTACCTAAGTGAGTTTACAAAAAAAGGTAAAAATGTAAAATATTGAAAGGTAAAATTTTCACTTGAATAAAATATATGAAAAAACTTATTGACGGAGTTACGTACTGAGTGTATCTAATGATGTATTCTTTTTGAGCTTTTTGCAGTTGGAATATTATATTTTCTCTGGAAAAATAGTTGGAGGACATTTTTAATATTCTTTATTTCTATTAATACTAATACTCATATAAACCGTTGCCAAAATTTCTAGCTAATAAAATCAATGCCTTTATTTTAATCTAGATATATTACAGTTTATTACGTTTCATAGGAAACTAGGTATGCAAGTCTTTTTCAATATCCATATGGCTTCCTTATCGCATGCCTGGCTTAAGTGATCACTTTACACAATGTAAAGTTCACTTAAGCCAGCCTTACGATTGGTCATAAACCCTATGAACACCCAAAAGATTAACAAACATATTTTTCCATATAAAAAGAAGCTTCGTGTCTTTGATATAATACAGTATTATGTTCTTGAATAATTTGAACATTCTCAAAATATTTTGACCTTTATTTTATTAAATAAATTACTTGTCATTCGACGCATGTCCATATGGAAAACCAATTTTTTTTGTTATAAAATGCTTCAAATATTTTCCAATTGACTAACTCACTAGCGTACCATCATGCCGTTTCTTTGCGAGGTTGGCAGATCTGAATAGAATGCCACATTTTTCTTTCCTGGCCAACCACTTTTAACCTAGTCTACTTCACATCTTCTAATACACGCTCTTTGCTGCTTTCAATTGTCGCCTTCTATATTTTCTTAACCATCCTTTGCTCACTCGTCTACTCCACAAAGTCGAGCCACTTCAGCATTTCTTTCTTTATTTTATAGTCAGCCAGAATTGTTTTCACTTCTTAATTATTTCTTCACTCTATCGTTCAGCATTTTCATATATCAAATTCACCCATGCGCCTTACTCACCGCGTTCCTATTGCATTAAATCTATTTCCGTTCTTTTTTGCCAATTACAGCCTCTTTTTCCATCAAAGTCAAAGTGTGATTCTTTATAAGATAGGCCACATTGAAAATACGCAACAGGAAATGGATTAAAACTAAGAAAATAATAATAATAATAATATTTGGATAATTTGTATAGCGCCGTTTTCGCGAATACTCACCTCAAGGCGCTTTACACAGAAAAATAATCTTAAAAAACAACTTAATAAAAAACTAAAAAATAAACTAAAAAACAACTGCTAAAAAAAACTTATTTACTATTAGTTGGTATAATAGATCTGAGGAACGTATGTCGCGACGACAGAAAGAGACTGCATGACAGAGAGAGAGAATGTATAAAGAAGCGCGTGAATGTCGAGTCGAGCCTCTTTTTACTACCATTGTTATCGAGACCGCATCTTACTGTATAAACGATTGTCTAAACCAGTATTATTACCAAATAAATACTTACGAGAACGAAGTCTTTACTTGGAGCAACCTCATCCCGAAACAAGAGAATTACAGTTATTCACTAGGTGGCATGCAAGAAATGGAATTAAAGTTTAATACTATAATAGTTGGGAGTGCCAAATACCAAATACCTAAGTAAGTGCTATTTCTCCATTCACTGCATATTACCGATATTTTTTCAATGTCTAACTAAAAATACTTTAAAGCCCATATATGTGTCATTTAGTGTGTATGCAGGAAAGACGTTATTGGACTGTTTTCAAGATAGAAAAATTCAATTGGTTTTTCTGAAAAAAAAGCACAATGAGTCGGAGAGGTACGCAGGGTGACTTATGACAGTAATTGCTCTGAGAAAATAAACGCAAAAGGAAAAGGGAAATAATGTAATGTGAAGTGAGATAAATTTAAAGGCGTTTCAAAGTTAGAAATTTTAATTAAGTACTTAGCGAGCATATTATTACAATCAATCGGAGAAAACTGCAAATATTCGCTTTTGCACGACCTGCTTATAGGATTCAGCAGTATTCAATGACAAGACATTTCCTTTATTCTTATAATATACCTACCTAATTGGATTCGAGGTAGACTGTCCACAGTCTGAAACGCATGCTCAACAAGACACTAGACACAATCTTTACCTGGAGCACTATTCTATAATTCGCACTGATTCGCCTTTAAAATAATCCACACAGGTACATTTTTATTCGTCGCACTTTGTCTATTGCCTTTTATTACTATGGTAAATCGCACGGTTAACAATACGCCTGTCATTTCGCGTCTCTTCGCTTTCTAGGGCGTAAGCCCGCCATCAAACTAAGACAGGCCACGCGCACTGTTACTACGCAATTTCATGGACATGTTCTGGTATATTTACGTATATTCTAGTTCTTTCTAAAATCTTCGAGATGGTTTTAAATACGTGTAGTAATTCATAATTTAAGTATTTCCTGAGACTTTATCTGCACTCTTTCGATTCTTACAACGTGTATCGTACAATGATAGGTATGATGGGGGCAAATCCCTGATTTTTACTCTGATTCGGGTTCTCTACAAGGAACAATTGAACTCGAAACTCCCTAGATATGAGACAGAAACCGCTTATCTGATTTTCGCAGGCGACTCCCGCCATCGTCGTTCTCCGACCGATATTCTGCTTCAGCTGCAAATCCCGTTGACTGCACTGACCGAAAGTTTTTAGAAGAATAAAGTTAAATTTGACACTTTGTATCTACCGCGACAAAATCAACTGTTGATTCTGAGATACCAAAACAATATTTGGCTCGCGACAACTGTTTTATAAGGCACCCGCCCAGAGACTTCTATGGATTTTTGCCCGAATAAGGTTGCCCGAAAAAGGTGTGTAATAATAATTGTAGGTGTCCAAAAACTGATTAATATTCCAAGTTACCTTTGTACTCGTAATATATAAAGAATTTTTGGAGATATTTAGGTAGTTCATCGAATTGTTTCGCCCATCTTCCAAGCAATTGTAGGATACATCAGGCCTGATGTCGCTGATCAATGGAATAAACTCTGATCTTCTCAGTCCATCGAGTTGGAAATTAGCCTCTTCTTCACTTCCACTTTTCCAGTCAATACCACCTAATCCAACAACACACTATAATTTTATTTGCTGTCCAAAAAATTGGACAATACGTCTAGTCAGATTGTGGACAATCTATCTTGAATCAAATAAACTAATTAAGTCACATACTACATTCATTATATTTCCTATTTATTATATTTTCTAGTAAGCAATATATTATTAAATATCATAAATAAAATCATTGTGCCAGCCTCACAGGGGTAAGGCAATAATCTTTTATACAAAACTGAAAATTATTTGTCTGAAGCAGCAAAATTTCTCGAACGGTGAGCTCTGGTATCATGAATCGCGAATATGTTAAGTTCGCAATTTCATTTTCATCATGACATATGGTATGAGAATGAAATGTATAACATTGTTTGTTCTATACTATCTTATTTTCAATACGAGAAAAAGATTTAGAAAATCATTTGAATGCCTTGATTTTTTTTTTGTTTCTTTCTTTCTTGCAAGCAATTCTAATCCTGATACTTTCTATATTTTGCTACTTATAACTAATATTGTTTAATGTATGTTCTTTTTAATTTTATGTTATATTTTTTTAGGTAAAAGCCTATACACATTGCTGCTCTTTACTTTATATTTTTAACTTTTAAACTCATGTTTTGGTGCTATTCCTGATACTTCATATTTTGCTACTTATAACTTATATTGTTTAATGTATGTTCTTTTTAATTTTATCTTATATTTTTTAGGTAAAAGCCTATACACATTGCTGCTCGTTACTTTATATTTTTAACTTTTATATTCATGTTTTGGTGCTATACAGATATTGTTTAATGTATGTGTTTTTTGAAATTTATTTTATATTCTTTATGTAAAGGCCTAATGGGCGTAAACAAAATAAAAAAATAAAAAAATAAAATAAAATAAAATTTATCAGCACTTTTCAGTAAAATGCGACGGAATATGAAATAAATATACCGAAAAATAAAGAAGACTAGAGCGAAGCGGGGAGTAAACCTACCAGAATAACGGAATGAACACATTTCAATGACACCACAGAAAAATAATTACATTTCTTTGCGACCTCCGCTATGACCGACAGTCTTGTAATCTATTTTCGGACACCTTTTTCACCTTTTTGCTTAACAGAACAGAAGAACAATATTTTGTTTGTGAAGATATAATTCATTATTCTTGTGACAGGATGAAATCTCTCATATATATTTTTATATCAACAGCAGTATATTTTCTCCATGACATAGTTTTCGGAAATATGAGCAAAAGTCATGCTATATTTTTACGATGTTTTTTTATACTATATTTCTTTATTTAGAAATATTTGTACACCTGTAAACAACACATGAAACTATTCAAAAAAGAAAAATCATGTGACATTTGGGATGAAATCTTATTTTTATACCCAAAATTCTTACACTTATTTTCAATTTGAAACTGTGTTAAAATTTAAAATCATGTAAACATTTCTTGCAGCTGAACAAAATAAATGTTTTATTTAAAAGTAATATTTTGGTAAAACTTGAAATGATTTTTAAGAATTATAATTATTGATTGAAATACAAATGAAATGTATGAGTTTCATGTCAATATTTTTCTGGAACAATCTGTTGCTAGTATAATTTTTTGTAATTTAAAGTATGTTTTATTTAACTTTGTAATACACACACACAATATGAATTATTAATTATACTACAGTTTCGAGAGGAACAGTCCCCCTCATCATCAAGTATAGATTAAAACTAACTTAAATACAAAATTTATCAATCTAATCGGGTAGGTCAGGGAGGCGCGCGGAGGAGAGGGGTATTTTTTTTGGCAAAAACACAAATAATATTATCGGTTAAATTCTTTTAATTTCAAACACAGAACGAGATTTGTTGGAAAAAAGCGCGATATATGAAATAACTTGCGGAGACTGTGAAAAAAATATACAGGTTAAACCACGAGAAACTTAAATACACGAATAAAAGAACATTGCCGTTGTCTAAAAAATAACAACTTCTCCGAATTTTCCAATCATATAATAAAACTAATCATTCTTTCGATAGTCACAAATTGAAATAACTTTACTCGGTTGTGTGTGTATTACAAAGTTAAATAAATAAAACATATTTTAAATGATAATGTCGCACCATGAAGTATCTGCCAAATCTTTCAATGATAATTTTTTGTAATTTATTTTTTAATGTTTCATATAAAATGTTTCAATAACCTCTCATTAACTTGTGGTAATGGCAGTCTAAACATATTGTCACGGGATCGTGACTGTGGGAGATAAGCTAAACATTAAAAACGACTTAAACTTGTATTTATTATACCAAGTCATTGGACACATAATTAATCTGAGCACCGTTCTTAAATTCACCCTAATTGTCGCAAGAACATTTTACACAGGTTCGTACTAATTCACGTCGATTCGCACGTAAGTGGTCGCACTTATTTCCAAACGTATGTAAAGTACTCGTCTTGATTTATCGTCGTCAATAAACAACTCGCACGATTAGCCTTTCTGCCTTTAGCCCGCTCTGAAATAGCTAACTCGCGCGTGCGCTCGCATCTCTTTTATACGCAAGTTAGCGTTCGCGATGCAACGAGAATACTAGTTTCTCCATATTTCTAGTGATTATGAGAAAAATCCAGTTGATTCTAGAATCACGTGTAACGTTCGAGAGACATCAATAATGCACAATTACCATTTTATTCTACTCTTGGTACAATATTTACGAGTATATAACTATAAACTTCATTTATATAATATGTTTATTCAATTATTTGAAAAAAAAAATCTATCAGATCAGATCTGGATTATTCTTCAAACCAATATTTTTCCAACTTAGAAGATTCCGGAGATTTCAGACATTTTAATAATAAACTTTCATTAAATTTCCAACATATTTTTTGAAGTAATAATACTGAATGAGAAATGAACGAAACAGTGTTTGATCCAGCGAGTTTAATTCCAGTTCTCCAGTAGAGAGTACAGAAGATATTTTATTCCGAGACGAGCTGTGATTTAAGACTCCCATTGTGAATTTTAAGATGAATATCTCAGACTTCATCCGCTTGCGAAGATTTCTCTATTATCCGATAAGATCAGAAAATAACGCAGAATGAAATATTGATCGTAATATTTTCAAAATAATTCATTTCCTCACTTTTTCTTTAAATTCACCTTATTGTATTTATGAATATGTTATTTATTTTATTCTTTAGAATGGCATGTTTTGATGTCTGTATTAATAAATTTCTGACATAATTTTTAATATGAAGTGACATGTAAGGAAAGTGACCCCAGTTAATGGTATACAAAGAACGACAGAGGAAAGAATATAACAATAATTAAATTTTGATCATAAAACCTATTCTCAAAATTCATAATTTCCTGTCATTTTTATTTTATTCAATTAATCATATTGTTAAACTTTTATCTGCATATTTGCGTCGTTGAATCTATTATCTAAATTGTATAAATTAAGAATGTAACAATTTTTTATAAAATACTTGTAAGCGCCTAGCTTGCAAAACAGGGAGGAAAGAGACCGAATGCAGTAGAAATGTGATCACTAATGACATTTATGTGGCATGTTAGAGTAAATAATAAATAGGAAGGAATGTGAAACTGATTTCTACAAATGACCGGTTGGCTAGTTTGATCACGTACAATGAATGTGTTAGGAGAGAGTGGTAAGAATCCCCTATGACAGGAGTTTTTATGACATCAAAAATGGAGGATTTTTGCGTAAAACTTTTTAAAATCAAGTAAATCAGAAATTGGAAGATGGTTATATTAAATACTTCATCAATCGACGAGCTTGCATCAAAAAAAACTACACTTCATGATTTTACTATTTATCATTATAGTATGCATATACATGCGTATGAATTGCTTCCTAGAATAAATATTTAGGTAAAAATAAAATCATAATACAGAAAACTAATAGTAATTTAGTAATTATTTTAAAGAAAAATTTTGAGTCAGTAATCTCTAATTAAATTATGTACATTATCTTTATGATGACAACAGATATACTAAGTGCTTTATACAATTAATGTTGCAATATGGTATAATAGATTGGGGTGGAAAGTTTAAAGGTAATCTTTAGGTTCAGACAATCACACAAAAAATTATTACAAAATAATTTTAAAAATATATAGATTTAAAAATACCTTTATTCAATTATACAGCCATGTAACACCGCTAAACATACATAGGACTTCGGTATTTCAATTGTCTACTATTAAATATAAGAACGAAAAATCAATATATCAATAACTGTTGAAATGAAAAGTATGCTTGTTATCTTGTTTACAAAAAAAAGTCATAACTTTGACAGAAAGAAAGATAAAATCAATAAAGTTAAAATTTTGTTACTTAATAATTATGTGATGTATGTAAAATATAGTTTAAATTGAGGATAAAAAAAACTACCAATATTATTCACTTTATCAGTTTTTCATTAGAGTAAAAGTATTTAATTGTTTTTGGTTGAAAATGCCTCAATTCTTGTGTATTTAGACATAAATTTATCATAAAATCTTACATTTTCAAAAAAAAAACATCAAAAGAAGAATTAATATTGAGAGTAACCCACTTATGCTATATTTTTCTTTATAAATTGACCAATGATCATGAAAATATCAAAGTTAAAGTAATTATTACAATTGGCAATATTAACTTAGCCTCGCTCGGGGCGAATCAATCCCCAATTTTCTCCGTCTTGGCTGGAGTTCGCCCCAAAGTTCTCTAGTTGGATTCAAAACGGACTTGCCAAATGCCTTATTCATGGATTTCTGGAACCACCGAAGGCTTGACCGCCGGAATAATTGAAGCCCCACACAATTCAATCTTAAGTCTTTTCGTATATATTTTATACTTTATTGTCAATCAGTCTGGATAAAAGTCATCAATAAAATAAGTTTAACAATCGTTAAATTTGGTGAAAAACGTTAACTTTGTTAACTCTATGCTCAATAATATTTTTAAATTTTACTAGTTAATTTTCGAGAGAAACAAAATAAAATAGAGGTAAAAAATTTAATGTTTTCACCAGATTAATGATTATCGTTAATAATCTCTACAACTTTAATGCCAAATCCATCAATAATATTCGAATTTAGTTTTTTTTATATTATAAATTCTCGTCTGCATTTAAAAACACTTAATGTTTTAGATATTGCTGTTTTTGCTTTTATTTTCCTCACATATTTATTATCCCAATGTAAATGTCACATTTCGAATACTTTACCCCGAAATTCTTGTAACCAATGCAGGTCAGTTGTAAGTGCTTCGTCAAAGAGAAGTATTCGGGTAATCCCTAGTCTGATGGAAGCTACTCGTTAGGGAGTAAGTACCACTTGATTACACTCAACTCAAATTAATTGTTGTATTGAACGTTTGTGGAAATTCTGTGTGTCCACAATTCTATTCGATTTTAGAATAATTTAGTCAATGTTTGAATAATCATTGAGATCAAACTATTGAATCTTATGTTGTGGTATTCATAGTACAACTGTACTGAGTATGTAGTCCGACCATGCATCTTATACAGGTTCTGGTTAGGCGACATAATAAATAAATATGCCTCTCAAGATGATGATTGATCTAATGTCTATATTAATTTATTTAACATCTAAAGTATCTTTTCTGAAGGCATATCTGATTTTCCATGTCATTTCATAAGTGCCGCTGCTTCTGTGAAACTACAAAATCAACGATAGATGGCGTTGGTCACGCACGGGCAAAACTATCGCGCGCCGGCGCGGTAAAACTATAATCTTTTTAAACTCTGTTACAATAACATTGCTCTGGTTTTGAACGCGAACGGACATACATATACAATAATAGATTCGTAATTTTTTTGGAATCATTGTTCTCATTGTTAGTCCGTATTTATCTCCGCGTGTTACTTTGTGACGTGGAGAAGCAAGACCCTCAGGATACCTGCAAAAACAAGGACTGCCCCAACTGCCTCGAGGATAAAAACTGGCACAGGTTAGTGGTTATTTTGACTTGATTTGGTTGACTCACAAGTGTTCTTCAGGGAGAAAATGTAATCTGATATTTTGCATTGTCATCTTGAGAGGCATTACTATAGGTGAATAGTAAATTCACCCCAGGGCGAACAGCTATTTTACACGCTGTCCGTGCGCCCAACCAGGTTCCGATTATTCATGAAAATTCCTGTACAACCCTTATGAGTTTTACTAGTCTACTACTCTCTTCAACTGTCCTACTTAACAATACATTTTAATTATTAATATTAATTATTTTTATTTTTTTATTATACAATATAAAATTGTTGCACGCTGTTTTATTGCAAAAATTTGCCACTTTGTGCACATCAAACATAAGTTCAAAAAAATATAAGGGAAGAAGAAATTCATAAAAATTAATAAAAGAAAGATATATTAAAAATTAAGTATGTTTTTAATTTATGTTATATTAATATTGTAGACACAAAGAAACACAGTAAATACAATTGTAATAAAAAATAATAAATAAATTGAAAAGTGATAAAATTTGTTCAAACACTATATTTTAGTAACTGTAACACAGAACAACTTTACGTAATAAATTAAACACTTATAACGTCATTCAATTAGTAGTCGATTTATTAAATTATTATCTTTTCCTCTCCAATACAAGTCTTTTTAGTGGTTTATTGAAGAATTTATATCGAAACATTATTTGGTCAATGCTGAACACATGGTAACGCCGGTACACGAAACCAAAGTTTTCCTTTCCTGCGAACAATACCAATTTCGCCACTCATAAATAGTTCACTCAATTTATATTCCCATGTACTCCCATCCTTCTTTCCTTTATCCTACTACGTCCCACTCCCCCCTTCCCACCTCTTCTAACATTTTCTGTAACTATAAATTATCGCATATTGTCACACTGCTAATATCATTAATAATTAATCTTCAGTGGAATGTTTATAATTGGCATAACTTTCTACTTTTTATCTCTTGTACCTATGTAAATTTAAGGTAAGCTGTTAACTTTTCCAAAAATAATTCATAAAAGTTATGTTTTTTTTCATTACTTAGCTACTGTAGCAAAATTTGTTTGACTGTTTCTCGTAATAGAAAAATTCCAGGCTCGTATCATTATAATCGATTCATCTAATTTGTTTTAAATGTCGTAGAACTAAATTTAAATGTCAGTAAAACTTTAATATAATTGTTGAATATTATAAATGTCAGATATATATTCAAAGATATTCATTGTGAATACAATGTGTAATTGATTGTATAAGTTAACAATACAAAAAAAGTATTTATTTATTGTTATTTGATGTTTATTTGACGAACAAGGAAATTTTATCTTTTGGCAATTTGACATACATGTACATTTTAATTAAAAAACTTCCGAAATATGTAAAATTCAGAGAAAAATATAAAGATCATATTAAAAATAAATTTGATTATACATACAATTTTTTCGAGACTTTGATTTTTCTACTATTAGTATACCTTACAAAAAATGTCTGTACCATATCTACAATGATTATTTTATCCACAAAATATTATTTTCTCCAGATTCCATAAGACAGCAATTAAGGAATATAAATAAAATACATATACCATTGTTGAAGACAACAATGCTTCATTCATCACATTATATATAAATTAAATTGTATCTAGCTTGAAATATAAAATTATTTTTATTTTATTTAATCGCTTCAATAGGCCAAAAGGCCAAATTGAAGTCGTCACATCACAAAACATGAAGTCCATAGATTTATTGTGACATTGCCGGGAATCCAACTTGGTACCCTGGGTGTAAGAAGCCATTGTTTTGCCCACTGGGCTACGAGGGCCGCATTATTATTTTTTATTAGTTTTATTTTATTTATTTATTTATTTAAGATTATAATGTAAAATGAAATTTATTTGTTATTATATTCTAAAAATAAAATAAAAATGTATTTTTAAAGTTCCACTTACGTGTAAAAATAGAAACGAAGTAAAAAAAAATATTTTTTTTTACAATTTCAGTTTAATTTAATTTGCAGTATGTAAAAGTAAAATCGTTTAAAACACTTTTTTAGCGAAATTAAAAATAAATTATCTTTTAATAATCATTATTAATAAAAATTAAAATGAATTAAATTTTAATAAAAATTATAATTCTTGAAATTTAAAATAAATTAAATTTTAGTATATACTATTAAGTTCTGCGGGTTAACATTTTGAGTGTGACAGCTCTTTCGGCTTTCAATGCCATTATCACACAGTGGATATACTCGACTTATTTACACAAATTTATACGTGTTATATCCAAGTCGATTATACGTGGTATATCCACTGTTTGATAATTGCCTTGAAAGTCGAAACAGCTCTCTCACTAGAAATATTTATCCCGCAGAACTTAATAATAATATTTATTAAAATTTAATTTATTTTAAATTTCGCTAATAATAAATATGGACTTTTACAAATTAAACACAAAAAATTGAAATAAATAAAAAACGTTTACAACATAATTAATATATTGCCCTACGTAACATCGCAGAGGTAAAATTCTATAGGTCTCCGTAGAGGCCTATTAAAAATTAATACAAGAATGGAACAACGAAACAAAACTTTCACAAAGAAATATCACTCCTCTTTCAACTTTCTTATTTATTTTTCCGTCTCTCAATTATTATTTTATTTCAATGATTGCCTCGCTCTTAAGTCTAAAATTAACTTCAGTTTTTTTTATGAAGAGGTTATTTGAAAAATGTTTGTGTTAAAAATGTAAAAAAGTACTATAATTACTTTAAAATCAGGTCAATCGCGACAGAATTTGCATTAATGTAACGATTTACACTAAATATTACTATATCTAGTCTCTTGGCACATAAAATTAGGTTCTGAATAGAATACTCAGTATTCGAGAAATAGAAAAGAAAAATGATATTTAAAATGCGGGTAGATAATGAATGTTTTGAAATAGTAAATGAGTTTCTTCATTTAGGAAGTATGTTGGATGGTAAATGGAAGGGCTAAGAAAGATGTCGAAAGGAAGGTGAGTGGTGAAAGTGTCAACCGAGGCAACGTTAGGGGAACACAATGGGCTCTCGTACTAACAATGAGGTGTGGCAGTGAAACCTGGAGCTGGCAGTAGAGAAACGAAAATAGACAGAATACTACAAAAATTAGATATCTTTAAGCCGATTGTTTGCACCAGTTTTCATAGAATCTATGCTCTTTGATTAATAATTTCTCTAAGAACTGATCAAAAAACTGACCCTTAAATGAATCCAAATGCAAATCCATTTATGAAAGCAAAAAATTAACAAATTATAAGAGATCTATTAAAAAATTATCTAGAAAATGGTGGCTTTGATTATTTAATCTTATTGAAGTAATGACAGAAAAGAGAATTTGAAAAAGATATTTGTTTGTTGATAACATCAGAAATAGAAGATATCCGCGAGAAACTTGGTGTAAAACAGATATTAGAATATTGTCCTTTTATATATCACAAGAAGAAGAGGAACGAAAGTAGATTCATAGTAGATAGCAGTGGAGATGAGGTCCCTTAGGCGTATGTGTGGCAAATCCATGTATGATAGAGTAAAGAATGAAGATATTAGGAAAGAATGTAAAGCTGATCGTAGCATAATACATAGAATAAAAATAGGGTCGCTCAGGTGGTTTGGGCATGTTGAGCGAATGAATAAGGAAAGAATGGTAAGAAAGATATATGATACAAGTGTTGACGGCGCCAGAAAGAGAGGGCGACCACGGAAGACGTAGCATGACCAGATTAACCAGATACTGGAAGATGGTCCTCTTAGAAGCCTGAACAACCGTCGAGTTTGCATGCGAAGATGTATGAATGTAGACGAAGTGAAACTTGTATGTCAGGACAGAAGAGTATGGCGCTCTATCCTTTCTGCCTACCCCCACGGGGAAACGGCGTGATGGTAAGTAAGTAAGTATCACAATGATCGACGAGCTTGCAAAGAAGGATGTACAAATAATGGCTCATACGTAGGACAAATCTGTGTTTGATAGTTTTGTAAAACTTAATAGGAATCTGTAGTGTAGCGTGTTTTTCGTCTCCATTTTAAAGAGTATGTGTCTTTGGTTCACTTATTTGAACAAATTTGATGCCTCATTAGATGTGAAACTAGTTCAGCTACTAATAAGTTGATTAGATGTTCGCCATGCAGTCAAAAGGATCCCCATTCAATATTTATAAACAATTTTTGTAAACTATATTGTGAGTATAATCAAATGTTATTTACTTTATATAAAAATATGAAATTGAGTACTTTTAAATTACCCTGTATAAGTTTGAAAATATTTTAAT
Source organism: Agrypnia vestita (assembly GCA_016648135.1). Lineage (NCBI taxonomy): Eukaryota > Metazoa > Arthropoda > Insecta > Trichoptera > Phryganeidae > Agrypnia > Agrypnia vestita. Next base: position 76,478 of record JADDOH010001474.1, read on the forward strand.
TTAAATAATAATGGTGCAAATCACCTCGGCGTTGGAGTTTACCTGTGCCTTTAATTTTATTCGTCTGTAAAACGAATTTCAAGTTAGATCTTGAAACAACTAAAACAAAACATTCGCTCATTAGCAAACAAAACTTAGTTGACAGTGAAAGTTTTTATATTTCTGGAACGACATTGGAAAATATACAACCTCTTGTATACCCACCTTTCGGTTGTACACAGGATTTTTCATGGCGTGACGTAAAAACAAAAAAAAAACATGCAAAGAAGAAAGCAAATACACAGCAATTACACAAGCTTAAAAAAAGCTTAATGTAAGTACCTAATAAAAAAATTATGTAACACATTTTAAAGTGTTTAAATCATTTAAGTAGTTAAACTAAATTTATGGCTTGAAAAAATTAGAAGCATATATTTGAGCCTATTTTTATTAGTCCGTAGCACAGTAAATGTGTGCCAACGATGACACTTCATGCGCGGAATGTAGGTCGCTTCAAGTTTTGAAGTAGACTACTTCTCACCGCAAATATTACAGTTGCAATCATCGTCAGTAGTTGTTTGAATAGTTCTTTGTGACTTTAGCAGGGCAAATTCAGATCCAAGCTCTGATGACGTTTGAGGGAGTTCATTATCTAATTCTTCGGGTAAGGCCATGAATACTTTTGACGTGCTAGGGCGTGAATATTAAAAAATCTGATTATTGGATCTGGTTACGTTTTCTTTGTGGCAATTTATTTTAACAATTATGAATGAAACACAACATGTTTGGGAAATCGCAATTTTTTTATTTTATTTTATTCTGGTCGAAATTTCAATGTAAGCGTAAAAAAGCATTTGAGACGTCTGATAAATCATGGGTTTTCTGAATTTTCTAACTATTTATTAGAAAATTATTACGGTTTTGATAAAAAATTAGCACTTTCTATTTTACAAATAAATTATTTTGGTCTGAAATTGAATAATTTAGAATCATTAGAAATCAGTAAATCATGTAATCATAATGATCAATCCTACCATAATCAAACCAATCATAAGAAATCAGTAAATAAAATATAATAAATAATCAATTAAATTTATAATTCACAAAAAATTCTAATAATTTTGTGTAGAAATTCAGCAAAAATATTTAAAAATAATTTTTCAAATAATTTAGAAAAACAATACAAACAACCGAAACACATCACAAAACACTCAGGCTTGAATAGATGTTATTTGAATATAGTTCCTATTGATCTGCCTGTTTGATATATGTAGGATGTTTCCGATACATGTTGTGTTATATATACTCAAAAATAAAGTAGTAAAAATAAACAAAAATAAGTTTTTTTTCATAATAATTCTGACAATTAATAAGATAGGTCAGACTTTAAATGCTCGTCTCTTAGAAAATATTATTTATGAAGTCTTTGTTTTTAATAGTGATTAGGAAACATGATTTTGGAAGGTATAAAATCTCTAAAAATTAATGATCCACGGTGATTACATTCCAAACATTTAAAAAAAATAATTGTATATTAATTTACATTTATACCCATCAAATGATGCATTTAAAAATTTACAGTGTTAATTTATTCAGGGCAGAAGAAATAATTTTAATTTTAAAAATACGTATCACCTGCGACTGCCTCCTTTCTACGTCCCACGCAAGAGGTAAACGGGACGACTCAGTCAATTTCGGGACGCCTTGGCTTGTGAACCGTAAGTCCGATCGGGACGAAACTCATCTTAAATGATAGCTTAAACGTCCCATTAGGCAAACAATATAAATAAAGTGCATATTAATTAATAAAGTTTAAGGCTTAATTGAAATTTTCGCGACATAAAATTGGGTGAACCGAAAATTGCTCGCCCACTCTTGGTCGTCCACAATTGCTCGCAGGAAAGTCGCTCGCCAATCGTGTAATAGGATATTTTATTTATTTTTACATGAATATAGATTATAGAATATAGACAATATAGATTTTTTTGAAAAGTTTATTGAAAAATACGTCTATTGAAAAAAAATTTAGATACTAGCTGTACGTACCTGGCGTTGCACGGGTTAAGGATCAGGTTGAAAATAAAGTTGTGGGGAAAAACAAAGCGAAGGGGTAAAATAATAAGGGGAAAATGTCACCTATTTTACCCGTTGGGTCTTAAAAAATAAGTTTCTAAATTTTGAGTCCGATTGGTCAAATGGTACAGATTTGCATCAAAAATATATCAGGGGGAAAGGTAGGGGTAAAATAATAAAGGGGAAATGTCACCTATGTTACCCGCCGGGTCTTAAAGCATAATTATGCAAAATTTGAATCGAATCGAACAAGCGGTGTACATTTATATAGAGAACAGACAGACAGACATTGAGTTTTGTAGGTATTGATATATATTTCCAATTTTCATTTACAAAAGATTATCGTCAACTAAAAGGATATTATAAAGGTTAGGGTAGATTAGTTAAGGTAAGGTTAGGTTATCTGGTGACGAGCATTTGTGCATTTGTGCTTAAAATTCATAACATCGAAATATTTGGCCTATAATTACAAGTAATTATTGAGAAAACGTGTTTACACTTAGAACTTATTAAGATTTATTCAATCATATCTTTAGGAACAGTATCTACAGACAAAGGACTTAAGGAGGCGTTGCCGAGGAAAAATGCCTATGTGTGCCGGATCCTAAAAAGTTTTAATGCAAAAATTGATTATTATCGGCGCAGGATTATATTGCACGTCTAGTTTTAGATTATGATAAGTAAAAGCTTTTCATTTTTGAGTTAATATTGCAATAATATTATAAAAATATTAACTATCTAATCAAAAAACATCACAACTTTAAACAAATTGTACCAAATTTTAAGACAGGAAAAAAGATTTTGATTTTTCATCATTCATAATACGTCGTATACGGGATATAAAAGTAAAGCCAGCAATATCCAAAAAAAAAAGAAATTCTAATTTATATTACTACTTTATAATGCACTGAATTCGATATATTTTATAGGAAACATAGCCTATAAATTTTTAAGAAACATGATTTTAGAAGGGATCCATAAAACATAATTTTTTAATATTAATTAATCTTCGGTGACTGCAATCAAAATATTTTTTGTATATTGCTGCTTTTGCTTTTATACCCCACATAGGTATGTGATATTTCAAGATAATATTATTTTTGGTAGATTGAATCCCAAATTTTTAGTTGTAACGTAGTTTTATGTTTATACGTGCTCAAGTATTTGTGTTAATCTGTGTTAATCTAGTTCTGCCTACCCTATAGTGATTTAAGAAGTAATTGGACAGGAGATTATGTTAATGGTAACTTGAATGAGTGACTTGTGAGATTTTTTATGTTTAATAAATTTAATCAAAAATAGTTTGTTTTATAGTCTTTTTGATTAAATTTATAAAACATGATATTGATTTAATCAATGAGACTGAGATTTGAAATTTAATTGTAAAATAATGTGCGATTATTTTTTAATTTATGTGCGTTTTTCTCCATTTCTATATTGATCCATATCACACTAATAATTCATTTTTGTCTAATTTTATGTTTCTGTAGGTATAATTATAATTAACATGTTGAGTTAGTTATCTCAAAATTGCTTCATGAAAATATTTGTTTACCTCGACTTTGAATTTGATATCTCAAAAAAACCTTTAAAGAATAGTTTTTCCTTATCATATTTTAGTTTATTAAATATTACATTAAAAATATAAATAATGGTTCACAAATAAATTAATTAAATGGTTTGCCGCTCACTTTGTTTGATCTCTTTCTGAGAATTGAAAAATTGAATCCATTTATCTCAGAACGTCATTTTTTATATATATTATTTTAGTCTAAAACACGATATACAAAATATCTAATTTGTATTTTATGCAAGTTGATTATTTTCTGGATAACGTGATAATTGAATACCTTTTTTAAAAAAAATCTGTCGTTTCTATTTCAAAGGTAAGTACTTATTTAAAAGGATCACGATTGAAATATTTTTTGCACCACGAAAAACCTAGCATTGACCTTAACTCGACTTCAAACAAAAATACATTTAAAGCCGTCTAATGAATGGAATTCATAATTTTCACAATGGAATGGAATTTGTAATGGCGTACAAAGGAATGCAAAACAGAATTATTTTCTATACCTGTGGTAATAATTTTGTGGCTAGACATTTTCATAATTATACTACAATAACCTTGGGTTTTATTATTTTTCACCTACAGGCTTCGGAACATCTGTTTCTTCACTACAGCCTGTTTATGCGGATGAAATTCCTCTCATTCGAGAGGTAACGGTAAAAAGCACGGTTATTAAAAAAACTTATTATTTAATAATATAAAATATTTTATACATGAATAATTCATTATCTCTATTATAATAATTTAGTTGTCTGTCCGTCCCTCCATCTGCTCGTCCGTCCGTCCGTCCATTTTAAGTTTGTGTAATGTCCGTAACTTCTTTACAGTATATATATTTTATTATTATTTTATATATATTTTTATCCCAATTATACTAATTTTGTTGTCTGTCCGTCCGTCTGTCTGTCTGTCTGTTTCCGTAACTTCGTGCAACGTCCGTAACTTCTTAATAGCATTAAAAAAATTCTTTCATTTTTCCTTCCTTTTTTCCTTTATTTATTTTTCTATTTTTTTATTAGTATTATGTTTTTTATTTTTTTATTTTTTACCGTCACTTTTGATGGGTTACAGCTAGTATACAAATAAATGTCTGTACAATTACCATAAAAAATCATTTTTAATACAAAAATTGATTAACTTTACTTCGAAATCAAATATCGAACGTATTAAAATAGAAACACTCGTAAATGCCTTAAAAATGATAAGTTCCATGCTATTCCGCATATATTTGATATCTTTGTTTAGAGCATGAATTATCTATAATATTATTACGCTAGATTTGCTGTAAAATAAGTATTGCGTTATTTTTCAGCTTAAAAACAAATGACAAAATCGTATAAAGACCCCTGTGCTAAAAATTCTACTACTCGGAAGAGTAACGACCCCCAGATAACGACTTGGCCTCCCAGAAAACAATCAAAATCTCGTAAAACAACGAACGGCTAGAGTTTGAAGCACCAAGTTCAGACAAAGTAATGAATTTGTCCGTAATGACTTCACTCTTTGATAGCAGTAACCAGATCATTCCGTAAGCCTTTAAAACGATGGCTAACTTGCCCTAATAAAATTAAAATTGTTAAGAACCCGAATTATGGTCACAAAAAGCAGACTTTCCTTGCTCGAAATGTCAGTTTGTAGACGCAGTTAAACTATTTAATAGCGCACTCCAGCCGTGCTTCTTCGTATTGAGGAGAAAAAATATTATTAATAGAGCGCGATCCTTGACCTAGATTTTTTATTCCAACCCTCTTAAGTAGGTACTCATTATTTTAATATCATCTTAATTTTTATTCCTTGACTTAAATTAAAAATCTAGTTTTACTTCTGTGGTGAACGGGGGCCGCCGCTTTTAATTCCGTGGTTATCGGGTCTAACCGTACTCATCTGGCCTACGCCCGCCAATCAAGGAACGATTGTACGTAACACGACCTGTAAATTTTTAAAATAAAACGCAAAATTCAACAGCGAGCATCATTTTTCACCCTGTTCTGATCTCTTCCATTGTTGCTTCTTCTGTACATATCTCATTCATGCTACATACGTGATACTCACTGACACGTCACACGCTGACAAGAGAGAATTCTTTTGGACCGGCAGAAATCCTTCCTAACACAACCAAATCCACCGTAAAAGAAAAGAAAAAAAACCATGGATAACTGAAGCACTCTTAAACGACCTAAAACTACATGATTTAAAAGAGACCAGATGGATAAATTCACCTGCAAAAAAAATGAACTTGATTATAAAAAATTCTGAAATAAGGTCAAAAAATCTCGGTTAAAAGCAAAAAAAAGCATACTACCTGGGAAAATTTTAAAACTGCTTCAAAGATATGAAAGCCACGTGGAATGAAATTAATAAAATATCTGGAAGAGCAAACAAATCGGGTTGCGATTCAGTACTTAACAAATATATCTTTTAAATATCTTTTAAAAAATTGCTGTGCTGAAAGTGTATTAGAATCATTTGCAAAACAATTCGGAGATGGAGTAGAAAATCTAACACATAAGTGCTCTTTTGTAGCGTTAACTTGTACTCGAGAAAACATAGAACACAGTTTGGTATTACCCTTAGCCACTCAAGACGAAATTAATAAATCGTAAAAGGTATGAAAAAGTCCACATCCCCTGGAATTGATAATATTTGCATGTGCGATCTTAACACATACATAAATAAATCATTTCCTATAATTACTCACTTTATTTTATATTATACTGTATTTTGAAAACTAATAAAATACCAATAGAATTTTAATGTATTATAAGACGGATTTGCCAAAGGAGAGTTTTTAAATTTGTCTAATTACAGATCGATCTCTATTTTACCAGCTTAAGATCCTGGAACAGGTGGGAAATTACTTAAATAAATATAACAAATGAATATTAATCAATTTATTAATTAATTAATTAATATAAATCAATTAATTATAAATAAATATAATTAATGCACAACAATATAGAATTAAAAGAAAAAAGTACGGACAAATTAGTAGAAAAATTCTCAAATCTTATAAATGGTGAGCATACTAAAAAAAAAATTGTATACAAAAATTACACACATTTAACATTAACCAGAAAAGCCGACATAAAGCATACACTCGGCATAGAGCCTTTACTCCTGCATACAGAAAAATCACAAATGAAGTGGCTTGGATATGTGCTAAGAATGCCAGAGGAACGAATTCCAAGAATAATTCTCTTGACAACCCCGGAAGGAAGACGGCCTCGGATTAAGCTGGGAGTAGCAACAAAAATGTGTATGAAAACAGAACGGGTCGGGATAGGTTGACCCATGCGGAAGAAGTGCGAGATAGGGGAATATGGAAGCACCTTGTCAAGACTTTGGGCCCTCAACCCTCAACCCCTAATGATGATGAAATTAACCTAACCCAACCTTACTTCTGTTTTTAAATGTCCATTTGTGTATATTTATGCTCACGTAAAATGCATAATGTTATCAAAATGTCACTATGCAATTACACATAATTAAATAACACATATAATATTCACAATAAAAATTTAAAAATTTAAAATTTTCCTGAATTTTTAATATTTAACGGGTATAATTTCTCTTTAAGAAATTTTTATATTGTATAATTTAATCTTTACCATAATTTAAACTAATTGATGGGAGTATATATTCTCCCTCATGAATATGAAGTTTGAGGTGTTTTAGTATTTACTTAGGTGGCATCAAAGAAATCTCCAAATGGATGGTTATTCAAAACTTGTTTCATTTAAAAAAAATATCAATGAATATTTTTTTTAAATGAGGATGGTTGAACGAGAATTGAAAAATGCGTATTGGTGATTATAAATAAAATTGATTCGACTCAGTTCCCTGTAATTAATTAGAAAATTTCCATTGAAAATTGCGCTTAATTTAAGAGCTTCGGTCTATATTTAAATGAACTAAAGCACACGGCTCTCACGTTAAATATGAATCCCAAATTTTGGATTAAATTGAAAATAAAGTTAATTGAATAATTGTATTGACAACGTCAATAGCAAATTCACAATTATAAAGAATAAGGATGTCGCCAACGCATTCGACATCCCGCCTTCGAGAAATGTTAAAGGTGAAATTCTCATACTTTTCCTTTCTTCGCAGTCCAACAATTATTTTCCTTAGGTGGAATTGTAACGTTAATAAACTATTACTAACAATAATGAAACATAATAAATATACGATCAATAATACTCTAATTTACTAAAACTAACAAAGACTTTGTTAACTTTACAAGCAATAACCTGTCAACAATGACGACTTTTTATTTTTGAATTCCAACTTTATATTGTTTTTATTAATGTAGTATTACTCATTAGTATTATTTATTAATGTATTGATTATAAATTTAGTCAAAATGAGAAAGTGTTTTAGAAAATCTATCTTAAATATAAAATTTTGTTTGTACTATTTTAAATTATACTAATTTTAAAATCGGAATTTATTTAATAATGAAAACAGAATGAGATCAGCTATTAGATTATAGTTAGCGTTACGGATGGACATTCTAAATGCTTGTAAAGAGTTTATTTCTTTGCAAACAAATAAAATTTCGAAGGCAATTTTTTTTAACGGGTTGTAGAAACTTATCCTTTTGCTTATAAAATTCAAGTTTTGAAAAAAGGTAAAAATCTAATACCTGACTTGTATGATTAACGACATAAAAAAATGATACCTACTGAATAACGTTAATTATTTAAAATATTTTTAAGAAGGGAATGGTGGTTAAATTTATTTGTTTTTCTTTAGATATTTTGGTTCCTTTTATAATTCAAACCTAACATATTTTTAACGACTTCAAACTACCAAATATTAAGACCAACATTAAAAATCGAAATTTTTATCAATTCTACGAAAAATTTTCATTAAATAATTCGAAGGTTCTGAAAAACATGACCATTTAGATACCTCAAAAGACAAATTTTAACATGACAGTCAAAGACCCTCTTTGTCTGTCGTGTTAAAATTTAGACCTGCAGTTTCAATTTGAAAAGTACGGCGAATTTTGAAACTGAGTTAATAAAGACAATTTTTGTGAAAATTATCTTTTTTTTACTTTTGAATCATTGAAAAGATTTCCTACACTATATTATAATTTTTGAATTAATTAATTTTTGCTGATTGATCAGAATCTAAGGACAAATAAAAGTGGGAAAGAAAAGGTGAATAGTGGGAGACAAGTAAAACATTTAATTTTTATTTAGCACCAAAGTCACTGGAGACGAACTTCATTTAATTCACTCTTTTTTTATTTATTTTGCGCTAATCGTCACTAATAACTCGTCTGCAGAAGGTCTCATATTCCTCATTTCAGGATATTCGCACGTCTGTGGTCGCATTTATTCACTATTGAACGCCTGGTAGTCGTAATGCAACTCGGTAGGCGCGCTGAAACGCCGCATGGCTATTTATCTCTGGTTTCGTTTAATCTGTTGTTTCGCCAAACGTCAAGACAAGACTATTTTACTCAAATGCATGTTCGGGTTTTCAGACGTTTCGCAAATCTAGTAATTCATTCTAGACTCTTCTAGTAATTTCCAATTTACTGTAAAATATCCAGTCGTAAGCATTCCTCAATTTCGTGTCACTCTAGTTTTCTGAAGAAAGACTGCATTTAACATGTTTGATATTATGCGCGTTAAAGAAAGAAGCAACATTTTCAAGGGTTTGCAGACGTGTCGCAAATCTAGTAATTCATTCTAGACTCTTCTAGTAATTTCCAATTTACTGTAAAATATCCCGTCCTAAGCATTCCTCAATTTCGTGTCACTCCAGTTTTCTGAAGATAGACTGCATTTTACATGTTTGATATCGTGCGCGTTAAAGGAAGAAGCAACATTTTCAAAGTTTCTGCAGTTTGATTGGACGAGAAGAGATAAAATTATCTCTTTGATTTTCAGTCCGACACTTTTGCACCCTGCGTTCTTTGTTGTGACGGAATCTAATTTGCCAAATTAATTACACTACGCCGCCGGATTGACATAAAGGAAATTACCCTTCGCACAAATTACCACACAAAACTTAATGTCGCGCTCGGCTACGCGCGCCTCTCGCGCCCGTACACCAAACAAAGGTGGGCAGAGCTCCTGTGTAATTCATTAATTTTCCAAATACATTAACTGGGTACAAGTTTTCCCGTTCAGAATCTACTACAGCATCCAGTCGTTTACATCTCCCGTTGTCGTTAAGTTCATGATCCGTGAAGGGTGATAAATTTGCCGGTCTACCGAGGTACAAAAAGAAGTTGGTATCTTCGGATTTTTTTACACGTTGACAGATCCCAGATGAAAATACTGCCTACGCAGATGGGGTGGTTTGGGGATGAGCGAGGGGTTGTCAATATCGTAATGCAAAGCTCGAATAGGTGACGAATTTCAAAAAATCCCTGTGTCCACTTTTATAGGATTTGAGCTAGCAGGACCTGAGAGGCCCTTGGCGAGAGGTTGATGCTTGATTCATACTTTAAGTATTCTAAAACTTTTAAATTGTTTATTTTAAATAATTTAACTAAAAAAAAATAAACCCTTAAAAGCCAAGTTTTTACAATACTCCCTTTCTCATTTTCGGTTTTCGTGTCTACCATATGCGTCGGAATCTCCATACAACTTGTATGAAAAAACCGTTAAAAATGTGAAAAATCCAAAATTATACTATAATTTTTATTTTTTTAACGAAAATTTGATAGATCTTCTTGATCGTCGCCACGAATCTACTTGCAAAGTTTCAGCTTGATTGGATCACGGGAAAAGGGTTAAAAATCGATCCAAAGTTTTTTCGTCAAGCAAGCAAGCAGACGCCACGAGTTAAAAGAAAGGAAGTTAAAATCACTACAAACCATTAAAATTATGAAATGAGAATATTACTGTTGTGCAAATATGGACTGATATTTTAAAATTGACCATCAAAAATCCAGTTTGTTCTTGCTACGTTATCTATTCGTAACACAAATGCGACAATGGTTCGTCTCCGATGACGATGATGTAACATGTATTCTGTGTTCGCATAGTACCTATTTTTATAAATAAAATATAAAAATATAATTTTTGTAAATCGTCAGTAAAGAATTAATACGGATACGTTATTAACCTTTCACTAAGCATCCAAAACTTCTGTTTAGTTCGAAGCGGGGTATCGGAATACCCCAGATCATATAAACGGTAATAAGAAGTTCGTGACTAGCGACGCGCCAACAATCGCCTAGTCTGAAATCTCATCCGAATGCCGAAATTAATGATCGCACATTATCAAACAAGCAACGAATTTCCATCTGTGGTATGGGGCTACCCATTACCATGTATTAGTTAGATTGGGACAAATAATATGCACAATAACTAAAAGATTAGACACAGCGGTATGGTATGAACACGTGCAGGTGGATGGAGTTAAGCGATCTATGGGGTATGTGAATACCCCCTCCGGGAAGGCAAGGTTAACATACAAGCCACCGATAAATAAATAAATGAGGTCTGGGCATTAAATACGCTACTCTAATTAATAATTCTGTTACCGACACTGATGTATGGAAGTAAAGCTTGGAGCTGGAAGAAGATGAATGAAAGTAGACTGAATACAGTGGAGATGAGATCCCTTATTCGTATGTGTGATAAATCTATTTGTGCTAGAGTAAAGAATGAAGATATTAAGAATGAATATTGAGCTGATCTCAGCATAATTAATAGAATTAAAAAAGGGTTGCTCAGATGGTTTGGGCATGTTGAGCGATTTAATGAAGAAAGAATGGTAAGAAAGATATATAATGCAAGTATTCATAACTCCAGAAAGAGAGGGCAGCCGCTGAAGATGTGGCATGATCAGATCAACCAGATAACTCGACAACCGGCGAGCTTGCATGCGAAGATGTATGAATGTGGAATGAGGCGAGAGTTGTATGTCAGGAGATAAGAGTGTGGCGCTCTATCCTCTATATCTATCCCCACGGAGAAACAGCGTGATGGTAAGTAATAAATACATTTAAGGTTGTTACCTGTTGTGAATAATGGCTTAAATAGCCAGAAAAACGATTTGTTTCCGTTTGTTCTTAATTTCTGGGAAATCTTATTAATGCCCGCTTGTTCTTAGTCTTGTAAACTAATCTGACTCCAATGATTATTCACAGAATATCGTTTAGATATAATCTGACATATTTTCTAGAATACCTGCGTAAGTATATCAATTACTAATACCTACATCTTCATCGCAAATAAAGAGGGACTGAAATTTAGTTCAATAACGTATAACAGATCAATGTAAGATACTCACAATCATACCCTTTCGCCACGGAGGTAGGCAGAGAGGAAAGAGCGCCACACTCTCCTGTCATAACGCTTTCTTATACATCTTAGCATAAAAGCTCAGTGATTATTAAGGCTCCTAACAGGACTATCTTCGAGTATCTGGTTAATCTGGTAATACCACGCCTTCCGCGGTCATCCTCTGTTACTGGCACCATCAAAATTTCCTTCATATATTTTTCTTACCAATCTTTCCTCATTAATTTACTCAACAACCACCTGAGCGACCCTTTTTTTATTCTATTAACTTTGCTTAGATTATCTTTACATTCTTTCATAACATCTTCATTCTTTACTCTATCATAGACGGGTCTCAATAGATTGGAAAATCCAATCCATCGTTACGTATGCAAGAATCAGTAAAAGTTATCCCGAAGGTTCTCCCTCAAATATTGCAGAGAAATGAGAGATTCTCTCATCTTAATCTGAATCCTTCAAATAGTTTCATTCAAACAGCATTTAAAAAGTGAGATACATCAGAAAAATTAAAACAGAGTTAATACCTTGCTTAGTAAATGAACTGCGTATTCAAAACTTGCCTAATTTATAATATAATCTTCTTTAAACACAGCAAAATCATATTGTGGTGACATTATTATTATAATTTATAGAAATTAACTTTGTATACACCACTTTTTATTTTAAAAAATTCAACGTGTTTCAAAGCCAATGGCTTCTTCATTCAATAAAAAAGTGGTGTATTCAAAGTTAATTTCTATAAATTATAATATAATCATTCGCGTTGAGATTTTTACATTACTTTGTGTCGGGTCAATGTGATCCATAAATATTTTTTTTAATAGATACTCTAAAATGGTAATGAGAATATAAAATTCTTTCCATTTTTTTTGTTAAGCGCACAGAATAAAAAAACAAAATCAAAATTCTTGTAAAAAACATTTTTTTAACCTAACCTATCGTAAAATAATAATGGTGGAAATTTTGTGAAACAATCCATTAAAAAGATTATTCTCAATAATGAAAATTGGTTTTTATCAATTTCCTTGTCAATATACATTTTGTCTAAAATTATTGATTCGAATATTGAAGAGATGAAATTATTGGTTTTTAAAGGCTCGTTCTATTCACACAGTGTTACATTTAGTTAATGTGTATATTTTTTGCAACACCCTTGAATGAAATACATGGGAATTAATCCTCATTTATTTTTGTATTGCGAGTTACTGTTGGTGCGCAGTTGTCGTGCGCGCAATTGTCGGGACCCAAGACAACCATCTGCAACACAAATAAATCAATATTTTGAATTGAACACCTAATGACCCGACGTCTGACGAAACAAAACGGTGATTTTTTAAGAAGAACAATAAACCCGTTCAGCTCTGGCAAAGTGGCCAACCCTCCACCATTGGCAATAGGAATTTAGTGGAAGGGAGGGGTATAATGTGTCAGTCGGCTCGGAGCTACCCTAAATAGAGTAATTGGGGTCTTCTCCATTTCCTCGCGGGAGTTTGCTACGTCAATGATAATTATTTCGGCTCTGGCAGACAGCAATGATACATCAGCATCGGTTAGCGTAATAGATTAGGTATGCGAAATAATTTTTACCTAAAAATAAAATGAACTGATCCTATTAAAGATTTAAGATAAAGTGTAGAAATCTCACAGAGACGAGGCTATTTATATGGGAAACGTGTATGGAAGTCTTTACAGGGTTGGTCCAGACCTGTAGGAGCTGGCTTTACACGATACAGCGTTCTTCAATTCCACCCACACATTGTCAAATTATCAAAAGTTTTGTATATTGACAAGGGACGTGGCTGCGGGAAGCAAATAAACTTATTTTACAATTTAAACTTTTATGTATTACGCAAATGTCACTAGACACGAGTTTAATCTGAGTACCATTCTTAAATTTATAGTTATTAATTTTTTCTAGATTATATTCCACTGTGCTTCTTAATTCGCACTTAACTCTAGTCACAACTGATCGTATTGCATCGATTACTTTCTTGAATATTCGGTTCAATTTTCGCACGTTATTTAAATCGCTCACTTATCGGTAGGTACTCGTCCGTAGTTATTTACGACTGGCCACTCTAGTTTGCGCCACGGTTTTATCGCTGGAATGTCGCACACGTTAAACGTCACGAATGACTCAGTTTTGTATTTATAGGTAGATTTCTTCAAAATTTTACGATAACTGCCTGAACGTTTTGAGAGACTTGTGGAACGTTCCAGAGATAACGAGAGGCCCTAGACGATTCCAGATTGTTCCATAGTGTTTTATCATTATTACCGAGTGCTAAATTTTCAGAGGTTTTCACTGCTCGCAACTTTTTTTGTTTTCTAACGTCTCGTGACAATATGTTCTAAATCAATTTCTTTCAAAGTTCGAATGGGCTATGCTAGAGACATTTATAATTCTTTTTATGACATCATTAATTTATTTTCTCCCATTTATTATTTATCCCTCTGCGGGAAAACTTTAGAACTTATAAAAATTTTCGTGCTTACGATGAAATTACTCAAAAACAATGGGGGGTATTGAATACGGATTTTTTTTTTAGGTAAATACAAGAATATAAAAAAAAGAAAAGAAAAAAAAAGAATAATTGATCCATTGTCGACTTTCTTATTCGTTTTCCAACCCGTATACATCGTATAAACGTCAAATCAGTGTATATGACTTTTCCAATGAATGAACAACTTCGACAAAAAAAGGGAAGGGCACACCATTTAATATAAAAAGTACGACTCGGTGCGTATTTTGTGGGTGAATGTTCGAAGGCTTATTCGCGGTGGTGTATAATAAGGGCAGACCCACCTCTAACTCAACATCGTTTTATAAGTAAAAGTTCCTATATCGGTTCATTTGCCGTCTTTCGGCACCTTTTTAATAGCAACCATGCGACTCTTTGTCTTAAAAAACAAGTGGGCCAAACGGCTGCCATATAAAATTTGCCCTCAATGTTCCGGCAAATCATGTATTTATTAAAAACACTTAATTATTAATCCATCAATAAATTTTATAGATGTCTCACAGAGACGATTCTGTATTTTTATGGGAATGTAGGTATAGAAGAAGTCTTACAACCTATCGTGCGGCTGGCTTAAGTGATCACTTTATATAATGTAACCTTCGCCATTTCCACCCATGATAGAATGCCATGTCTACTAATTTTTGGAAGTCGTATATATTTAAATTATACGCCACGTTTCACATATGAGTTGTAACGATCATCAGAGCGGCCGGCACCAAAGCTTTTTCATTCGCCTTAATTGACCACAGATGTTGCTAATGAGTCATCTATATTTATTTTGGAGTTTTTTAGCAATATATTTTATCTGTGTTATAAAATTCATCCGAATTACTAGCATCACACTAGGATAAGCCAGAAATATTGTTACAATTTTTATTAAACTCCTTTTTACCAGTATTTTCATTCAGAATATTTTTGAGTATGTCCAAATTTAATGAATGATGTCCCTGTAACAAAAATCCAGTTCTGTTCTGAAAAATTTGAAAATACTCAAAAATATACTTAATTATTAATAACAAAACAGATAAATAGAGAAAGAAAAATATACAATAAAAATAAACAACAAAAAAACACAATACACAATTCACGGGTGAGGAGCAAAACAGACCGGGGTAACTAAAGGGACTGGAATAGATCACTCCCTTACGGGATAATAAGGGCGGGGGACACAGAAAGAAAAACATATGACAAAAACACCAAGACCAGCACATATAATCCAGAAGCAATAAAAGCACTAATTCATTAATGTCCGACTAGCTGTTGGGATCCCTGAGAATCACCCACCTGGAGACCCACACCTGCAGAAAGCCTTTAATAGTTCCAGGTTCCTAGCGCATCTTAGCAGATCGGAGTTCCGTTTACAGCCCCGATCAGCTAACTCTAAATCATCTATCATCCTTCAATAAAGCATAACTCCAGAGATATTTCATCTCGCAAAGCTCAATTCTCTTGTACATGAACACAATTTTACACCGAACATCCCGTATTCAGTATCCGATGACCTCAAGGTGTGTCCCAAACAACACGCCTCCGTGCCCTTCCTACGCCTGCGGCGGGCGCTTTCCGGTATATCACAGATGTTGTATATCACAAATATTGTATATCACAGTAATGTATATGATCTTCTATCATGGGTGGAATTGGTGAGCGTTACATTGTGTACAGTGATCATTTAAAGCAGCCGTACCATAGGTCGTTAACCCTATAAATACCCAAAGACTTTTCCATATAAACACAGCTTCTTTCTATGAGACATCTATAATATAATCTTAATTTACGATGTTCCCCTGGGGATAGAAACCAGTAAAGTGTTCGTTAATAATTCGAACTCAAAATATTTTGAATAAATTGTTTCTTACTTAATACAAATGTCTAGCAAGATGTTTTGTAGGTATATTTTTTTTCGATGCTGGAAATAGAATTGTAATAGTAGCTTATTGGTGTAGTGATCATGACACTCGCTTAGTAAATTATCTGACGGTCGGTGATTCTCACTCCAGGACACCAGCAAGTCAGTCCTATTTTCATAGCATAAGCGTTTAGTTTAGTTTGAAAATAGTAAGAATATTGATGTGACACGTATTCCGTGTTCGCAACTCTACTTATTTAAAAAAAATCTATTAAATATTTATACGTGTACCTTCACCACCTCCCCCCAATTACCCGGAAGGATGTAAATAGTAATTGCTGCGCAGACACGGTTTGCCTAATTAGCATTATTACAGGTTATCATGTAACAATGGGCCGTCTTCCTAATTGGAAGGTAATGAGGAAAGCACCTCAATCCGGGAACAATCAACTAACAGCAATCTGATCTACATTCGCAGTTAGTGTATTATATTGAAGCACATTAAAAGTAGAACATTTTTATATAATTATGAACCGCTAATTTAATTTATGAATTAAAACTAACCGGATACTATTTATGTCTTAAATAAAAGGGATATTTTATACGAACCAAATATTTTACTGAGAAGCAAATCTCGAAATTTCGCTGACGTTTTATTCAGCGTCATCAGGGGAGCATACTATAACGTAGAGGTGAAGGCCAAACTGATTATTTCTTCCGAGGTCGTAAATTATATGCACTTTGTTGTGGAGTGTTCACTTGTTCTACGATAGAGTTCGCCAGTGTCGCACACTGGCAACCTCTTTCGACCTCTAGCGAAACTTCTTGCTTCTCAGTAAAATATACGGTTCGTATAAAATATCCGCTTTATTTAACACATAAATATGTTCAACCACCGTAATAATAACCTTAACTCTTTAATAACCGGATACTGACAATAGTTTTTATTTCATCGGGGTTAAAGTGGATTTGTTATGGTGGTGGTTTTCGACAAATTATGAGTTTGTTATTATTTTCAACTTCCGTGAAATCTGTTGAAACTAATTTAATTGTCCACCCCTGTCATCACTTATAAATACTCACGTCTCAGCACGGGCTACTAGAACACACTGCCTCCTCCTACCGACTCCGGATTACGCTCACCCATACTGGGAATGTGCCGAACAACTTGTTCACTGACATTGATATCTATCTTGAACTAAGATTATAAGTGAATAACATTCTGCGTCGCAATATTTAATTAATAATAAATATAACGTGTAGACTCTGCGATGTAAGATGTGAATGAAGTTTCACTTGAGTAATCTAATTATATCTTTCACTTATTTTCATTATATTATTAATTCACTACTTAACTACATTAATTTCATTATGTAATTACACATAACTAGTTCATTACTTCATTATAATATTAACTTTTTCCATTTATTATTTTCTACTTTTTAGTTTTAACAAATCTTAAAATCGATTTTGCGCTCATTGTCTTTCATACTTAAAGTATATACTCAATACATGTAATTTACATAATCTTATTCATTTTGATCTTAATGTAATGTAAACATACATGATCTTAATTCGAAGTAATCAGCGATCAGAAACTCTTTAAAATTTTCAAATGCATTTGCTTTGCATTGAAAACACAAATGAGAGAAAATATCAACACGTAGCCAATGACATAAACAAATCAAGGTATCGAGGTAATCAAAGTTTACAACAGGTCGCTTGTAACCAAGTGCACAAACAAAAATTAAATTCCCATATCAATTATCACGTATTATTTGATAAAGCAGTAAATATGGTAATTGAATAATGCATTGTCATTGTGTATTTTCATGTGTGAAAAATTTCAGCTCGATTGTATATTGGGAAGCGGGTAAAATATCGATTATAAAAGTCCGGCAAGACAAACAGGTGAAGCTAATAAAAGCGTGGTAAAATTGATCATTATAATTTTGTTGTGTGTCCGTCCATCTGTCCGTAACTTCGTATAATGTCCGTAATTTCGTTCGAATTCAAGACTAAAAAAAACAAATTGAACGGCTGGAGAAGGGCTTGAAGGGCTTGAACCCCGGGCCAGCAAACCCGAACTGGTCGCTTAAAGCACGTTGCTACCGCCGCCTCTCCGTGGACAGACAAAGAGATACTGTCAATATATACTAGGGTTTAGCAATGACGCCAACCATTTCATGTTCTGCTCAGCACGGTCGCCAGGGTTTAAAATAGTACCATTAACTGCCAGCAGGGGAAATATATAAAAAAAATGTTGTCGTTTTAAATCGTTTTCACTATTTCGCAGGATTCTTGCATATACAGTTCTGCAAGATGCCTGCACAATTATATATGTGAACACATTATTATAAATAACTAATTAAAAATAATAGTACCTACTGTCTTGCGGGTGTCTGGAATGAACCAACCTTTGTAACAATAGACAAATGTCATAACCACTGCACCCACAAGTTACATTTATTAAGTAAATCCGTGGTCTAATTAATTCGATATGCCACGAACAATATTATAGTTGATAACCTACGATGACCAGACAAGCTTGGAAAACACAATGAAAGGTCAAAGGTATGAAAAGATGATGTCATTCTTTACTGTTGTCTTCATATTAGTGAAACCAATTATTCTAGTTTTAATTTTTTTTCTAATATACTATTACCCACTTTAACATGACAGAAATTTGCTTTTTTATTATAAACAATATAAAAATTATCTCATATAAAAGTTGGCATCGCGTAGCAGTAAACAAGCAAAAAAATATAACAGTAAAGTTTCATGCAATTCACGGCCTCGTTAACATTAATTCACGAATAAAACCGACATCAAACTGTCAAATTCAAAACATATACAACCCTACGTTATTAAGGGACACCGCTCGTTTCCGGTTGTTCAAAAAAGTTGTGAAAAATGGCGGCTGGAATCGCCCATTTCCGGTTAATCAGGAGGACTCGGACGGACGCAACGCCAAATTGATTCCGGAAGGGAAAATAGGGTTTGCAAAAATTTAAAATAACTTAATTTAAATTAAATATATATTTTTTCCTTATATTAAAAGCAAAATATTACATATCTGCAGGGAAAGCAAAATAATCCCAATAATAATAACTACGTTGTCTGTCCGTCCGTCCATGACTTAATTTGTGTTCGATGACTTTTCGCGTAATAAATACATACTTTTAATTATGTTATTGTTTCATTTGACTCTGGCGGCCCCGTCCCGTGACAAAAAATTTGTCCTTAATCATATATTAATTTTCAAAATTCGTTTCGCAACCCTGAAAACCTCCAACCACCATCGATTAGACGTAACTCTCCCCTATTTCAGTCAAAAGCCTCTATGAATGTGTTTGTGCGTCGTCAGTTCACCTATCCAAGCGATCAAATCGACATCTTCAACGATATCCCGTCATATTAAATCTACTGCGTAACAGATTGATGGGTCTTAAAATATTAATACTTATTCTTTACAGCTTAAAAGCATTTGTAATTTTTAGTAATTAGAACCCTAAACTATTGATTTTGTTTATAAGTAAATATTGTGAAGCTTCTTAATTGAGTGTATTTTTTTAATACTGTCTCGAGAGTCTAAAAAATGGTAACTACACATTATCGAAGTCTCTCGAACAGTCTACATAACTCTAAAACTCTAGAACACTATTCTCGAAGAAACTATAAACAATATAAACGACGCATATGGAAAAGGTACCACGAATGAACGCATGGTGTGTTTTTGGTTTTATCGCTTCCAAAATTCAGCCTGAACAACGAACCTTATGGACGACCGGAGACTACAGTCGGTAATGACGAATTAAAAACTAAATTGGAAGCGGATTCATCTAAAACCACGTCAGAATTAGCAACAGCCTTCAACGTATTGATACTTCAGCGTTAAATTCGGAAAATAAAGAAGTTTGTAAAGTGTGTACCGTACGAACTTACTGAAGGACAACAGCAAACATGCGTCGAGGTTTGACTTGATTTGTTGAAATACTTATACTGGCTTAAAAATATGGAAAGACACAAAATTAGTGCTCTCACCCAAATCAATTATGCCTTTATTGATAACTAATATCTGTACCTTTTCTAATAATTGCAATTATATTTTTTCACTATTTTTTATACACTTTTATCATTAATGTATACAAAAGTAAGAATATAATTATTTAAAACTTTGTATACTAGACTCTTGTAAATTGTACAACTAATTTGTAAACTGTGCCTGTATTACCCGATTCGTGTATCACCTGCGTATAAGTACTAAATAAGTACTAGGTAGGTACTTTTTGCATACAGAGGGCAAGAATGATTTATTATACATCAAAATTAAATTATCAACATCTCAAATGCATGTTCAAATCCTCTTTTCATTGCCATGTGTATATAACTTGAGAAAATTGAGGCATATATGTATATATTATTTACATTACTTGCTGTATTCTTTTGGAATACCAAATACCCTTACGTTCATATTTTATTTTAGTTAAAAATATATAGTGCGAGTATGGAATACGTGTCACATCAGAACACTTACTAGTCTACTGGTATGAGGATCGAACCCTCGACTTTTGGATTCCCAAGCAAGTATCCTAACCACAAACCCAACAAGCACGTCACTTCATTCAGGAGAGGATCGTTTAAATGAAATGTTCTGGTTTTAATTAATTTTAGGGTGAAAGATTAATTGAAATGATTAATTGAAATTATAATAAATTAATTAATTATAAGAAATAATAATAAATAAATTAAAAATTAATTAAAAAATTAATTAAGTGAAAGATAATTGAGCAGAAAGCTGTTGAACAACGATTGCATATATAAAGAAACGATAATAATTTGACATGTTATAATATTACACGGTATAGTTATATATATATTAACTAGTTGCGACCCATCAAAAATGATGGAACATTAATTTGTTAGTGTCTTTGTATATATTTATAGTATATTTTGTATCTTTGTATATATTTATATAAGCCCTAGTATATATTTACAGTAACTTCTTGGCGGTTCACGGAGGCGGCCGTAGATACGGACAGACAGAAAGACAATGAAATTATTATGTTTGATGTCCAAACGTAAATTTTCACACTGCATTAAAAAATAAATAGCTCTAATTTTATGGACAAATCCTTTTTTAGAAAAAAGAGACAATACATGAAAATAAATATTTTGTTTCCATCTTTAACAGATAATAAAAAAAATCAAAGGCATAGAATATTACGTATATGCAAACAATCGGATAAAAAAACTGTACTTATCTACTGATAAGGACGTGCACAGAACGTCGGAGACAAAGGAACAATGAATGGAAGTAGACGAGGATATGCAGGACTTACCTCCAAATTCCAAACATCTTCGCTCCCGCCTCTAGCCTGGTTCAGTTAAAGAAAGTCCCTTCTAATATTATGACTAGTCTAACACCACTAAAACACACGATGTCTTGCGATGGTATGTTTCTTCTAGAAATTCGTGTCGATATAAAAACGCTGTGCTCCGCTGGCTGATGACGCAGAGAAACTTCAAACTTCAATTGGCTTAACCTCTATGATCGCAAGGCGAAAGAGTATTGGTAGGTAGGCATACATTTTGGGTTAAGGTAGGAAAGAAAAATATGAAGATAGATTGTCAGAAATTCGGAACCTACCATCACGACACGTATTGACTCACTTTCCCCGCATTTTAAACAAACACAGCAAAAAAATATTTTTTCAGTTTTTGCAATGTTTTTACCAT
This sequence comes from Agrypnia vestita, assembly GCA_016648135.1. Lineage (NCBI taxonomy): Eukaryota > Metazoa > Arthropoda > Insecta > Trichoptera > Phryganeidae > Agrypnia > Agrypnia vestita. Next base: position 98,486 of record JADDOH010001474.1, read on the forward strand.
TTTCTTTTACTTGTATCCTTTTTCTTCCAAAAATTAGGCAACCTGCCAAGAGCGGTTTGTGCCATTTTACAAGTTAAATACGAGATGTTGCTGAGAAAGTACGATTAATTATATATTTTTCATTTCCTAACAAGAGCTTTAATATTATCGCTATCAGATAAGGTGAGTTCATAGCAAGAAGAATGCAAATATTGGCTGTGAGTTGAAATTTAGCCTCAATTAGCTCATTGTAAAGGGTATTAGAGTTCAGCAATGGGCAGGCAAAAAACATGTGATTAAGAGTCTCCTCCTTCAAACCACACTCACATATCGGACTGTCCACTATATTTAGTCTGAACAAATGAGCAGCTACTAGACAATAGCCAATTCTCATTCTGGAGATTATGGAGATAGTTTTTTTTGGAAAGCTTTTTATTACTGAACCAGGGTTTGCTAGGAATATTTGTCTGTATGCTATTAAACGCTTTTCCTTGTGATCATTTGTATCATTGCATAGTGATATCCAGATGTCCTTTGTACGCTTTTTAACACTGATCAGCCTATCATTCGTTGGGCAGAAGAAACGTTGTGGGGGAATTTACTTGTATTGAAGCGAACAAAATTTTGACAAACTGATATAAGTGACTGCAATGATAGCTGAAATAACTATTGAAATTAGGTTCAAGTAGATTTTCGACCTTTTCGACTCATAATCAAGGTAAGACTCCATCTTTCAAATGTTTGGACATATATGAAGCCCAACATTCTTAAAGAATTTTCTTTGACATTATTGCGGCCCTCGTAGTCCAATGGATGTGACACTGGCTTCTCACACCAAAGGCTCCGGGTTCGATTCCCGTTGAGATCACCATTAATCTATGTGATTTACTCAACTGGGTATTTTGTGATGTGTTTCGCTTCTACCATTGGGCCTCTTGGCCTGCTGAAGCGTAAATAAAATAATGATAAATTATTAAAATGAATAGATATTATGAAGCTTTATATGATATTGAAGTACATTGCTAAAGCATAACGGGAGTAACATTTGAGGAAGAAAAATTTTTAATGATTAAGAAATTACAAAAAAATGTAGAAAATAAGTCCTTTTTAACCTATAATGAGTTACATGAGGAGTTTACACAAAGAGTGTTTTTATTTTTTTTAATTTTATAATACTCGCCAAAAGTAAAACAAATTTATAAGGACTGTACTTCATTCGAATAAAATAATCTGCTCAAAAGTAAGCATTTCGATACATTCTTCTATTCAAACGATGAATTCTTCGAATCAAATCATATGGTTTTTATCGAAATGGCATCTAAAAACTTATAAAACGTTAGCAAAAAGTTATAAATAATAGAGGAGATTATAATATTAACTCATTCGATTTTTTTTGTTAGGTCTTCTTTTTGTCTTCATTAAGGAAAAAACGGACACAACTTATAGTAACACACGTGATGTATTTCGCTTCTGTAATTGGGCCTCCTGGCCTGTTTATTCGTAAAAAAAAACACCCAGTTTAATCGCTACGTAAGAATGTGAGTGAGTGAGTTCTAATTTCATATACTGACGTCTTCAAATACATCCAAAATAAGAAGAAAAATGCATAACATTGTCCAGAATTTCATGCATCTGTTATTTTAATTTCTACGGCAAAGCTCCAAATATTATTGTGGATGTGGTTTTAACGTGCACGTGCAAAGGAAATGCACGCTGACGTCACATGCCCGCCATTTCGTGTCACGTAGCACAAGCCCGCCATTATGTGTTAAAGCAAGCGGACAGAGGCCGGATGTCTGTTTTAAACTGTTCATGGTCGGCTGGACCCACGCGGTCGCAGTAGGAACTAAGCAAAGTTTCACGTCATAATTATATATATGCATTTCACACGGTGTGATGCGTCCTCAGTCTCATAACTGCAGCAGACATTTGAGCTCTTGGTGTTATTTTGAAATCAGAATTGCAACTGTTAAAACGATCATAGAACATGGCATTATTTCGTGGGGAGGAGCTGCACTTAATCAAGTCATTGCAACTCAGAAAACCATTTTAAAAAACTGTTTAAAAAAATCACTTTTTAAAACTTCTGACAGAAGTCTACTGCCATATCTAATCCATTTAACATTGTCACGAGATGGTAGAATTAGAAAAAATTACACGAAATCAAGATTTTGAAAAATTCTACACATTTATGACTAAAATTAGAAGATACTTGAAGGTTCTAGAATGGTCCACCGGCTCTGGAAATATCGAGAAGAGGGAGATGAATACGGATCTATAAAAGCGAGGGCGCCGTGCCGTGCAGTACAGTTTTAACGTTGTAGTGACAGCTTGACAGTCCACAAACAAAGCGATACCAGTGTAACCAACTCGTGTGTGTGTTCCAGCGAAACTAAGTGATTTAAATAAATAAAAATAATTTAAAAAAGGATTTAAATTTAAAAAAATTTAATAAATAAAAAAAAATTAAAAAATAAAAAAAATTATAAAATCAGTATATGAGAGACAAGTTATTCAGGAGTGATAAAAAGGTCAGCAAAGGTTCTAGAACGAACTAAGTGAATAAGTGTGTGAAATATTCTAGAAACATTTAATGTAAATTAAAGAACAGTGCTCCGTTTCAATTATTGTCCAGTGACTTTATGTAATTTATGAAACTTTGATTAATTTTATGTGTTACATTTTCCCGTGACAAAATATGTCAAAATCAACACCCTGCTTAATTTTAAATGTTTTTGATCTATTGTGGTAATTATTTTTTACCGAAAGGATTTACAAGGGGTAATACCACCCTGAGAGCCTAAAATATACGCTACCTAAAATAAACCTACGCTTTTGATAAAAATGCTCCCAAGTTTTGTGTCTAGTTTACTTGGATATTCTTCCGTATATATCTGTTATTATTTAGTATTATGCCTCGTTATTTTTAATATTATATTTTTAATAGTATAATTAAAATAACAACATCAAATTAAAATGCAACTTAACTCTATCAATTTAAAAAAAAACTTTTTTCCTATATAAGAGAACAACAATTGTTAAATTTTGCTTTTCAGTAAACTAAACAGTGCTATTTTCGTTAATATTTTACCTCGAACAGAATTCTTAAGTCGTAATCTGATTTTCAACTAATTCCTGTAATTTTTTGAAAATTTTCGCTGTCGGTGTTTTTATGCATAAAGTTTCTGATGCAATATTCCGTTTTATGCCACTGCGAGTTTTTAAATCTACTAAACTTAGTTTCCTGGCAACTGTTTATCGGTTATATAATTATTCTTGCAGCTGAAGTACATGCTGACTTTAGAGTTTTGCATCTACCACTCAAGTTGTCAGGTATGTAAGGCTATGAAGATACAGAAGCCAACTTGGAGTACATTGTGCATATAGAATACTAAGGATACATAAAATTACTTCATATTATATCTGCATTACGGTACATGTTATTCGCGTATAATGTATGTATTATACATAACTAGTAAACTTCTAAGTAATTTTCCTTCTCAAAATGTCTTGAAAGTTTTCCCTTAAGAAGAGAGATGCATTACTGTAAATTATTTGCAGGAATGAATTTTCACTTAATTAAAGTTCCCACTGTTTCAAAAGTTTGTTTCTCATCACGGTGACTAGTTCTACCCTTCATCATTAGACTAAATACTCAGATAAAATACCCTGTGCAACATTTTTAATCACATTAAATTTTCTTATTTTTCTAATATGGATATGTAACGACATCTAGTGGCCAGTTATATGCAACAAGGGTACCAGTCTAGAAGAGAGGTCAGACGACCTCTCATCGGAAGAGCAGAGCCCCGGGCCTAACACGAAATTCAGTTATTTTTTCTGTTACACCTATATATCTATGTAACTTTGGGCGAGAAAATTCACAGTCTTACCTTAATGTATTATATTTGTGGGCAAAAGAAATAATCGAATAAGAAAAAAATGCAGGTTTTCAGGAGAGCTAAAACAAAATGATGGAGCTAAGTTTGTTATTACGATCGTTAGACATATTTAACTGTAAATAGTTGCGGATAACCGTATGTTTTTCCGAGAATCCGAGAGCAAAATGATAGAATTTCGTTTGCTTACGAATTTTCTCTTTATTTTATTCTTACCTGATTTTTTTTTAATAATTTTGTTTTTTACACAAGAACATTAAACCAAGTTAACCAATGTCGTAGTTTCTTACCAAATTCTTTAAATAATTTATTAATCATGTCATTTGTCCTTTTAAAAATAATTAAAAGAGTAACCTTTTATTTTATTTTCTAACACATCTAATTTTTACTTGTTAGAAATGTAACTAAAAACTCTATTTTATTTATAAACTTTGTAACTTTGTATTGCTTACATATCGTGCAAACGCTTCCAGAAGCTCCCATAAGTGGACGTCATGGCATTTTCCTTTAAATTTTTATCTTCGCATGTCAACAAACGCTGACATTTTAAACACATATAATTTTCTACAAAATATTACATAAACACGAAAAGCACATTCGCAATACTAAAACTCGTTCTTAATGAAGTGATTAGGGCTTAGTCCCTAAAAATTGTATGTGTACATTTAAAAGGGCAGTTAAACTGGACTCATTAGCGAGGCACTTAACCTCTGGGTCAACTGGAATTAAGGACTTAAGGGTTATAAATAATTAAGGTTCATTTCTTTATCCCTGTGATTACGAGAATAGCGTGGTTCCCTACCATAAAAAAGATAATAAAAACGTATTGGCCTCACTAACAACATTAAGAACGTACAAGTATATCATTAAAAACACTTTGTTTAATTTGTTTTTTTATTTTCATTTAATTGAGACATTAAATATCTCACTTTGTAGAGCGTAAATTCGTTTTCCAATGTCACAATGTCACATTAATATACAAGTAGGTTTAAGCTTTTGAAAGGGTTGGTCGGTTGTTATTTATAATTTTCGACTATAGCAAAGATACATTATGGCCTGTCACTCTGAGTGACATGTTTTCAAACGATCATAGTTAGACGATGTAGGAATTTTTTTATATTAACCTTTCCCCACACGGTGCCAAAATTAAAATGCACGTTTTGGTGCTGTACACTCAGTGTACATGTGAATTTTTTCGAATTTTAAGTCGGATAAATAAAGATATTTTAATTTCATTGAAAGATTTGGCAGATACTTCGTGGTGCAACATTATAATTTCAAATATGTTTTAATATACTTATATATTACGAACAACGTGACGGATTACCCATGGGTTCCCCAATATCTCCCATTCTAGCCGATATATTTTTAAACAAACTAGAAACAGACTTGTTAAATTCAGATCATCCCCTCGTTAATTCATGTATCCTCAGTTGGTATAGATACGTGGACGATATATTTTGTATCTTCACGGGCACTGATAGACAACTAGATTCTTTTCTCGCTTACCTTAATGTACAACACAAAAATATCAAATTCACTCTCGAAAAAAATGATGATAATAGTTTAAATTTTTTGGACCTCTCTATCAAAGTTAATAATAATAAGTTACAATTTAACATTTACCGAAAACCCACACATACCGATACCGTTATTCCTGCATCGTCTTCCCATCCGACAGCGCATAAAATGGCCAGCTTCCATTCCATGTTAAATAGATTAATTAAAATTCCCCTTAACACCATTGAGTATGACAACGAAGTAAATATAATTAAACATATTGCTATTAACAATGGATATAATTGCGCGTTAATAGATAGAATGTTGAAATCAAAAATTAATAATAAACTTATCGAAACATATTTATACTCAGGCAAAAATATTAAAACCACCGATAATACACTGTGGCGAAAAATTCTTTATAATGGTCCGATTTCTAATAAAATTACAAATTGCTTCCCTACTCATATTAGACCAGCTTATTACACAAACAATAATATTGGTAAAATTCTTCTAAATTCAAAAACAAAAATAGGTATGTTAGAGAAAAGTGGGATATATGAAATAACTTGCGGAGATTGTGACAAAAAGTATATAGGCCAAACCACTAGAAACTTAAATACACGCATAAAAGAACATCGCCGCTGCTTAAAATATAACAATTTCTCCGAATTTGCCAATCATATAATTAACACCAATCATTCTTTCGATAGTCACAAATTAAAATTACTCCACTCGGTTCCCCATAGACGATGGATAATGAATAGTTTGGAAACCGTTGAAATCCTAAAAAATTTAAATTCTGGAAACACATTAATAAATAATATCACATTTCAGTCCAGTTCACCACTCCTAGAGCTGTTCGGCGAAAAAAATACCCTTCCCTGCCGCGCGCCCCCCTGACCCCCCTGACCTACCCAATTAGATTGATAAATTTTGTATTTAAGTTAGTTATTATCTATACCTGATGATGAGAGGGACTGCTCCTCTCGAAACTATAGTTGTAAATTAATAACTCATATTGTGTGTGTATTACAAAGTATATTAAAACATATTTGAAATTATATTTTAATTTTTTTACTTATATAAGCCAATAATATAATTAAGAATAAATTATGGTCTCGCGGAGATGAGGCTAATGTATATACGAAAAAAGTGAATGGAAGTCTCTTGTACGATGGATTATGTATCAGGATTTACAATCTGTATGACATGGCTTAAGCGATCACTACACAATGCAATGCTCACCAATTCCATCGTAATAACATCCACACATTACCATAATAGTATACATAGATTCCGAAATATATCGAACATTATGTACTTTGTGATTTAAATTTAAGTAAGTTAAGTATAAATTTTCGTTTCCGATGTAAACTGGGTTAAATTGCCTCTAATTATGTGAATATCTATGCATTTTTACTAAATTTAGAGTTACTATCTTAGGCATTCCTCTGTAATTGATTTTCGTATTGGATAAAATAATTGAAATATTTTATTATTTACCGAACGCAAAAAAATAATTGTTTTCTCGAAGAAACTGACATTGATATGTCAATACGTGTTACGGTGATTACTTAAACCAGCTAGTACGGATAGTAATCCCTGGACCATCGTATAAAAGACTTCTATCTGTAAGATCTCTATTTTTAATATTAATAAAATTTAATATAACAATAATAACATTCGCTTCGTATCTGTGAGACCTCTATTTTGAATCTTAATTACATTTAATATAACAATAATAATATTCAATTTAATTTCAATGCAATCCATCATATAATTAATAATGTTCTCAAATTTTCTCGGCTCGTCAAAATCTTACACGTGGAATCTGAAAGTACCACCTAAGTACGATGTAACCTTTTGACTCAACATTAGCTATTCTCAACATTATTACATATCTATTTTCGTAATTATTTCTTGGAAAATCTTCATTTTCATTTCAATGTATTCCGAGAAATATAAGTACGAGTATTTTTAATTACTGATTTTCTTGAGTTATTTGTATTTAAATTATGAAAGTAATTTTCACTTCTAACATTAGTATTATTACTCAATAGAGAAGTTTTCTTTTTTTTCCGTGAATGAAAATAAAAATTTGAATAGAATTGAACAAAAGATATCTCATAAATTAATCTACCTTGGGGCTGCATCTACCTTGGGGCTTGGTGTGGAGAATCTTCTTTGGCAATCTCTCTTCATGTTTATGTTAATTTATACAGCGCCATTTTTAGGTAAAAGACGCTTCAAGGGCGCTTTACAGGTGAGACATCCCAAAAAAATGAGTTTTTAGACTCTTCTTAAAGAGTTCCTGGTTCTCCATAGATCGCAACACTGAAGGCAGCTGATTCCACGTAGCTGGGCCCGCAAAGCTGAAAGCACGTTTCGCAAACTTGGTGGCTCCAGGTCTCCTTGGTACTACCAGCCTGCAGAGTGCCAAAGAGACCTGGAGTGATATTGTCTGGGATACAGACGTCGATCAAATATTGTGGTGCTTTTCTTTGAAGACTTTTGTACACCATCAGAGAGAGTTTGAAATTTATCCGCTCCGGCAGGCGAAGGCAATGTAGCTGCTTCATCATTGAGGATATCCACGAGAACTTTGATGCCTTGAATATAAGCCTCGCCGCAGCATTCATCACTGACTTAATCCTAGGCTGTCCTGCATAAATTGAGTTACAATAGTACAGCCGCGAGATGATGTACGCACTAATCAGTGACTTTGCTGCGTCTGGAGGAAGGCATTTTTTTACAGACTTGATGTAAACCATAGAAACCAGCGCTGACAGCTTTGTTAATCCGATTTCTAAGGCTTAGATCTTTCTCTACGTTGATTCCCAGGAGCCTTACCTGTGACGAGGGTTATTTATGATGCCCGTCATCGGCAGAATCATCGGCTTGTCATCCAAAAGATGTATTCTCCTTGATGTTGCTTCACTCATTTTTTCTTCATGCCCATCGCAGCTTCCCTATTTCCATAAATTGTATTATATTGGGCCTATTGTAAATATTGTAGACCTTTTCGTTGTATCGTATACCTGAAACTCCGTTTATTTATACTGGACCGAATATTTTCACGCTAAAATACACTAAATTAAGTATTCTTTTTTCTCTGATATTTATTGACAGATTTCCATTTTTTTTCCCCAATGTATTATTTTTGGTCTATGTTTTAATTAAATGTTACAACATATTATATTATTAGTACTTTAAAACTTCTCCATTGGATATCATTAATTGCACTTCACCTTTATTGCTCGCAGTGACCCTCCGTTCATACGTTTCTCAGCCTTGTATTGAAAATATTTCTTAAGTGCACAAATACTTGCTTAAAAGATTTTGAACAATCTGCGTTATGCACATGCTTTGTTACTTCTAGTAAGTAATATTGAGGATATATTGAACTTCTGCTAGACCTAATAGTAAATACATGTAAGAATTTCAGATATACAATTAAAAAAATACAAGCTCATTGAAAATCTTTATATTACTAGAGAAGGTACAAAGATTTTTTTAGTTAGGCTGCATGCAAATGAAAGATAAAATCCTGCTGTTGAGAAAAAAAAAGCCTCACTGAATAAGCTCGTGCAATCTTAATCTTCACGAAAAAGATGTTCTGCAGTCTCGCTTTCAACCTTGGATTGCGAATGCAAATGGTCACGTACTACATATTTCTTAATATTATTTCATGGAATGAATGCACGGACGCTTACCGAAAAATTCGTAAGGTAACTTGAAGCTTTCAAGAATGTGGATCTACAGAAGAATACTCAAAATAATTTGGACGGACACAGTTGCGAATGAAGATGGTTCGGATGAATAAAATCTCATATTCCAACTTAGGCACTTTACTGTTAAGCTATTTTGGTTCGCAGTAAATAAATTGTTTCAACCACCTATTGCTTTGTTTTACTTTCTTCCTCAAATACCATCACTTTTGACTTATTACCATTCATTTTAAGGTCGCATTTCTTGTAATTTCGTTTAATAAATATGTTCAAAAGTAATAGCTACATTATTATATGTATTATAAATAATTATTTATTTTTTTATTATAAAAGAATTCTCAATTCATGTAGTTAATATATAAACAAATACATTTTTCCTCTTCAATAATGGCTAAATATCTGTGCGGTAACATTATTTCCAGTAATAAAAACGCTTTGTATAAAACCACTATTTATTGAGTTATCAACATATTTTGGGGACAATGGTCCCTTCATCAGGATACAAAATTTACATACACAGAAGACTACTAAAAGAATAGGCATATTTAGTAATGTTAAATAATTTACATATGTTTTACAGAACAAGGTTTAAAGATTTTAATTCTCTCGTTCACTTAATTCAAATTTTAAATATGGCATGCTTTTGCAAAATGTTCACATTGATCATGCAAATTGAAGAAAAAATAAAATTAGAAAAATTTATTTTGTAACACAGCTCATTGAGTCCATCAGCGACTGAGTTGTACATTCAAAACACAAAGGCAAATGAAGTCCGTAAGCTATTAGTTAGAACAATTTGTATTCAGTTATGACGTTGGCAGGTGATGACGCAATTGGTATACGTGGCTCTTTCATGGAGGTGTTCGAATAACGTTTACCCACAATGTTCTTAATACCAAAAATTTATTTCCTCTGTACAGTCAGCTTCTGAGTTTGTTACAGTTTAGTTTAGATTAAATACAGCGAAGAATTTCCTCGGCGGAAACTTTTTATTCCATTTGTGTAAAACTTTTGGAATAAATTCGAAACAAAACATTGGACAACTCGAAGACAGCTGAAAATTGTAAGACAATGTTTAAATAAATGTCTAACTACATCCTTCTAAACTTGATGAATTCGTTATAATATTTTCTGTAGTTTTAAGTAGTTTTTCGGACGTGGACAGGTTGTATAATGTTTAAAACATTTCGAAAAATAAACAAAAAAAAGACATTTCATTTAAAACTTAAATTATAACGTTTACTTAGATACAACATGATTATATTACAATATTTTCAAAACTTTCTTTAGAAAATTTGAATAGAAGCTTCCAGAGTCATAAACAACCATAGTGTCCTGGCGATCAATTAATGAGATAATTAAAGGTGCCCCTATTAAAAGGATCAATACAGTGCATCAGGTTACAAAGTGATTTTATTGTATTTTATTGAAGAACAAATTATTGTTGTGAATTTGTAAATTCAGAACAAAGTTCTGTGAATTTTCGAAACCAAATTTATTAATCAATTAGAAATTTATTACTCAAATTTATTTATCAATCAAATTCATCAAACAATACAAAAATATTTGGTTGCCACCGGGATTCGAACCACTGATCTCCAATCTATACGGGAAAGGCACGTTACCAATTACACTATAGCGGTCTCGTATATTGCCGTCAATTTATCGACCTTATATGTAGTCTCATTTTATCAATTGATTGACACACATATTTTCAATTTTTATTAATCCAATTTTTTTAATGCGATAGTCACAAATTACTTGGTGTATCTTTATTTAAGTATTTTTTTGGATATTATCGTGTTAAAATTATCTATGCACTATGTGCAATATTTTATTTTCCATGATTTCAACTCAATCTTGCCGAAATTTGAACTCAAAAGTTGTCTAACGTGGAAAAAGAGTGTATGTTTATCTGGCAATAATAAATATGACGGATATCTACAGTTAAATGATGTGACTAGAATTACATGTCAGCAGGAATAAGCAAAAAACTTAAAACTTATGTCCACATTTATCAAGCGAATATTAAAATAACAAAAAATCTGATTATTTATTTCACACAGCGTTTTTTCTCTCTCCTGTTAAATTTTATTTTTGTAAACAGACCTTTTTTATAGGGACGCCTTCAATTGTTCGAAACCCATTAGTTCAATAATCATCTCAATTCACACCAATTTACAACTGAATTAGCTAGATGCTGTGAGTCCTGCTTTAGGTTTCAAACAACTGTATGGTATTAATTTTTAAAATTTATCTAAATCTATTTAGCTGAAAAATTGTTGCAAATGATATGGGTACGAACACGGCAAAAGAGAAGTTAAAACACGAGACTGCCTTTCAGAAAAAAACCTTAATATCAGAAAGCTGTGATGTAAACAGCAAAGCAGATTTTTAAAATGAAATATCAAAGGAAATAAGTCTAAATTGATAAAAATTGTTTTTATGTTTAAAGCATGCAAATATATATGTATGTATATTGTCATGGAGTCGTGGCTATGAGAATCAAACGAAACACTTATTTATTATTTTAACTTTTATTTAATGTGCAGGGTCACTGGACACAAATTTAGTTGAAGCACGGTATACATTAAATTTTTCTAGAATATTTTACACCCATTTAATTTCGTTCTATTTTTTCTAACTAACTATATAACTAACTAAGTATATATATTCCGTTTTGCACGTAAGTATTCGCTACGAATATCTGTCGCTTGGTCACATACACGCTGGCCATACTGGTTTGATTGGGAACTTTTGTGTCACACTTAAAACAATAAACTCGCTCACCGTGCGCACGACCGTCCTTTTTTATAAAACTTGTTAATTTTCCGATGCCTCGAAAACGTTCTGGTAGTTTCTCCATATTTCCAGTAGCCTATACATACTTCCAGTGACTACGAGAATAGCCCAGTCGATTCCAGATTCAATTGCGTGGAGTTCCTTCTCATTGTTCCATCTCGTGACAGTATATTAATTTGCGTATGTAAACTTAATGTTGGGGGAAGGGGAAAGGAGGGAAGACGGCCGGTGGGTTGGCCCAGATTAAGCTGGGAGAGACAACAAAAAAATTTTGAAACAAAAAAATTGAAAACAGAATGGGTCTGGACTGGTTGACTCGAGCACAAGCAGCGCAAGACAGGGGATCATGGAAGCACCTTGTCGAGTCTTTGGGCCCCCGACCCTACTAGGACAAGGGGAAGAAGATGATGATTATGATACTTAATGTTTAAAGAATAATTAATAAAATTTGTAATGTTAAAATATAAAAACATAATTTAATTTAGGTTTCTCAACTTGAAACAATTATTTTTATTTCTTGCTGCATATATTCCTGATATTTTCCACCCACCAACCAACATTTTGAACCAAGTTATAAGATAGAAGCTTTTAAAGCATGAGATTAAATATTCACAATGCGATAGTAGATAGCAAAAGAGAAATAAAATTCGACATTTTTTTCGATAAGTTGCATCCATTAAAAGTTTCTTTTTTTGATAAAAAAAAATATAGATGCGAACGCGGAATACAGATCGCATCAATATATTTGCGATTTTTTTTATTTCGTGTTACTTTGTTAATTACTATATTTCGTGTATGATCTTTACTTTTCTATATTATTTTATTTTTAAATTATATTTTATTTTCTTCTTCTATATGATATATTTCGTGATTAACCTTTATATTTTTGATTTTATATTTTGTTTTAATAACCTAATAAAGAAGGTTTATGGGGGTGGAATAGTGAATGGAGTTTTGTTCGGCCTCTCCTTGCCGGTTCGCCCTTTACACGACTTGGCACGGAGACAGCCTTTAGAGAAAAAAAATGTCAACCTGGCGACGTAAAAGTAAGACCGATTTGGGAGTTTTCACTCATATAATGGTCCTGGGAAGGCGGCGAATCTCCATTCAGTGTAACTGTGCTATGAAAATAGTTCTTACTTGCTGCTGTCCTGGAATTGGGGCTCGAACCACCGACCACTGGGTCACTAGGCGAGCGTCATGGCTGTGACACCAATAAACTAAAGTATAGACTAATCTTACTATTGCTGTAATGGTCCCCTTCTTCCAAGGTTATGATTTTCTACAATCTGAAAGATAGTTTTTAGTACATATTTTTATTTTTATTTGTTTATCCATCTGGCAATAACATCATATATTAATTTAATTAATAATGTTGCACCACATAGCATTTAACTGCCATATCAAAATACGTTATTTTTCCATTACTAATGTAAAATATGATGGAAAGATGACCTACTAAAAGGATGGAGAAGAATAGCTCGCGACAGAGACGAGTGGAAAAAACTAGGGGAGGCCTATGTTAGAGAGACAACCTGACCAACAAACTGGCTGCTTTAATGACATTTACTACGTATATTAATATATATATATATGTTATAATGAAGGTTTTCACGGGTGTTAGAAATGTTAGTATTGATTTCTTTGGGGGTAACCCGCGTCAAAATCTGGTCCTCAGAAGGACCATTCGTCAACCGACGTTTCGCCTGAATCACAACAGGCATCTTCAGGTTGCTTGTTAATAAATTTCCGTCACGAGGGGCAGTGCGAACACGTCCGTTCGTATCGGAAGCTTATTACCAAGTGAGGTCTGGTAAGTTAAGTCTAAATTTGGTCTAAAGTCTAAAGTCTAAAGTCTAAATATAACCACCGACACAATAGAAGCAACATCAAGTACAAAGCGCATCACAAGGAGCCAAACAAACGCCATTAAGGCCAACAACGGCCGGGAACACCCATTATTTAATACAAAATTCCCGAAAATCATTAAGGCCAATAATGACCACAGTACCCAAATTTAGACTTTAACTTACCAGACCTCACTTGGTAATAAGCTTCCGATACGAACGGACGTGTTCGCACTGCCCCTCGTGACGGAAATTTATTAACAAGCAACCTGAAGATGCCTGTTGTGATTCAGGCGAAACGTCGGTTGACGAATGGTCCTTCTGAGGACCAGATTTTGACGCGGGTTACCCCCAAAGAAATCAATACTAACATATATATATATATATATATATATATATATGTGTGTGTGTGTGCATGTTTATGTGTATATCTTACTATTTCAGTGTATAATTTTCTATTTACTTATGTTAAAATTGTTAAAATGGTCAGTGAATAAAGTCTTTATTATTATTATTATTATTATAATGTAAAATAAGCCTCAAAAGAGTTGGACAAACAATACAGCCGCAGAAAGAAGCAAACAACAGAGAAGGATAGATGGATATGAAAGAGGCCTATTAAGATGAAGAAGAAAATGTAAAATATTCGTCACTGATCTAAAACGTTCACCTGCAAGATGCTACGTTACGCTAGATGGCAGTGTTTTCACACCCTGCTCACAGTCAAAACGGAGCTTGCTAACCTAACGCTACCAACTGTTTATACACCAACACAAATATACTACGATTGCATGATAATTGTACTTGTTGTGAAAGTTAAATTTCAATAGGTATTTTTCAAAGCACTGAAGAAAATTAAATAAAATTGCACCAATTAATGATCACATGTCGTTTTTCTTAACAATAAATGATTACATTTAAGATTGATTTCGTAATTTTTTTTTGTTATGACTAATTTATGCATGACTAATAAATAGCTATTTAATGTAAAGCTGAAATTCAAATAGTAAAAGTCCGTCATTTTTTACGGGTTTTACTTAGTCAATTAATAACATAACACCTTGATTCATAACGCTATCGAAATAATTTATTTTAAGCGTATATTTACAGTTGACAGATATACAGGTGTCTCGAAGCAAGAAGCAAAAACTTTGGGGTAGTCTTCTTCATTCAATTTTGAATAGAAAATATTCTTTACACTTTGGGTTAAATATCGACTGTTACTGAAAAATCGACATCAAAATTTGCATTTTTTCAACTTATATTCTGTTAAATATTAAACGGTCTCTATAGTCACCTATTTAATTATAGGATATTAAAAATTCATTCGCTTTAATACAAATAGAATGAAATGACAAAAAACTCAAATTTCCGAAAGGTTTTTGTCATTTTATTTGACTAATTGACGAATGAATTTTTGATATTCCATATAAATTAATGTAGTAATAGTCTAACGTTTTACTCAAAATAAGACAAAAATATTTTAAAAAAATGCTAACTTTGATGTTGCTTATCTCAATAACGTAATTGTCTATATTTCACTCTAAGTGTGGAGAGTTTTTATCTATTCAAAACTGAATGAAGAAGTTTTTTCTACCAGCTACTTCCGAAGTTTTACTTCTAGCTATGAGTCACCCTGCACAATAATATTTGATAATTTTGATTAAAATTTTATTTCGATAACACAAAAATATAACGCCGAAAAAGCTTGTCCTTAACACGATGCTATTTAAAAGACATACTGCCTTTCAACTTGTGGTGCATTATCTTCGCAAAAGCACGCTCGCTCATTCACTGCACTTCCAAACGGCAATCCGCTGCCACTTTTCGCAGCATCCCAACTTCTGATTTTAATCTGTAATCTCCAGGGAACATTTCCGATCACGTAACGATCGGCGGTCTGGCAGAAGCGTTTCGCCTGATGGTTTCGGTGCCATTATTTCTTGCCTGCTGTAAAATAATTCCCAGTCTAAAATGTTGGGAGTCTGAAATGTGCATAGTTTTGTGGTTTTCAAAATAAGCTCAAAAAGATAAGCGTGACTCGACTGCGCTTGACAATTTAAAGACTACCCTAAATAATTCACTGTATTAAGACAGGATTTAAATGAGATAGAATTATACTTTTATTTTTCCAACTAATAAAGAAAACTGGGCATTATGTCCCAAGAGTTAATCTTTAAATGTATTTATTTATTGAAGACCTTCTGGACTTTTATATTTATACAATTTCGATTAACGTAGACGTACAAAAAAAACGGTAAATCCCTTCTATTCTCAATGTCGCCAAAATGTCCTAAGAGAAAAAGACATTGGGTAGTTGAACCGAACGGAAGACCTGTTCAAATTATGAGACCCACTGATAGCTTTGTTACTTAAAAACTTATTTATTAAAAACCTACTAGTATCAATGTATTTCAAATAACTTGCGTGGGACAAAGAAGGATTTTTATAGAAATCTACTTTCCTAATTTCGAATGTACAAATGTACAACAAGAACAATGTTCATCCATCTCTTCGTTTGTCTGTACGTCGGTCTCTGGAATTAATGTTGTCATTAAAGAGTTGCTGCTGTAAATATACTTATGTAATCTAAAGTAAATATACTTTAGATTAAGTCGATGAAATTAGTTTGTAAGTTTATCTGAAATTAGTTTTTGGTTCAAGCGAATAAAGTCAAAAAAACAAATGATTTTCTAGTCTTAAAACTACAGCTTCAAAATCCTGAAATGATTATGTCCCGTGATCTTTCACGTGTTTGTGGGTAGTGAAGTAATAATGAACCTATCTACGAGTACTTGGACTATCCTATAAATAGACTTCCACACACATTTCTCATATTCATAACTTCGTCTCTGCGAGACGAAATTGCGTAGCTTATAATGTTAAAAGTATTATATTAACATTTTAAAATAACATGATTATAGATTTTTATAATAAAGTAATGAAAAATAATGTTTAGAATATAATTAAGAGTGTTGTAAATCATCCAATACTATATAGAAATGTGCTGTATATCAACAAGCTGTACGCAATATGGATTTTGTACAACTAGTGATATTGTGTAGAGACACAATATCACCTCGCAAGTATAGAGGTCATGTATCGTGTGACTACCGACGTGTATCGTGTGACTTTTGTCTATGTTTAACGTGTTTTACACGCTCGAGTGCCTGTCATCTAAATTTACTATTTAATATTTCGATTTAGAAATCTGAGACATGAAGAATATTTTTATTATTATAAAAAAAGATTGCCATTTCTGATGACGTTACAGTAATTTACATTTTCCTTGTAGGGGAAAAATAGTCTTGATTAGTGTTTCACAACTTAGCGTGAAATAAACTTGGAGATCTCGTTGATCGGACAAAGAAGTTTAAGTATATTTTTAAGAGTATTTGAGGGTTGTCAAGGTTGAAAATAATTATGTTCTAGAATGTCTACAGATGCCATAATTTATTTATTTTTTTTGAAAAAGATTAATTGGAAATTTTCAAGTTTCTTGTCGTATGTATCATGTGAATTAATTAGAACTTAAATCTTGTCGATATGTAAAAGATTTAAGGAACTTGGTTTGGATTTTTTTCTCTGTTATTATGATTTTAATTGTGTGTGTGATAAAAGTACGACTGTGTTATTATGATTGTAACTGGTATCATATTGTTAATGAGAATTCCAATAAAGTTTTAAAATAATAAATAAAATAAAGTTTTTTTTTTAATTCATTAAAATCAATAATGGTTAATATTTAGAAAACAATTTTATTTTGGCTAAACATAAAATATATTTATTTTAGGTGTATTTTCACTTTTTCTGTCTCACTAAAAAACTCAGGTGTTGAGACAGGCACATGCAAGTACATTATAAAATATAAATTGGTTAAAGAAAAAGATCATCAATCATCGTCTACATTCTGCCACAAATAACACTGTTTACATGAAATTACGATTACCCTTATATAATTTATTACCTGGCTGGATATTTGGAGATTTATTTAGGTGAGTATCCCAATAAATGATCGATCCATCTCTCCTATTATTTTAATCATTAATTTTACATTTTTTGGATACTTTAATTTTGAAACATTTTCCAGCATTATATTTTAATATATATTAACGTGCAAATAGAGATATTAATATCAGGTTTATCTAGGCTAATAGTAGTGAGCTTTTCATGAGAGCCGAACTGACATCAAGGAGCTAACAAAGTACCGGCGGTAGACTTGTGATGCTCGGAGGAGGAGTCTGAGCAAGTCGTTAGGTTCAATAATTAAACTTTTAAAAATAAAAATTTAACTTTCTCGTTTAAACAGAAATTTCATCCCTTACCTTTATCATAAAAAAACTTATAATGTTTAAAGTTTTGAAAGGCCCTAGAAATAGCAAGCGTATAAGCTAGTTATTTTTTAAAGGAATATTAAACGTATTTTGAACATTAAAAATTAGTATTTCAAGACGTATATGTATGTGGACGTATTTCTGAGAACAACATCCAACTCAATCTGAGATAATTAAAGATTTAATTTTTATATATTACGCTAATTGGCCATTTTTCACTAAGAGGTTTTTTATTTTTCGCATATATCAGTGATACAATTGAAAAGAGCCTCTGTCCAATTACCCTATAAGTGTAGATTAGGTAGTTATTCAAGTAGTCGACTAGGAAGTTAGTATATGCGTATGTATTTGTGTGTATGCACACGTGGATGTGTAGGGGAAATGTGTCATCTCGCAAGCTAACCCCTAATATAATTAGTTAATTGCTCAAAAGGTAAATTAAAAATGTCGAGATCTACAGAAGTAATGTTAAAGGTAGCAGGAACTTGTTTATTGTTTGTCATAGTTCGCCATAGTTTGTCCTCCAATGAATTAATTAATGTATTCATGTTCTACCGATCACCAGATGGTATTGGTTTGTATTGGTAAATTTCTCTGCAGGACTTGTAAGTTCTATATTTCAGAATTAATGTCTATTTCGGGGCTGTCAACTTTAAATAATAATAAAAATCAATTTTATTGTTAATAATTCAATCGTAATTTTAACTTTTTAGGTTGAATTCTGTTTCCAAAAGTACGAATAATTTCTTTTAATGATATTTTGAGTGGTAATTCGTGAAAAAAATGTACAAGATTATACTGGATTAAATAAATTAGATTAAATAAATATTCTGGATTATTATAAAAAAGTAAAAATATATAATATTCACATAAATATCGTTACGCAGTGTACTTAGAATACTGCTGCAGGCTATTTTACGATGAAAACATTCCAATAAAAAAGTCTAGACGAAATCCTCTGCCAGATGGAATATTACAAACATTATGAAAACTTCTCAAAAACGTGTGTATATAGTAATTTATTTTGCTACTTCTAAATTTATTTAACCATTTGTATTTCTTGAAAGACGAAATAATAAAAATAACTTAACAAAATGACTTAAATAAGAAAAAATGTCACAATTTGACAAAAATTATGTATAAATTGAACACAAACCACGATTTCGTGTGTAAGGAATAAAATAATCCCTATTTATTTATTTAACAGAAAACGAGTTTAACGACTTTAATATAAAAAATGTTAACTGGCGGATAAGACTTTTTTGTGTATAGTTCACTGGGATATTCTGCCATGTATATCTAAACTCTTTGGCGGACGTTTTAAATCCCATTGTAGGGTCCATCATTAGGGCTGACGATGATGATAACTGCTCACAGAAGATTTTGAATGGCCGTAACCACCTGAGAATATTTTTGAATTGAACTTTTCGAAAGGGTGCCTTTTCAGTAATTTTTAATTAAATTTTCTGATACAATTCCATATAATAACCGGTATAATATTCCATGCATCTTTAGATGCTTTAGATGCCAACCAACACAGTTCATATAATAGTTTAAAAGTTCACGCAAAAGGAATGTTATGTGCAAGAATTTTGTCTTTAATATATTATCCAGGCTGCCAAATTCGGAATTCATTGTAACCTTTTAAGCTAAAAATTCCACAGTATACCAGAGTAAAAACTATAACAGTATTATACACGTGACACCACAAATGCATTTATGTGTAAACGGGCCGCCTAATAGATAAAATCTGTGTTGTTGAAAAAATACAAATATTTTTTTGTATTCTAAAATACAAAGAAAATTATCCGATTATAAATTACATTTTAAAACAAAGTGGCAATATCTACGATTCTATTTTCTTCAATCCGGTAAATCTTAGCTACGAGAAACCTTAACGTAATTTAAGGCCGTGTTTTTTTTCAACCTCCTTGCATTTTCCTATCGCGCGGAAAGTATCTGAAGTGAACCTGCTTGTGACGTCACATTAATTACGACCAATGACAGACCGCCGATCCGCCATCTTGCCACCCCGACACCGCCGGAGGAAGGTTCATTTGACAGTTGTGTGAAGAGAGAGGGATGTTCACAGAGACATCTTCATTTTATCTAGGTTTCAGGATCTTGCCCGGATTTTTTATTATTTATTAAGGCGATCGTCTGGCAAAATAGTTAACTTTGTAATATTATTGAAAAAGCGAACCCATAAAAACCAAGTTTTTATTACACTCCTTTTTTTTGTAAAATATAACAACAATTAAAGACGAATTAAAACATATACATATAACACATAACACTAAACTTACAGGAATTTAATATATTTCTAAAATGTCAGATATTTTGAGCTTTGATAAGACACTTCATGCTTTGAAGATTAAATTCTAAAAACATTTGTCTGTCAATTTAATCAAGATTTTGATATATTTGTGAATTTTTCTATCATCTGTGAACCAATTGTCATAAATTTTCGAATTTCGTAGTGAAGTAGGTACCTATTACAAATACCGATGCAGTAATTCAAATTTTTAATATTCCGTGACGTCGTCAGGCCGCTGTTGGTAGTAATCAAACATTTGTATGGTTTCCAATTTTAAAAAATCAATTAAATTTTCTAAAAATCCAAAATCATACTATAATTATTATTTTTTTTAACGAAAATTTGATAGATCTTCTTGATCGTCGACACGAGTCTGCCTGCAAAGTTTCAGCTCGATTGGATCACGGGAAAAGGGTTAAAAATCGATCCAAAGTTTTTTCGTCAAAAAACAAGCAAGCAGACGCCACGAGTTAAAAGAAAGAAAGTTAAAAAAGACATCTTACGAGCCTATATAGTTACGTAGTGCCCACAAATTGGAACAAATTTTATTTATTTTTAAAACATTCTAGGTTTGGTAAAATTGTGCGGTGATTGTTATACTAATTTATACATTATACATTATACTAATTTATAACGTACTTAATTCGAGATTTTATGGAAAACATAGCCTAATAATTTATGCGAAACATGCTTTTGGAAAGAACGGATTCATAAATAAAACCTACAATTCAGTAGGTACATTTTAAACTTTTAATTCTCGGTGACTTCATTCAAAACATTTTTTTTTGAAATTGCTTCCTTTGCTTTTTTCCTATAATTAAAATTTATAAAAATTTTCAAAAATCAAAAATGGAAAAAAGAGAGAAAAGTTGAAATTTAAACGAAAAAATATTATTATTATTATTATAATTATTCAATATATTATTATTATTATAATTACTAAAAAATATTATTATAATTATTCATAAACAATTGCAGAGAGAACAAGAGAGAGAGAAGAGAAGAATTCATATAATGGGAATGGGAATAGTTAAAAATCGGCGAGGTTATAAAAAAATGTTAGGGATGCTATGATATTTATGATAAAGTTAATGATAAATTAATTATGAGTAATATTGTTGTTTAAAAGTCTATATTTTTTTATGCTTCCCGATCCTAAATAAATGTTCACAGCGTGATTTAATGAATCTTGCACTTTGATATTTTATTTTTTTATACAAAGTGGTAATTCCCATATTTTTTTGCATATGAATTTTATTTTCCGCCTTTTCCGCCCTCAAGTTTTTCCCTTTGTATTTGGCGCTCAAGTACCGTCTTACTTGCCCTTGCCCACGGGATGTCCTTGCGGAGTTCCAGAATCCCGGCTTAAAAATTAGTACACATAATCCCGAAACATTCACGATAGTATTTACTAGTTGAGATTAATTTCAGGGTACCAAAATTAGACAAAGACTGTCAAAAACAACCTTGTGTATACACGCCTGCCACCAAGGCAACTCTGCTTTACGCATAATTTTGTCTTGTGGACATCAACCTTAAATAATAAATTAATAACAGCTGTAAACTCAAGTAAAAGGTATCTTCAGATTAAAGGTCACAAGGTCTAGAGCTTCTACGGAGACAGTGATCTTCTCCGTAATTGAAGAATATTATGCTGATTTTTTCGTAAAATTAACCACTCCAGTATTCCTCTTAAACGATTCTTCAATCATTACGGCCTAAATCAAGATTAATCAGTCCCTGACAAAACCTTTTTTTTTCTTGGAAAAACCTTTTAAAAACCGCGTTAGCCTTCTAACTTAATTTAACCTTTAAATTGGCTGACTTTTTAAGGTTATATTTTAACGTCTTTGTCAGTCACTTCTTTGAAAATTTCAGCAGTAACATTTATAATTAGACTCTGTTGACAACGCTTTGAAGAAGGTTTAATATTCTTGCACCATTTTCCGATATTTTTTTACTGAACCTTCAAATTAAATATTCACTTTCAGCGCTGGGTTGTAAATATAAATAAATATTATCTTAAATAAATTATAGTATTCGAATAAAAAGATGTACATACCAAATTGTCGAATCGATAAAATATTTGATTACCACGGAGGGACCGGACCACAAACCCGCAAAATTTCCTGACCGCGGAACTACGATACCATTTCGTCAGAGCAATCAATTATGATAATGACAAATTTTGAGATTTTATAGATATATATCATCATGAATCGATCTCTATACTACATACCTATAGAAATATGTAGTCTAGATATCGAATCATGATGGTTACCAAGTATTCTTTTAATCGATAGTTTTTTAATATACTTTTCCAATCAATATATATATATATCCGTGAAAGAAACCCGTGTTTCCCTATCCGCCAAGTTTTCTTGGCAACCAGATACTAGCACCCCCTGGTGGTTATGGTGGTGGATAGCCCTTGGTGTCCCATTGAAAATGTGCGAGTTTGGTGGGGGTGGCTGAGCGTGGGTGGGAGTGGGTGACGAAAATGTGCATTCTAGCACATAGTTTTGATATGGGAAGGCCGCAAATGCTTCAGATTGTTTCAAAATAGGCGCGCTGACTGTATCGGTGTGTCAAGAAGGTTTCGAAAAAACCTGCTCTAGAAAGTTCTGGAAGGAGAACGTTCTAGAAAATTCCCGAAAGTTCTATAAGGTTCTAAACTGAGTGGCGGAATGTGTCGGTGTGCCTAGAAGGTTCCTGTACATTCGAAAATTTTCTCGAAAGTTCTGGAAAGAGAATGTTCTAGAATGTTCACGAAAGTTCTATGACGATCCAAACAGTGTACTAAAAATCTACGCGTGCGAAGCCGCACGGGCACAGCTAGTATATTCATATAATCGATTCAATTATTCATCGTATACGTAGTGAAAATATTTTAAAGTGTAATACATGATTAATATAAACTAGTCACGTACAGTCAGGACACTAAAGCGCGAGTTCTAGGTAAGCACAAGAGGCGTGCAGTGAGAACAAGAAATATGACTTTATTCAAGCATATACAGTGGACCCGCGGTAATCCGACAAACGTTTTGCAGGGCGATGTCGGATTATCGAATTTGTCGGATTATAAAGTACTGCCTAAGATCCTCTATAGTCCGGAATTTTTTACAAACGAGTACCTTGTAATCCGGCAAATCACAGATCCAATGATAAGATTTTATATGTTATACTCTGAAGTACAAATCACACTTCATTATGTATGTCAAATTTAGTAAATTAAACAACACAATAGAGAGCTTACGTTTTATTATGAAATTAACGTCATTAATGCTATAGAACTTACAAAAATAACAACTTCACATTAGGAGATAATTGTATACTAACAAATGTACATACTAAAATGATCAAAAATTATGATATGAATGTCGGATTACAGAGGGGGGGGCGGATTACCGCGGGTCCACTGTATTTGGAAAAATAATCTAAATTAAATATTTATAAATAATAAAATCTGAATAATATATAAGTTAGTATGATAGGAATGTTACGAAAAATATCTCTTATTTCGATTTATTTTTAAAATATTTGCTTAAGAAAAAGTCTGCTTCTTGTTCTCACTGCACGCCCCTGATAAACACTTACTTAAAATAAAAGCGAAATAAATATAACAATCATATTCCCATTAATCTCGTTTTATTCGTTTCTCAATTAGGTATAAAAATATTATCAAAATACAAAACTCTCTACGTAATAATGTCCGTCATCAATGCTACCAGACAGCTCAAATAATTATGAGGTTTTTATAAACAGTGTTTTTATAACACTGTTGTATGCAAAGCAAAATATGCAAAACTCTCAAAGTAACAATGTCCGTCACTAACGCTAACACATGGCGTAAATAATAATGAGCTGTAAAAAGCAATAAGATGCATAATTCGCTATTTAAGAATGTCCATCACTAACGCCACCACGATCGACGCTACGATGGCGCTGTTCTTACAACATTAACATATTGCTAATACTCAATCTACCAATACAGTTACTTTATCAAACCATTCAAATGCCTTGAAAATCAATCAAACTTTAGTATTTTGTAAATACGTTTATTACCAAAAGTAATATTTATGGTTATCCTAAAAAATTCGCTTCAAAATGACTAGTAAAAAATAATTATATAGAGCGAAATCTACAAATAATAAATATTTTTGAATTCAACCCAATTGAAAATTATCTTGAATTAAATGAAATATATATTGAATCTCAAATATCTAAAAATTTTGTAAGACAAAGAATACTAATTCATTAATTTCACTGTGAAAATGAAGGTATATTGATTTAACAATTATATTTAGGTACCATTTACACTATTAAAGCTCACTAGTAAAATTTTCAGTTATTTTAAATCATCGGAGCTAGTTACATTAATATTTCTTTGATTTAACATATTTTTTATTTGTACTGAGAATTGAGTGCGACAATTTTTTTCTATTTTGTATCTACATTTTTATTCAATGACATCTTCAATGGAGTATCAAATAAGTCAAAAAGTAGTCGAAATGAATTCCTTTCGGAATTTTTCGAAAGATCCAATCACGTAATGATTCGGAGACAATAAATATGTCGCATTCACGATTAGATTTAATCAGAGACTCACCCCTCCCTTCTTTTGATCCGGGCGAATTCTTTCTCTTAAGGAATTTCACACAAGACTGCACATCACTGATATCCGGGGGTGCAAACTCATAAATTAGCTCCCAACAACTGTCTTCCGGTCTCCCTTCCGCTTCTTATTACTGTCTCCCGATCTCTCTTCCTCTTCTCGACAATTTAGGATTCATCTCCATTTTGCATCGCGAGTGGTTGCTGGAAGGCATGGTTCAGATCCTTTCGGAGCGTCGTAGATGTTTATGTATATATTTTTAAATCATTTATACTATCACACATTTGCCACTTTGGGGTTCGAGTTCAATATTTTTGACAAAAAACACTTGAAATAGTTGACGATATGTTAATGTAACAGAATTCTCTAGAATGTTCGCGTCTAAAAATTATTACTCTTAAGTATCGATCCGTTTATGTCGCTCAGTTAAGATTCTTTGAAGTAAGTCACTACGCGGGCGCGGTGGCCTGATATTTATAGGTACGCTTTTCTGAGCCTACGCAATCCAGGTGGCGGAGGTATTTCTGACAGATTTGACATGTTTCTCGATTATTGGAAAACCGTTAGAAAAAATCAAGAAACTTCTCATGGCTTTCTTCTTTATACAAACAATATTCAATTATTTAAATTTTAGCTATTTGTCATTGATTTGACTGCATATTAAATACAAGTATTTAAAACATGTTTCTTCTTCTTCATCTTCTTATCTTAGAAAGTCTGTTTCATACTTATTCTGTACCAGTAAACAAGTCTAGCCAAGCTACCTTCATTCGATATTTCTAGCTGTTTATCGCAGCTTAGTACCCACAAGCCATTTTTATAGTCTCTCCTTTGAGATTTGCAAGACGTGTCCATTCTACCTTAATTGAGGTATCTAGCGGCTCCAGCTTCATTCCTTCTTGAAAGATTTCCCTAATGTCCATTAATGTTACTCCTGCTACTCCTTTAAGCTAATTTTTTTAACTGCTTACATTTTTTGATATCCCTTTCTCATTAAGATTCATATTTCAATGATTGGAAATTTTCTTCCTACAATTCAACGTGCATTTTTACATTTTCAACTTAATTCTCACTTGCTTGGAAGGTTTTTTGTTTACAAAATAAAATCAAATATTTCGTGACGTATTCATATTAAAATGGGGCTTTACACAAATTTAATCAAAAATGCTTCGTATATCTTCATGACATAATTTGTATAATTTTACAATCTTTGACCAATATGAACCAAATTTTCATATAGAACAAATTTTAGGACTGCATAAAATACAGTAGACATTATCCCTCTCCACGTTTCCCCGTAAGAATCCTCTTAGGATTAGCCTTTATAATCTATAAAAAATTTTAAACGAGCTTAAAAATAAACATACATAAAATTCATCCCCTATATGCTTCAATATTCATAATCATTGATATTTTATTTTATTACAATACATGAGTTAGAAGGGTTAAAAAGTCTAACAAAAAACTTCCAGTTTTGTTCTGAACAGTATACTAAATGTTCTAGGTAACATTCCATTAGTGGATTGCAAACGCATGTGCTTACATATCTGAACAAAAAATTAGGCTAGAATTCTCGCAGTCACATGAAATAATTAGGGTGTGCATTTCATAAAACCACTACCAATTATTGTTTACTATAAAGATATTTGTTCAACTGTGTTCAAATATATTTGTTCAACTGTATTTCTGTAGTTTTGTTAAGATAAACAAAACGCCGTGCTTGTTGGTCTGACGGTAGGATACTTCCCTAGTGATCCAGTGGTAGCGGGTTTGAGAAAGATAGTCCAGTGTTAGTTGAAAAAAAGTTTTAATATATATATTTTTTTTTAAATAATTTTTAAGCCTCAACACACCAAGAGGCCCAATTACAGAAGCGAAACACTTCACAAAACACCCAGACTTGAGTAAATCACATAGATAAATTATGACCTCACCGGGAATCGAGCCCGAAACCCTCGGTATGAGAAGCCAGTATCATGCCCACTGGCTTTATTTATTACTCCCTTTATTTTAACTTGTGGCGTCTGCTTGCTTGCCGTCAACAAAAACTTTGGATCTATTTTCGACCCCTTTCCCGTGATCCAATCGAGCTGAAACTTGGCAAGCAGACTCGTGGCGACGATCAAGAAGATCTATCAAATTTTTGTTAAAAAAATGAATAATTATAGTAAAATTTCTGATTTTTAGAAATTTTATTGTTTTTTTCAAATTCACATCACTACGAATTTCAAAAATTTACAAAACAATTGGTTCACAGATGAC
Organism: Agrypnia vestita; assembly: GCA_016648135.1. Classification (NCBI taxonomy): domain Eukaryota; kingdom Metazoa; phylum Arthropoda; class Insecta; order Trichoptera; family Phryganeidae; genus Agrypnia; species Agrypnia vestita. Next base: position 125,772 of record JADDOH010001474.1, read on the forward strand.
AGTAAAATTTTTGGGAAAAAATCAAATAATAATTTATTTCTTTTAGATTTCTGCATTGTTTTGAAGAATTCTACATTACTCAAATCTGATTCTGACTAAATCATTTGACGCTGGAATTTCATAAAATACGATATTGATGATAATTGAATCTATCAAAATCTTGACATCTCAAAACATCTGACATTTTAGAAATATATTAAATTTCTGTAAGTTTAGTGTTATGTTATATGTTTTAATTCGTCTTTAATTATTGTTATATTTTGTAAAGAAAGGGAATATAGTAAAAAGTTGGTTTTTATGGGTCCCTTTTTTTTAATATACAATTATAATAAAATTTTATGTAATGTTCTTTAAACTAATGTAATTGTTCTCAACTAATTTAATTTTAATAAGTTACATTTTTCAGCTTAATAGCGTGAAAAATTAAATTGAATTTGAAAGCCTGAGGGTGTAAGGATTTACAAATGATAGTCATTATTGGTTAAGCCAGCGGATCCGATACGCTTCCGGTCCCTACCGACTGCGGTCTACCAGTTCCGGAATGCATCCGGAAGTCCTTAAATATTTTTTCGCTCTGCCGTTTTGCAAGGGAAACTTTCTGCCCCCTCCGGAAATTAATCTCAAGGGAAGGCGACTCCATATTTATGGAATTAATTCAGTTTTCTGATGCTTTCTTGATGTTGAATAAATGTTTTATTTGTAGGCAATTCCAATTTAATAGTAGATTAAATTTTCTCCCCGACTTTGCCCGAGATTTGGATTATTGTATTATTATTATTTTATTAAATTAAAATATTACAGATAAAAGACACTAAAAAAGAGTACCGAATTCCCCTGTATTATTTTTGTTTTTTTGCTATATTTATGTTTAATTATTTTTTTAATATTTAGGTTTATTTTATGTTTACTTCTTTATTTCGGATTATTACTTTTATGTATCATGCCTTGCTTAGTATTTCAGTAATAATTTAATATTATATGTACTTATTATTTTATGTTAAAATTCTTTTTTCCACGATACTATAATTTTTCATATATTATAGTCAGCTTAATATTTCTCATTTATTTTATGCTTTATTTCCATTTTTGAGTTGTATTATGATTTTATTGACTTAACCATATACTGTGATTAGCACGCATTAAAAAAAATATTTTCTCGTTTTTAATAACTTTTTACATAAGCTCGAATTATTTTTTACAACATATTTTTTTCTAGCATACCAATAAACCTTTTAGTCTTCATCACTTTAAATCTGGTAATTAACTTGACCTCAAAACATAAAAGTCAATTTTAAAATTATGAAAACCGACAGATGTCACCAGAATCTAAAATGTACGAAAAATAGTAAGCATTTAATATATTTTTTTCAATAATTAAACTAATTTTGTGAATAATATGAATGATTATTGTCATTCGACCGTGACCGCGTTATCTCTCCGGAGCATTCGATAACATTCGATCACCGAATTAATTCGTACGAAGAATAATCTAGAAAATTCGAAAAGTTTCTCGTTGGCTCTAGAAAGAAACGTTGGGGGGAATTTGAGTCATGCGACGCAGGCTACAAAATTCAGTTTCTGAAATTAATAAGGCGACATCTCCGAGCGATTTCACCAGTGTGAATCAGTGATACCACAATACGCGATATTAGTAAGTGAAACCAGCGCAAGTAAAAAGTTAATTAAAGTGGTAAACCAAGGCGAATTGTTACTACGGGTGAATAGCTAACGAACATTTACCACAATTAATCCAAGGACTAGAAATAGCGTTAATTATTTTGAGTTACGGAACAGTTTAATAATAAGTGCGTGAAATATTTGGAAGACATTTGGCGACTAAAAAATTAAGAGCAGTTCCCGCTAAAATTTAACTCGTTCTAGGACTTTCTTTGGTAATAAATTTAACTTAGTAAATTTTTAGTGTTTTCATTTGCCTCCCAGAGTCACGTCCCGTAACAAAAAGTTCAGTATTCAACAATTCTTCTACTCGCTGGTTATTCTGTCAGTAAATGTTAAATTTCTTAAAAAACTCAAGATCGTTCACTGATTTCCACTTCAAGCACTGTAATAAAACATCACCATCTCCTTCTGACAGTATTATTTATGTGAATAAGCATCATCGTTCAGTGTTTCAAGTGGTAATCTAATTGATGTTTCAGCGCTAGATCCAAACTTTGCTCGTAAATATTCTTCCTTCCAAAAATGTGCGTTCCACGCGATTAATTGAGTCGAATCGCTTTTCTTCTTTAAGATTGTTGTTGTTGTACCGCTTAAAAGTTTCATGTTTATCGGTTACCCTCGAAGATATCTTCTGGAAAGTTGTGCTTCAACTAGTATCATTTTAAAAGAATTTGGCATTTCCAAATAAATTAATAAGCATACTGAAAGTTAGGAATTTCCCAAAATACAACGATTAGTGATAATGTTGAGGTTTCAGTTTTTCCTGCCGAAAGCTTGATTTAGGACGTAAATCTCTCTTTAAAGGCCCCCGCATACAATAAATTTTGTTGATTAATAAAACACCTTCAATTTTATTGACCAATAATTGTAACGTATTTTAGCGGATGGTATTCTAATCCACTCGCGTTATTTTATAAATTTGTGTGTGTGTGGAAATTACGAGAAAATACTCGTGAATAACTCAACGGGTGCTTAAGCACCTAGGATGGCAATTGGCGAAGAAGCTTTGCAATACTTCAACCATCCCCAGATTTCTCCGCCGGGTCCCCAGACCAGATCCTTTGAGATTTGCGTTGTTAATTAACCTGCTAGCGAAGCCCAAAAGCTCAAACACGAGAGCACTAAGGATTTCTGTATGATATCTGAACAGTATCAAAAAAGCAGAATATGATATTTAAATACAGACTCAAAGCACAGAGTACAGCAGAACATACCATACCAACAACAATTTTTTTTTTCCAATTTCTTAGAGTCTACTCTGAGTATTCTTCATGCGACCAGGCTACCTAATTTATTGCTTAAAGTGCATCATCTCAACATCTTTGAATTATTTAAAAAATATTTATTATTATAAACATCGTAAGAGTATTATTTTATTGCATGAATTGGAAGGATAAAAAGTGTTACAAAAAATCTTCCAATTTGTTCTGAACTATATAAATGTTCATGGTAACCTACAATTAGTAAATTACAAATGCACGTGTTTACATATCTGAGCAATAAAATTGGACTAGAATTCTTACACTCACATGATATAAATAGGGTATGCATTTAAAAAAACCACTGTTACTTATTATTATTTATAAATTATTTATAAAAAAAATATTATTCATCATCATCATCTTCATCCCCCTGTCCTAGTAGGGTTAGAGGCCTAAAGACTCATCAGAGTGCTTCCATATCCCCCTATCTTGCACTGATTCTGCATGAGTCAACCGGTCTAGACTCATTCTGTTTTCATATTCATTTTTTGTTGCTTCTCCCAGCTTAATCTAGGTCGACCCACCGGCAGTTTTCCTTTCGAGGTTTCCAAAAGGATTCTTCTTGGTATTTGTTCCTCTGGCATTCTTAGCACATATCCAAATTGCCTCATTTGTATTTTTTCTATTTGTAAGAGAAGGGGCTCCATGCCGAGTGTGTGCCTTATGTCAGCACTTCTTACTCTGTCCATCAGTATGACTGCCGTTCTCATCTCGGCAGCCTGAATTTTGATTTGAAATTTGATGGACATATATGTATTAGGGTGGGCCTGTACACAGATTTAAAAAAAGTTTCGTCTTGACTTATGCTTGCTGTAGGTATAAATTGCGAACTGAAATAAACGGGGTCGTGATTATTGTCTGGTGATAGAATACTTCTCCAGTGATCCAGCCGTAGCGGGTTTGAGAAAGATAGTCATATGTAAGTTAGCTGAAAAAGACATAAATATTCATGTCACACTTTCGTCGTATGCCAAACTCATGATTTTAAATAATAATAAAAACGGCTTCAAGCTTTTCAGGTGGAAAGCGCCCAGACAAGTGTGTTTATATAATATTTAGTACCAAATTCTTCTTTTTGTTATGTTTTGAGCGGGCCATTTAGCCAGGATCCCGCGAAACCCTCAGCTGGAGTGATGCATGAGCACACCCGAAAGTCGTTTCTCTTCTCTCCCCCCTCCTGCAGCCCTATTCATCTGGATCACTTTCCTCCCCTCGATAAGGGATGTTTATTTCAAAATTATGCCGAGCGCATTCACTTACTGCGCTTTATAAGGGTGCCGAAATATCCGGAAACCTCACACACTTTCATTGTTTTGATGTCTCTTTGAGTGAGTGATATATTTTTAATGAATTATTTACAATATTTTTTCAGATTGTTGAAATTTTTTAAGAACACGATTACTAAACATGGTCAGCACCATTAATTAATCAAGATAAATTATATATTTGTCACAGAGATGAAGCTATTTATATGAAAAATTATGTATTGAGGTGTCTTTTGGGTACTAAAGGGGCTTAGGACCTGTCATTGTCTGACTTAAGTAATCACTTTACGTAATTAGTATATTTAGTAAGCAAAGTACAAAAATACTTTCCAAATGTGATGTTGAAAACATGTTCTTTTACTCCTTCATTGTTTCCATTAGAAATCGATTTCATTACCCATGCAGTATATAAATTTAAATGCTTAACTTAACGGCCAAGTGCTCAAAAATAATGGATAATTGTTTATTTAATGAAAATAATGACAAAATCATGTCGATAATTATTTAATAATGAATAATCATCCACTTTATGTAAATGTTGAAAGTTTCAGAACTTTAGCTAGTCGGGAAGTTGGCAAAAAATCAATGAAAAAATTTCACCAATAAACAAATAACAAATAGAGTTAAACAAAGCATGTAAAAATTAAATGATACTAAATTTTAATGGATAAAAAAATATGGTGTTATGGATAAAAAGCTTGTATTAATTTAATGCGTAAAATATTAATTTGCAAACACACATTTGTAGACAAACAGCGAAGACCAGAGTTTGGTTCTTCGCAACCAGATTTTTAATTTTATTTATATTAACCTTTTTTTATCCATAGGTGTATTAAATATTCACTTTTACCTTGCCTCGCATAGCCAAAGCCATCAATTATTGATTCAAAAACGGTTCTTATGGAAATTTTGTATTTTCTAATTTAATAAAATTCTTTGAACTTTGTTTATGATAATGATATGTGAATTATTATCCTAATTTCTAGTTTAATTTTACTAATTACCAAAAATCTTTTTTTTGTCATATTTTATTGTTAATTTTTCTCAAACAATGAGCGTTTGCTATGTACTCGTACATTTTGTCTGCATGGTAAAACATGATATCTTTTAACTCGTAGGGCAGGGGCAGATAAAAATCAAAAGAGGTTATTTAAACCATATAATCATTGAAAATACAATGCCGCAATGAATTCAAAGATTTTATGCCAGAGATCTTATGCATCTTAACAGAATAAATCAATGTACATGAAAGCCAATATTCTATAGAAGGTGACACATGAAAAAGAATTACATAAATAGGTGATTAGGGTCAGAGATCTGATTCTCTTTTTACACTTGACATGAGTCGTGTTGAGTTACGAAGTAAAAAAATATTTCTGTAAAAAATAAACAAAACGTACAGTGTGGCTGGAACATTATTAAACACATGGAAAGTACTGCAATTCTACGAAAGTGAGTGGAGGATCCGTTTCACAAACAGGGCATACAATTTTATACGTTTCAGTGGGTTGTATTATGTATAGGGGTTGGTGGTAGTTTAATTTCACTAAAAGCAACAATGTGATAGCACTTGTACTCTTGTGAATTGTTGTTTTTTGTCTCGAACCGTAATATCTGAACGCTACGTGTTTCGACTTTTTGAAAATTCTACATTGACACGACGATAATAAAATGCAGCCAGAGATTTTCGTATGCGGATACTTATATGCAAGAAGTAATTGTACGATTGTCAAAAACAACGCAATAAATGTTATCGTTCATTTTTACAATTATTTGAAAAATTTTAAATTTATATTAAAAAATATTTTTTGAAGATAAATGTGATTAACTACTTACTAACCATCATGCCCCACGTTTATTCATGGGAGTTAGCAGAAAAGATACAGCGTCACACTTTTCTATCCTGACATACAACTCTCGCCTCATCCACATTCATACATCTTCGCATTCAAACTCGACGGTTGTTAAGGCTTCTAACGGGGCCATCTTCCTGTAGCTGGTTAATCTTAACAAATGTGATTTTTGTAAAATTTAATCAAACTTATATTAAGAAAAGTGGTGAGTAGTAATCTAGGGGAATTTCCTTCGCACAAAATGGTAAAAAATGAAAATGCAAATCGTCATAACAAAAAAGATATTAAAAATATTTACTAGCATAAAAAGCATGTAAAAAATTATCAATTATACAAAAATGATAAAAATAAAAATAAAAATTAGGATTTTTATACCAAAAGTAAAGTTTAAAGGACTAAAATTGACCATTACAACTCTTGAAATCATAAAAAAATCCTTTAAGAAATTATCTTTGTCTCTTCTTTCAAGTCGTTGCATGCTAAACGAACAATGAAGGCTGTGGTATTTAAAAAAATGTAGTTGAGGGTATGTATTCCTACGGCCCGGGAAAATTTTATATCAATAAAATTAAAAATCTCCGTAGACAAACTCCGATCTTCGCTGTTTGTTTATCTATGACGGGAATGCTGACAAATGCACTACTAATTGATATGACGACATAGCACTACGTGACGTAAAAATAAATATTTTAAGCTCTTTATTAATACAAGACTCAGCACTTCAGCGCAGTATTCAGGAAAAATTAATATTTTAAATTCTTTATTAATACAAGTTTCAGTACTCTGAGAAAAATATTCCTGCTTTAACGTTGGTCTTTTATTATATTTTGTACTATTCGACTGTACTTTTTTCATAAAACGAAATGTCATTTTATCTTAAAAACATTAAGGCAGTCTCATTCCTTCCTCGCTACATATAATTAAATATCGTTTATAAGATAGGTAGCTATTATTGATTTACCTTAGGTATAATATATAATATTTTATTCCAAGTGTTAATATAGTAAAAATTATGAAAAAAATATTTTAAAATCTGTAAAAATATAAAAGAAAAGTGCAAAATGCGAAAAACACCAAGTAAAGCTAATGCAAACAGCTAATGCAAACAGCAAACATCTCATATCAAAACAGCATATTCCATATGGATACACAAGACAAGTGACAGGCTAAAATAAAAATATACGAAAAATAAAATAAAGAAAAACGCAAAGTGACAAAAAAGAACGTAATTTAGTATTTAAAAAAGTAACCCATAAAAACAAAGTTTTTATTATTCTCCCTTTCTCATTTACTATTTGAAACAGTTTTTTTTGCTTAACCTACGCGTTGGGCTTCGGTCGGGCGACGGTACGAAAGGGAGTTTTAAAAAATTTCCTAAAATCCAAAATTATACTTTAATCAGGTTTCGCATGTACTAGACGCGTTAAAAATTTGATAAGTTTTATAAAAAAACCAAAAAATTTGAAAAATCCAAATTTTTTTTTTTTAACGAAAATTTTATAGATCTTTTTGATCGTCGCCACGAGTCTGCTTGCAAAGTTTCAGCTCGATTGGACCACGGGAAAGGGGTTTAAAATGGATCCAAAGTTTTTTCGTCAGACAAGAAGACAAGCAGACTCCACGAGTTAATATAAAGGGAGTAAAAATGTGTGTATACGGCACAATGTAAAAATTTTAATTATCTCATAGTTAGTGCATCAAATATCCTAATTTCGAATGTTTTACAATAACACAACTAATGAGTGTGATACGCTATCAGCACGCGGCTCAGATAACATTAACATTTGTATTATTATTTTAATATAATATAAAATTAGATATAAAGATAGAATAGTTTATTATAATAAATTAGATTCAAGCAAATAAAGTCAATTTAAATAAACAAATGGTTTTGTATTCATGAATTTTCAGCTTCAGAATCCTGCAATTATTATATACTGTTATTTTTCACAGATGTACCGCTAGTACATATGTGGAGTATTAAAGCTAAGGCAGCAATATGCAAAAAAAATTAATGCAGTCACCGTTGATTACTTATTTAAAATGTACCAAATAAATGATTAAATTTATATATATACCTTCGAAAATCATGTTACCTGTAAATTTATTAGCTACGTTTTCTTAAAAATCTCGAATTCAATACATTATAAATTAGTAATCCTCGATGTTTGCTTAAAACTAAATTTATTTATCAATTAGAAATTTATTAATTAAATTTATTAATCAATCAAATTTATCAATCAACACATACAAAAAAATAAAAGCAGCGAAAAAATATTTGGCTGCTACTGGGACTCGATCCACGGATCTTCTTTCTATCCAGGACTATCGTACATTTTTTTATCTCCGTAAGTCTCTTATTATTAAGTGATTAAAACTGATAATTCATTGTTAGCAATCCACTTTTGGTAATGCTATACTCACAAATTATTAAAAATTCACACAACTTTTTTCTGAAATTGCAACTTTACAATAAAAATAATACTCGATGACCGCATTAAAATTTTTTCCGATATTGCTGCCTTTTCGCATTTACCCACATATATTAGTTAATGTATACATTATCAAAATCTACCCTTCCGATATTTAAATTCATATTTCCGCATCTTTTTTATTTATTTAAAGCACATAAAATCGAATGGATAGTTGATGACAGGAGTATTGGCACGCTTTCAGTTTTGATAGCTCTACCTGGTTCCTTGGTTTCCCTTTGATGTGTTTCATGATGTAAACATTCGCGGTTGTGGCGCTCGTTTTTATGGTCTTTTACTGCGGCCCGTGCGACAACCATTCAAATGGGTGTAACAAAACTGCCATTATTTTGTTTTTATACCGCTGCAATCCGTTAGGATTATTTCGGTGGTGTTCATATTGTGCCTTTTGTGTTTACTTTTAATACGGTACAATTACTCCAGTAAAATCCACCCCATTTTTTTGAAAATAAATCCCACTTTTGGGTCTATTCGCATTGATTTTCATCATCATAAAAAGAAAACCAGGACCGTTGTTATATAGGGAGTTTTTTAAGAGGTATATAACTTAAAAATGGCATAAAAAAAACATGGTAATGTCCATGGTACTTGCTTTATTGGAAAGATTTTTTTTTAAATGGAGACGCGAACACAGAATACGTGTCGCATCAATATTCTTATTATTTTCAAACAAATCTAAACGCACATATTATAAAGATATGACTTAGTCCTGGAATGGACCTCGAATCACCGACCATCAAATCAATTGGCGAGCATCATGACCACTACACCAACAAACTACTCTTTTTTTCTTTTTTTCTTTTATTTATGTTGTCACATTTTTTATTTTAATAAATTATTACAGTGCTCCCAAAATAGAATAATCCTATTGAGGTTTGCTTCATTATTTTCTTTAGTAACATTCGTATATACTTCCTTTTTTTTATTATTTTGTTGCCTAATAGATACTTTTATACATTTTGTAATAAAAATGATATTCCATCATTGTTTAAATTTCTAATCTTGGTGAAATTGCAAACAATTGTCAGCTGTCAAATTGTCTGAATAAACTGTGGCCAATTCAAAAATCAAACCACTAAAATACCATATTTAACACTAATACATAAAAATTGTCTTTCTAATGAATCTAATAACATGCTCGTTACCACGATTTTTTTGTGTTTTATTTCATTTTAAACTTTTTTATCTATACGCCAATTATAGCATTCTACATTTAGAACATTTTAACGTGAATAATATCAAATTAGTATTTTTTTTCAAAAACTATATAAATAACCATCACGGCATATTAATGATTGATATGGCAATTACTTTGTGGTGTAACACGATTATTTTAATTAACACTGAATTTAACTTTGTACATTACACCCGATTTTTAACACCTGATGATGAAATGGACTGCTTCTCCAGAAACTAAATGAGTGTTTAATTTAACTCAACGTATTACAAAGTTACCATCACGCCATTTCCCGAAGGGGTAGGCAGAGATAATAGAACACCACTATCTTGGCTCTCCGCTTTTGCTTCGGCTATATTCAGATATCTCATGATTATTGGTATTGCAGTATTTAACAGGACCATCCTTCAATATTCGCTCATTGTGCCATGTCTTTCACGGGCACTCCCTATTTATGCTACCTTCACCGCCCGCTGCATATAATGTTCTTTCCCTTTCCTCGTTCATTTTTAATTTCTCATTTGTTCATTCCTAATACTATCAATCAAAGATTTTACACACACGCGCCCAAGCGACCGCATTTCCACCAGGTTCTGTCAACTTTTTTTTTTGCCAGTTCCGGGCTTCATTTGAGATATCTGAACTCTATTTTTTATTTTTTTTATTCTAATTGTTAAATTTATGCATATTTTATATTATTTTAGACCGTGCCAAGTCTTGAACAGCTTGTCGGCACGTTTCTTTTCTATTATCTTGTTTCTTTTCCATTACATTACATATTTAGTTATAGGTATAATTTACATAGGAAAAAATATATATAAAAAATAATAATAATAATTAAAAATAATCTTGGTTGTGATACTAGGTAACAGAAAATATGTAAAAATGTAAAAAAGTAAATGATAATAATATCAATTTTTCAAAGCAAGAAAACACTTTGTGGCTTGATATTATAAGACATTTAAGAATAAATTAAATACTATGTTTTAAACCACTTTATCGCTTTATATTTTTCAACTAGTTTCGGTTAATTTCTAATAAAGCTATAAATAATAATAGTCAAATAATAAATAAACAAATAAATTTATGTAATAGTCCGATTTAAAAGCTGTTCCCTCTATCTTCTGTTAACTCCTCCCCTTCCCTCCCCCCACCTAGTTGACACTCTGTCCCTCTCTCTTTTTCTTTCCTCCTTTATAAATTTCTGTACCTAGATTAGTCTATATTATAATTGTCCTGAAGAAGGTTGAGTCCAACCGAAACTAGTTGACAAATATATAGCGATAAAGTGGTTTAAAACATAGTATTTAATTTATTCTTAAATGTCTTATAATATTATCATATGAACATAACAAAACTTAAAAATTAACTTAGTATTGAGACTTATGAATCACCGAGATCAAGATGAATAAAAAAACAAGGAAGAGCTCAAAGTAAAAAAAAATGAACTGCTAGTCTTGCTTCGTGCGACAGACTCAAAATTATTTTAAAATTTAGAATAATTCAGTTTGTGTCACACTAATTTCTTCATCTAAAGTGTCCAAATTGAATAAATCCATATAACGTATGCATCCACATTACAACAAAGACAATATTTCCGCTACAATGATAAATATTTGACAAATGTTTTGTGCAGTAACAATATTGAAACATGATTTTTTTTACGCATATATTTTGGAAAACAATCGAAATGAAATAAACGTAATATTCACATCAAAATAATTACCATAATCAGATTTTAATATTTCATAATACCTTGTCAGATAAATATTTAATATCGATATTATTTCTCCAATGTATGTTTACATAAATGTTTCAATGTTTTCACTGCACGCGCCTGTACTCTTTTGATAATTTTGTTGTAATTATAAAATGTAATTAGTAATAAATATATTATTTGTATCCTAAATGTAATGGAATTTTCCGATACCGGTCGGTTTTAATCGTTTTAAAAATTTAAAAACTCGAGTGGTCAAAAACAAAATAGGTTACAAATTGGATTATTTGAATACTTACTGTTTATTTGTTCATATAAACAATAATTATTATATTATTTGACGTGTATACAAGGTTATTTGGAAAACATTAATAACCTCGCAAGACAATATTCCTGCCTTGATTATGAATCGAAAATATTCAAGCTATCATGACCTAATATCAATAGTTATGGAAATATTCGACATCAAAGTTAGCATTTTTTTTTTCAATATTTCTGACTTATTTTTCGTAAAACGTCGGACTATCATTACAGTAACTTATATCGAATACAAAAAATTCATTCGTTTCAATATAAGTTAAATAAAATGATAAAAACCCTGAAAAAATTCCAATTGGAATGTTTTCCGATTGGAATTCGAATGTTTTTATTTTTTTATTTGACTTGTTTGACTTAAAGGGAATGAATTTTTCATATTCGATTTAAGTTACTGTAATGACAGTCCAACGTTTGACAAAAAATAAGTCAGAAATATTGAAAAAAAATGCAAACTTTGATGTCGCATATCTCCTTAACTATTGATATTAGGTCATAATAGCTTGAACATTTTCGACTCGTAATCAAGACCGGAATAATGCCCTGCGAGGTTATTAATGTTTTCCAAATAACCCTGTATATTTAACTATGTGTTTTTTTTAATTTTTTTTTTTTTTATATTTTTTGTTTATATATTTATTAATTTTTATTTATTTATTACATTAAACATATGCCAAACTGCACAGCGGTTTTACGGCGTTTACGGTTTGAACATGATTATTAATTTTAATTAAATGAAAACTATGTATAGAGCACATAGAGTAATTTTTAATTTTTCTTTTTATACTGACAATAAATAAGGTTAACTCATAATAAACTCTAGAGACAAGGTCGATCCGCTTAATCGTGCCGGTATATAAATAAGCTTAATTGTAATTACTGTTGGGCGTTCTGGGTAAAACAGCACATAATCTTAATGTTAGAGTAAAGAAACATTTAAGATACTTCGGAATAACTTCTCGGAATTCGCGGACCATATTTTGGAGATACGCCAAACACTTAAAAAAGAAAACTGTATTAATATTCTTCATATATATTCTTCATAAATATTCATAAAACGCGACAAATTGTCACATTCCATCGCAACAATTGCAATACTAACTATCATTCAAATTCTGTGATACACAGAATATTGGGAACTTGTAATGAATATGGTTGCATGATTGACATTTTCGTCGACAGTCTGGAGAAAGTAAAGTTCACACTTAAAGAGGCAATACTGCTTCGTTACTGACTTCAGCTGTTAATATGTAATGGTGGGTAATATATATTTTTCGTACACATTGCCGCTTTGTACTTTATATTTATAATTTCTGTACACATGTTTTGGTGCTATTCCTGGTACTTTTAATAATTTGCTACTTGTAATTTATATTGTTTAATGTATGTTCTTTTTAATTTTATGATATATTTTTTTATGTAAAAGCCTATACGCATTGCTGCTCGTTACCTACTCTACATTTTTAATTTTTATACTCATGATTTGGTGCTATTCCTGAAACTTTTAATGTATGTGCTTTTTGAAATTTATTTTATACTCTTTATGTAAAAGCCTAATGGGCGTAAACAAATAAATAAATAAATAAATAAATATAAATAATAGAAACCTTAGACTTCATAATATATAAATAATAGAAATCAAGCTGTTTTGAGAAGCTAGAGTTAGGGACTAGAGATAGGACTCAAGTGATAGTCAGCGTTGGGGGACCTGACGCGATACTAGGAGAAGAAGTAGAAATCAAGAAATGCTTGAATACTAAACCTAATATGAATAATAACCAATTAAATTATACGAATAACCCATTATTTTCTGTGTGTAGTTTTCTGTTATATTCTGCAGTATATGTCTGGCCACAGAGGTCAGATGTACCTGTATGGCAGAATATCCTAGAAGATTCTGAATTGCCTTGAAAAGATTTTTAAGCCATTATTTGATATATTCTCTATTTCAGTGTATACTTGTCAATCTCCCGAAGCCCCACCACAGCTGCAGCCACGTCCTCGTTCATAAATTTATTTGTACCAAAATAAAAAATGGATAATTAGTTTGCGTCAGTCCTGACGAGAATATGTCTTTGTCGAATCCGGTTGACTTAGATGTTTGTATAAAGGTTTTAGTTAATTGAAATTAACTAATTAAAACTAACTAACCATCAATCCGTTTGCCCGCAGGGTTAGGCACATAGGACATAACGCCTTATTCTTCTATCTCGGCACACACTTACCTCGGCTATTAAAATTAAAAATTATTATTAGGGAATTTTGCTTCAAAATTATATTCTAAAGATGTTTGTTTCATGGCTTCCTCAGATGCTCTCCAACTAACTGAGTAATTATTATCTTCCTCATAACTTTGCACACTCATCATGTTGTTCATTAGTATTGAATCTTCCTGGCCAGTCTCGTCTTCAAAGTTTTCCGCATTGTTCATCACATACAACGGATGTGCTCACAATAGCAGTAATGGCTTCTTCAAACTATGGCTCAAGATGTAACGACAGTAAAACCTTCCAGAGAAGTGAATATAAATAATGTGAGTGTATGAATGTAGAAATTTCATGATGTTGATTCTACTAGATTTAACTTAATGGAATTAAAATATAGATCAAACATGTGAAAAATATTTTTTTAAACCTGTCAACAAAGAAGGAGAAAAAAATTATTAATTTCTTAAAATAAAATAACTCTTTGTTTAACACCACTTTATTGAGCCTTCCTCAGGATTCAATAGTAACTTATTCAGTTACTATTCAGTTAATATTCAAGGCTCAGTTGTGAGCCATAACTAGTTGGTTAAACTCTATATAGTGGTGTTAAACAAATAGTAACACCACTATTTAACTAACTAACTTACCATCACGCCGTTTCCCCGTGGGGGATTCCTTCTACTGTCCTGACATACAACTTTCGCTTCATCTACATTCATACATCTTCGCATGCAAGATAGACGGTTGTTGAGGCTTCTAACAGGACCATCTTCCAGTATCTGGTTAAGCTGGTCATGCCACGTCTTCCGTGGTCGCCCCCTCTTTCTGGCGCCGTCAACACTTGCATTGTATATCTTTCTTACCATTCTTTCCTCATTCATTCGCTCAACATGCCCAAACCATCTGAGCGACCCTATTTTTATTATTTGTATCATGCTACGATCAGCTTTAGATTCATTCCTAATATCTTCATTCTTTACTCTATCATACATGATTTGCCACGTATACGTCTAAGGGATCTCATCTCCACTGCATTCAATCTACTTTCGTTCCTTTTCTGCCAGCTCCAGGCCTCATTCACTTCCATACATTAGTGTCCATACATTAGTACCAGAACTCCATTAAGAACCGATAGTTTTGCCTTGGTAGACATATTTCTATTAGAAACAACCTTTATCCGCATGAAAAAGATGTTCTGCAGTCATGATCTCAACCTAGGATTACGTATTCGAATGGTCAGATGCTACGTGTTTTCAGTATTATTCTATGGAATGGAAGCATGGACGCTTACCGAAGAACTGATAAGGCGACTTGAACCATTCGAGATGTGGATCTACAGAAGAATTCTCACAATAATCTGGATGGACAGAGTTACGAATAAAGATGTTATGGTTCGGATCAATAAAGAAAAAGAAGTTATTAAAACAATAAAAATCCGAAAACTTCAATATCTAAGACAAGTGATGAGACATCCAGAGAAATACGAGATCTTGCATCTCATAATGCAGGGGAAGATTGCCGGAAGTCGGGGCCCTGGAAGAAGGAGGACTTCATGGCTGAAAAACTTGAGACAGTGGTTTGGCCAGTCTACTGTGGAGCTTCAAGTTTGTGTTTATTGGGGTATTATGCCGTGTTGTTACGACCTTTCGGGCCGACGTTTCGGATCCCATTGCAGGGTCCATCATCAGGGCTGATGTGTTCAACACATCAGCCCTGATGATGGACCCTGCAATGGGATCCGAAACGTCGGCCCGAAAGGTCGTAACAACACGGCATAATACCCCAATAAACACAAACTTGAAGATTCTGAGTGGCCGTGAAAACCTAAGAACATTCTTTACTGTGGAGCTGTTTCGGGCCGCAGTAAACAAAGTCCGCATAGCCAACATGATAGCCAACGTCCGGTAAACGGACAGGGCACGAGGAGAATAAGAAGAAGAAGAAAGCACCGTTCACCCTATTCCCGGCAGTCACTCTCCTCTCTATACCTTACTCAACATTCCCTCTTCTATCGAACATACTTCCCAAGTACACAAACTCATCTACTTGTTCCAAATATTCATTGCCTGCATGCATGACTGTGACGTCATGCGTCCGCATAGCTGGGCACCGGAGTACGAGCCGCGATGTACTTGGGTTACGAAAGATGACTTCACGAGTCTCTACCGGAAGGAACTGACTCACTTTCGTGACTGAGATGCATCTTTTCCGGATGCGCGTTTGTCCGAAACGGAAAAGAAGAAAGATGCACTTATTTAGAAACGAAATATCTAAAATGAACACTATCTCTTTGGGTGTACATCTATATAATAAATAAAAATGTAATAGGTGAGGTAGTCCGCGCATCACTGAGGACTACGCCAAAGCCGACGAGAGAATGAGACGGATTTTCTGACAAACTTTTTGAATTTTTTCACTATACCAATAACAGAACTTTTGTAGTGAATATTTTTATTTTGTTTAACGAAAAGATATTCGTTAAACAAAATAAAAATAGTCAATTGAAAATAAACCAGTTGCAACTAAAAAAAAGTTTTTTAAATATATTTTCCTATTTCGGTTGCATTTTCAAAGGAAGTTTATTTTTAAAATTTTCAAAAAAGTTTCAGATAAATACTGTAAAAGTTATGGAACGCCAGGTCAGTTGAATACAGCTGTCAGGAAATGAGTTTTTTATTTTTATTTTCTATTTTATTTGCCATTGAAATTGTTTTTTATTTATATACGAATTCCATTTGTTTGTTTAATATGTCGTAAATTTATTTTGCACACTACTGTTTTAGTTATTCTTTAAAATTAAATTTTCTAAAGAAGCAACATTAACAACCATTACAGTATTTTTATTTAAAATTGTCCTTATCATTCTATATAGCATCTTAAAAAGAACGCAAGACGATTTGTAAAAGTTTTTTTTAGTTCCGGATTTGTATCTTCGATACATGGATATTTTCTCTATACACGCATCTTTCCAATTCTTTTTCGTCTTCTTCAACTTATTTCGCTTTATACATTATTGTTTTAATGAAACTGGAGTAATATTTTTATGAAGAAAGTACCATTACAATTCAGGTCGTACAAGCCGTAGACTTCTAAATATGAAGGTATTCAACAGGTGGGAGGGTTTTCGCGAAAGAAATGGTATAATCAGATAACTTAGATATTGGAGTATCAACATTCGACGAGCATGCATGAGAAGATGTATGAAAGTGAACGAGGCAAATGGTCAAGAATTGTACGTCTACGTGTCATCATTTAAAATGCACGGTTGACATTTAGTATTCTTTGAATAATACCCTTACCAAATGTGTTTTCAGAATTAGAAAGCCCAAACAGATATGTAATATTTATATATTACTTAGCTTAATACTTCAAAATAATGTTTATACGTTACTTTGAAGCATTAGCAAGCTCTTCTACAAAATTCTATTTATGATTACCTTTAAGATTTGTCAAGTTTTATAAATTAGATACACTGCGAATAATTAAATAAATATTTTTAAAGGTTATTTTATTTTAAAAAGTAGGCGACTTTTTAATAAGAAATGTTCTTTTTTGTAGGGTTTTTGTTCTCGGAAGACACAGCTAAACAAATATAGAATTTAATTCGATAACAATAAACTACCGGGGTGAATAAAAAAAATTATAAAATGAGTAATATATTTCTGGAAATAAGAAATAAGACAGCACGATAGAAGAATCTAAAGGGTAATAGCTGTTTTAAAGACTGCTGTAGCAATTTTAAGCAAGTAAGAAGTAAGCTAAATGATTCCAGGCATAACGTTACAAATTCTTCTTCTCCTTCGTTCGTTACAGAACAGTCGTGGTTGCAGGTAACAATGACACACAGTCAAAATTATCTGGCGCAATATGTTCCCATCTGCAGCATTCCTGAAGTTAGCAATATTATTTTTAAATAGCATCACAGACATAGAGACAATACTTTAGGTTAAACTATCTATAAATCCAGATAGAGCCAGAGCTCCCAAACCAACCCTACAAAAGCTGAGCACATATACCTCACCCCAAATACAAGACCGTCTCCTTTAAAAAAAATGTTTTTGATTTAAGAGTTTGATTTTCACGGGTGTACAGCTAGATCTATAATATAAAATAGATATATAATATAAAAATTCAAGAACATATACATATTTTGGAAGTTGTAATTTTTCAGAACAAAGTTCTGTGAAGTTTTTAAAATCAAATTAATTTATCAATTAGAAAGACATACAAAAAAACTAATCCACGAAAAAATATTTTGGCTATATCCCGGTAGTAACCAAAATATTTTTACGTGGATTTGATTTTTCTGTATGTCTTTCTAATTGATTAATTAATTTGGTTTTAAGAATATATTATATTATTTTAGTTGGAAAAAAGGCAGAAATAGCAACAAAAAAGTGTTTTATATATTTAAGAATAAAAAAGCATTATTAATGTTTAGGCTGCAAAAAAGACATACGAATTAAATTATAAATTGTGCAAAATTAAAATGGTGAAAAATGATATGACCATTTTTATAATAAAAACCACATTTTTATTATACCGCCTTTCTTATTCAATCAGGATTCGTGGCTACTGCACGCGTCGAGGTCATTACTCATTTATAATGATTCCAATTTGAAAAAAAACAATAAAATTTCGAAAAATACAAAATTATACTATAATTATTAAATCTTTTTAAACGAAAATTTTTTAGATCATTTTTATCGTCGCCAGGATTCCTTCTGCAAAGTTTCAGCTCAATTGGATCACGGGAGAACTGCAGACGCTACGAGTTAAAAGAAAGGGAGTAAAATCAGATGACCTAGTCAACAATGGCGGTTCTGGTTTTTTTAAATAACCGAAAAACATGTCAATCGGCTTCGATTTTAACCAGATTGGAAGCCGCAGTTTTGCATCATTAAAAATAACGTCTATTAAAAGTAACTATTGAACTACTCACGGAATTATCGCAGATCATGATTATCATATCTTGCTTGATGCCCCACTCTTCTATCCATTTAGAACGTGGAGATGATTGGATTTCCAGTAGCGCAATGTCGGCGCCATCGCGCGGTCGCCATGTAAATCAACCGTTAGCTGGTCGTACATACTTATCGGCTTGTCCTCCAAAATGGGATTTGTAAACAACACATTTGTGACACTCCTTTGCATCATTTCTTCATTCATTATTCTGCCTTCATTGGTCAGTTCCATAAACAAATGTTGCGGTGAAAACCAATACTTTGATGAAGATTTAAAGTGTGTAGATTATCCGACAGTGAACGATACACAACACGAAGAATCTCTTGGGCTTTATGATGGCTTAGAAAGTCACAATTTTGTTACAAATGTGAGTGCATTTCCATGTGGGCAAAACCAATTTCAGGTGAAACGATTTGAAAGGTATCAAGTCATGGAAAACGGAAGCTTACTACTCACAGAACAATCAGTTTTATTCTCAGAAAATTCATACTGTCTCGAAATGTATGATTATGGTGGACTTGGGCTGGTAAAAGCTGTGTATTCTTGTCCGTGCATCGATCACATGTGCGTCTGGAAGTGCTGCGTTCCAGGAATGCAATTGACTACAATCAAAGATACGATCAGTGGAACACCTACAATCATATGCATCAATACGACCGATACAAATAGTACAACATGGAATATTGATCAATTAAATGCGACATACGTGCCATCATTTTACGTTCCAAGATATAGTCTACAAACATGTAAAAATAAAAGTGTTAACAGTTTTTTGCTTAAACTTAAATCTCACCATGTGTACAATCTACAAGAAAATGGTTCTATTCTGACTGAACACTACGGCCTGATCGCCAAGGACAATTATTGTGGTGACTTTGAGACGACTAACAATTCAAGTGAGAATATTCTTTTAGTATGTGTGAGAGAACCGGAAGTAAAAATTAAATACATTTTTTATGCAGTGCTGAATGCCATCGGCTCCCTCTTTCTCTTGGTCACTATAGGCCTTCATATTTGGCTGCCCGAACTCTCAGGCTTGCACGGAAAATGCCTCATCTGTCATGCATCCTGTCTCTTGGTTGCGCATATCTGCAATACGATCAACCAGCTTGCCATTACGTATCCTTCTCCGAATTTCGATTGTTGTTTTTTGGGTACGTTTTATTTTTTTTTACTAGGTATTAGGTTCATAAGCAATAGTCAGTTTATAAATAAATGAATATTCATTTATTAAATTAAGTACGCAGAATTTATTAAATTTTAGCTCTATGATGGTTGTACGCCGTTTTTGCATGGTTAGATTTTTTTAAATATTTATTTAGTTTTGTGTCTCTTAGTTTGTATTATGTTGTTTGTTGTAAAAGATACGCCTATTATTCCAATTATAATGAATCTCAGAAATCCTTGGAGTAATACGTGCTATGAAATCTTCGCTACAAATAAAATCTTTTACATTTTAATGAAAAATACCTTTAAATGTTGAGTTTTTGCTATTTTTGAAGCATAGTGTTTAAATTAAATAATTTTGTTAACATCGTAATACAAATTCGGAATTTTTAGTTTCAGTGTTTTAATTTTTCGTTATTATAGATTATTACTGTGGTGAAATTTCATATTTTGTTGTTTTTTTTAGAAACAAATATATGACACAAGAAGTATTAAATACGATTTTATGTCAAATACATAGATACTTGAAATTTAAACATTTAAAATTCGATGCAAATAAGCGTATAGTCGTGTCACAAAACTACTCCATAATTGGCCGTATTCTGAAAATAGCAATATCGGGATGTTAAGATTACTATCCCAACACTTAATCGACGAGAATTAAAATTAAAATAAACGAGACGCAGGTATACGTCAGTAATTGTTTCTTTCAGTTTCTACTTGAGAGAGAGAATGAGAAAGAAATACATGGCGGTTATCCGTCAAACGTGGGAGAAGAAATTAATAAGTAAATATGAAATATTATTTTTTTTTTATTATTTTTTTATTATTATTATTTTTTTTTATTTATTTTAAAGGTAATGGAAACCTTAGAGGTTTATGGGTAACATTTTTACATGATTCGACATAAGAAAATATAATAATATAATTTAGATACAAAGTAATTTTTTTATAGTTGGCCGAGTTTTAATATTTTTGACACATCTCTTTTGAATTTCTCAGTGGTCAGTTGTTTGGTCTGTTGTGGCAGGCCATTGTATAGTTTTAGTCCGTTGCAAATTAGTCGGGATTGTCCTGTTTTTGTTTTGGCGTGTGATAGTTTTGAGCCATTCTAGTGTTGTGTTGGTATTTTTCGTGTATTTTGTCTAATTTTATGTCTTCGTCTTGTATTTCGCCAATTGCTAGTCTGTGAATGATTTTAAGTGTTTCAATTTTTGTAATGCTTTCGATGTTTAATTGTTGTGTTATACGGTATACAGTTTCAGTTGGTGTCCGGTATTTCAGATCGTAGACCATTTTTAATATTTTGTTTTGCTGTCGTTGGAGTCTGTTTAGGTTAGTTTTGTTTCCGGTTCCCCAGAAGGGTATCAAGTATCCTATTCTACACTTGACGTATGCCTGGTACATCAGAATTATTTACGGCCTTTGATGTGATTTCGTGTATTTTTTGGAATAGGCTGGTCAGTTTTGTCAGTCAGTCAGTTACTTTGTCTATTTGAAAGGTCCATTTGAGATGTCTGTCTATGTTGAGTCCTAAGTATTTAGTATTTTCTAGTTCAGTAAGTGTTTCATTATGTATTTTTATCTCCATTTTATGCGTTTTCCGTTTGGCCTCAAAGTTAATGTAGTTACATTTTTAAGCGTTTAAGGTTAGTATATGTCTTTTTGTCCATTCAGTTAATATGTCTATGTCTTTAATATTTTTTCTATGAGCTTTAAATACAGCATTAGTACTTATGTCGTGTAATTTTAGTCGAAACGTGAGAATTATGAGGGTATATTTTCGATAGGTACTTTGGTAATCCGTTTGAAGCTCTGTCAGACCAGACCGCCTGTATAAGAAGGTACTGAAGAAATCAATTCCTTTTCTAAATGCATTGCAGACATCGGACATCGCAAATAAAGGTACCGATTTACTTTGGGAGAGATATGTAATAACCCATAAAAACCAAGTATTTATTATACTCCCTTTCTCATTTATTAGTTGAAACAATTTTTTTTCGCTTAACCTACGCGTTGGGCTTCGATCGGGCGACGCTACGAAAGAGAGTAATAAAAAAATTCCAAAAAATCCAAAATTAAACTACAATCAGGTTTCACGTCTACCAAACGCGTTAAAATTTTTTCATACAACTTAATAAGTTGTATGAAAAAACCATTAAAAATTTGAAAAATCCAAAAAAGTATTAATTTTTTTAACGAAAATTTGATAGATCTTCTTGATCCACGAGTCTGCTTGCTAAGTTTCAGCTCGATTGGATCACGGAAAAGCAGTTTAAAATGGATCCAAAGTAAACATCGCAAATATTTTTCAACTCTGATATGTTCGTTTTCCATGTTTTTATATTTATAGCCAGGTATTATATTTTTAAAAATAGAAAATTTTATATTTTTTAGTTTTTTAATACCCTGATAAATAAAACTATTTTCGAAACCAAATAGATAAATATTAGGTCCTTACATATGAAATTGACGTTTAGTATGGGAGGAACATAAAGTCGATTTTTTTTTATTATAATATATTTATTTAATCAAAGTATGTACCATTGCTATCTATGCACTTTTGCCATCTCATAGGTAGTTCATCGATCCCTTTACTAAAAAAACCATTCGGAAGGGAATCAATAAAATCTTTGAAGGCGGTTTGGACTGCCCCATCGGAGTTGAATTTTTTCCTTTGCAAGAAGTTATCCAAATTTCGAAAAAAATGGTAATCTGTTGGGGCAAGGTCCGGAGAGTACGGTGGATGTCTTAGACATTCCAATTGAAGCTCCTCTAATTTGGTAGCCGTCTGTTGTGCAGTGTGTGGTCTAGCGTTATCATGAAGCAGCAGTGGCCTAGAGCGATTAACCAGCCTCGGTTGTTTAGCAGCTAGCTTTTCCATCATGGTTTGCAGTTGCTGACAATAGACATCTGCCGTAATCGTCTGGCCAGATTTAAGAAAGCTGTAGTGAACGACACCAGCACTAGTCCACCAAACGCTCACAAGTAACTTTTTTGGAGTCAATTTTCGCTTGGGGCATGGTTTGGCTGGTTCGGCAGGGTTCAGCCATTGCGATGAGCGCTTCCGATTATCGTACAGGATCCACTTTTCATCACAGGTAATGATTCGATTTAAAATCCCTTCATTATTGTGCCGGTTGAGTAATGCAACGCAGCAGTCAACGCGCGTTTGTTGATTTGCTTCACTCAATTCGTGAGGTACCCACCTTTCAAGCTTTTTCACCTTACCAATTTGCTTCAAGTGGATTAAAACAGTTTTATCACTAACACCGCAGCCTGCAGCTAACTCGGATGTGGTTTGCGATGGATCCGCTTCCACAATAGCCTTCAATTCTTCATTATCAACTTTGGTCTCCGGCCGTCCACGGGGCTTGTTCTGCAGGTCGAAATTTCCAGAACGAAAACGTTGGAACCAAAAACGCACTGTGTTTTCTTTTGCGGCACCGTCGCCATACACATCATTAATCCTTCGAGCCGTTTCTGCAGCACTGGTGCCACGGTGGAACTCGTACTCGTAAATAACGCGATATTTCAAGTTTTTCATTTTGTAAACTGAGTCTCGCAAAGAAAAAAACAATTGAGGAAAAAACAAATGAATTATAATTTTCAAAACACAAATACATGAGTAAATAGCTGTAAAAATTTGGATTTGGAATTCCTAACCAAAGAGAAGATATTTGAGATCAAATTTGCCAGTACGGTAAAACGTCAATTTCATATGTAAGGACCTAATATATAAATTAGTCACATAAACAAAGTTTCTAATAAATTTTATTAATTTAAAACGTTTTTAAAAATCTTCTTATGCTTTCATTTTAAATGGCGACAGGGTCCATTGTATAACAGACTTACATTTTTTAAAGTACTCACCACCTAGATACCCCCTCCACTTCTACCGAATCCACAACCCACACACCAGACAGCCACTCCCACATACCTCAGTCGTAATTCACCTGATGAAGGAAACGGACGTTTCCGAAACATGTAGTGAAACATAAGTGGAAAAAAACAAAGTTCATTGTTTTATTTCATAATTTGTTTACATTTTTTTATTTTCCATCCCTCGAAAGCGCCACCCTTAGGCGTTTCTTTGCTTTTGATCAAAGACGCCCCTGTATCCTGTATTACAGTTCGTTACAAATCTCACAATGTTGGCAGTAAGTTTTATTGAATTGTTCTAGGATACCTGATGCAATTTTCATACTTGACGTCATTTTTCTGGTTGAACGTCATATGTGTGGACATGTCCATAACCTTCAGCAGCGTCAGACAGACCAGCAAAAATGGCCAATCTCGAAAGCATAAGAAACGCTTTTTTCTGTACTCCTTCTACTCTTGGGGCGGCGGAGTCCTCATGACCTGCTTCACCTTCACCATGGAGTACGCTGTGGGCTTTCCTGCAGGTCATGCCTACAAACCTAATATTGGAACTGCCAGTTGCTGGTTTTTTAGTAAGTTGTCTTTGATTTTCAGTTTATTAGTTTATGCGTTGTTAACTTTGCGCACTAATAGAACATATGCACATTTTTTAAATTAAATATTTAATCTAACTATCAATTAAGATGCATTACTCTTTAACATAATTGATTAATCATTATATTCAACTAATGGTTTTAATATGACATGGATACTAAACCAAGAACTGATGCGTAAAGTCGAGGCTTTTGAGATGCGACGCTTTAAGGGGGGGATAAGGTATTTATTTATTTTTTTCATTTGTTTAATGAATTTACAACATCGTAAAAATATTGTGTCAAAATTTCAAGTCAATCGGAGCCAAATTGATGAAGTTATGAACATTTGAGCGATGCTCAGACTGATTTTCTATACCTGCTAGGGCATCTGAGGGACGCGCTTACCTGATGACTACCGGATGCGCTATTTATTATATTGGAATAGTTTTGAGACAAAAAGTTGCTCTAAATCTTCTTGATGAAAGCTTTTTGCTGTATGGACCTGGCATCGATGACTATGTGTAAGTATAAAATAATTGTCGAGTTTTATTTAGAATTTTATAGTGTGCAAAACTTTAAAGCGTTTTTCTGAAACTTGTCATTTTTGAAGTCCGTGTACGCCATAACTCAAAATCTGCTAGACCGATCGTTTTGAAATTTTGAACATTATTTCTTCACTTAAGTCACCAGGTAACCGCAGGAGATGTTTTCTTTTTTTTTTTGATAATTTTTAATTTTACAGTAGCAAATTGGCTGATTTTTCTTAGCGAAAATCGGTGCTTTGGATTCCAAGTGCTATCAAAAATTGAAAAATCGCAAAAAAAATCTTCACAGCGTTACCTCGAAAAACATCTCCTTTAACAAGTGCATTTTGAATTTTTTGTTTCAGATAATTAATGATGTACACCGCAAAACAACTTTTTTCTAGGCGCCTCCGGAGATTTACTGCCACTCGCTTAAATATAAATATTTTGCAATTAAAATTTTTAGAAATAATGTTTAAATAATTTATTTATATACAAAAATTAAGTAATCAAACTAGCACAAGTAGTATCACCAAAAAAATTTCTTGGAAACATGCTTTTTTTCACCGAATTAACCTTACCACCCCCGTAAAACGCATTTAAAGCCCTCCGGCATATGGAAGAAGACCGAGAAGTGCTGCTGACTATCAAGATGAGAAAACTTGCATATTTTAAACATATTAGGAGAGGACCAAAATAAAGTCCGAATTTACTTATTATCCAGGGGAAAATAAGTGGTAAAAAAAGCTTTGGAAGAAGCCGCATTTCCTGGCTGGTGACGCAAGAGTATGGGCCGATATGGGAGCCGTCGGCTCATAGAACGGCCCTGGGAATGTGGTGGGTCTCATTCATCTCATGACTCTTAACCTTAGGGACTGTTATAAGTGTAACTCGACTGAGCCGTGCGACGGTAAATAAAGTCATAATCGTCAGAATTGTCGCCGGCCTCCGAATGAAGTTGGCACCATAAGAAAAAGAAGAAGTGGTTTAAACCAAGTGAATTTTAGTGTTTAATATAATTGATATTTTAATACTTTTATAGACCAAAAATATTGATAAATGTCTTTTTACATTGAAGGTGACAACGCAGTAGTCCTCTATTTTTATGGTCCTATGAGCATCTTGCTCATTGTCAACCTTGGACTATTCATATACACAGTCAAGAAGATTGTACTGATTAGCAGAGGAACTAAAATCCTTCAGCAATCTGGAAACGGGAAATATAACAGTGGTGCCGAAAACAAAAGGTATATTAATTTTGATATTGATGGATTTGTCGCTAAAGTTATACATATTACTTATGATGTAACGTTATACAGATTATTCATGATGTAACGCTATACAGATTATTCATGATGTAACGCTATATATATTATTCATGATGTTACGTTATATAGATTATTCATGATGTAACGCTATATACAGTATTCATGATGTTACGTTATACAGATTATTCATAATGTAACGTTATACAGATACTCGTAATTCATGACATAAAATATGTTACCTCTACTTGAATCTATATTATGATTACCCTTAAAACGTTGCAATCGTTGCCGTCGCAGGATTTTTTCTGTTGCCAGTTAAAAAAAATATATTTTAGAGTACACTAAAAAGATTGAATTTTTTGAGGTCAACATATCAGATTAGAAATATCGATAAACATATTTTTTACTCCTGGCAAGACAAATTGATATTGAATTTTTGACATATCGACCGAATGATTTGACAGGTGATATGCTTTTAAATACATCATTATATTATGCACCTAGATTATATGAAAATGAACGCGAAATGCATCTTAATATCGTGAATGTTTTGAGATTAAAATACACGCTACCTTATGTGTCAAAATATATTTTTCTTATGACATGTTTCTAGATTAAGCCTACTAACGAGGTAATTAAAGACCAATGAATTGTAGGAATGATATAGCTTTTGCGTTTTTTAAAGTCTGAAATGCTGACGTACCAGATGTTGGGCCATATTGTTTAAAAATTTCAAGTGAATTGTATCATGCAGAAGTTTGAAAACTGACTGAGATATACCGGCATATGCGCAGCTATACATCTATGATGCAGCAGTTAAGATATGTATGAGTTATCCTTGGAGGCCAGATTCAAGACGCGGTCAATAGTAGTTCAAATATTGCCATGCAATTTTATGGGGGGTTGAATAGTCGTTCGAAGAAATGTTTTAGTTCAATGCGTTACGCAAATAATAAGGCTTCTCAGCAATTAATTGCATCGAGTAGCTTGTTGGGCTTGAGGTTAGGACTCTCTCGTGATCCAAAGGTCGCGGGTTCGAACCTCATACCAGATCAGCAAGTTAGTCCTATTTTCGTAGCACAAGCATTTAGCTTAGTTTGAAAATAGTAAGAATATTGATGTGACACGTATTCCGTGATCGCATCTTTATTAAAAAACAATTCACGCATATGTACCACCGATTGATGTTTATTCGAATATAACAACAACATTTAAGAGTTGAATGTATGACTATCGGTCGTATTCTGAAATAAGCAATATTGTTTTTCGGTATCTTGAAAATTATTGTATAATATTGTAATCCTGTTAATTTTGTTATTTTGTGTTTGAAATAATTGAATTCAATCTATTAGAAAGCTCTCAAATATAAATAAAATGATCAATTTTAAGATTTTTTATTTAAAAATAGTTTTTTTGTCGTTTTAATTAACTTTCTTTACAAATTAAAAAAAATTTAAGAATTTTTAAATAGAACATTGTTTCTAATTTTACAGTCTTTCAAACACTTATAACGAATTGCATTTAAGTGATATGTAGACCCCATTCCTCTTAAGAAAGACAATCGAATTAGTATGTAAAAGCCGTGCGTACGAGACAAAGTATTTTGTTGTGTTGGTGTTTATACCCGTAAACACTGACACAGCGAAACAACGCGAGTCGTACGCACGGCTTGCACATACTAATTTGATTGTTTTTCTTGAGTGAGAAGAGGTCTAAAGATGTTTTAATGCAACGTACACAATATTGAAACACTCTTCTTTCCGTTTCAAATAAATGACATTGTTTACGCTGTTTTTTTTTAATGGAGAAGAATCTGCATGAAGTTTCATACCTTTCCAGTTTATTGGTTTGTAAAAGTTATGTTTTCTTTAAAATTCTTAGAACACAACTTGTGATGTTGTCGCTGCTTCGAAATTGGTAAAATTGGTGCCTTGCTAACTGTCAAAAATATATTACCTACGTCTATCACCGATTCCGATGTTCCAATTTTTACTCCCTTTCTTTTAACACATAGCGTCTGCTTGCTTGTTTGACGAAAACCTTTGGATCGATTTTAAACCCTTTTCTCATGATCGAATCGAGTTTTAACATTGCAGGCAAACTCGTCGCGATGATAAAAAAGAACTATCAAATTTTCGTTAAAAAAAAAATTAATTATAGTATAATTTTGGATTTTTCGAATTTTTTATTACTCCCTTTCGTAGCGTCGCCCAACTCGAGCTCAACGCGTAGGGTAAGCGCTAAACCTGTTTTAACTAGGAAATGAGAAAGGGAGTATAGTAAAAACTTGGTTTTTTGGTTTTAATGGATTAGCTTTTTATAAATATTCATGTATGAGATATGTCGTAAACGCACACTATGACCTTTGACTGGGGAATGAGTGTTGCTATTATCAGGTGCAGCTGGTAGTTTCAAATTACGTATCTGTAATTTTTCGTCACTTTCAGTATCGTTGATGACGTTGATTGATAATCAGAAACTTCTTATTCATCAGTACCGCATAGAAATTATCTTACTCTCGACACTTAATTAGAAAAAATATAAAATGATATTTTACCCACATAGCGGAAAAAGTTATGTAGTTTATGTTTTTAACATAATCGAATTTGTATTGGAACATGATAAAGAAAAACCCACTAATGACCAAGTAAGGGTTAAGGCATCAAAATATAATATAAAATTTAATAATTAAAAAGAAAAGAAAAGATCATTTGTTATGGTATTTTAAACTATAAAAAATGTTTGTAAAATTAACATATGCATTTATGAAGGTAAATTTATTTGCCTTAGAATATAAAAGGGTTATTACAGTGATACCGCACATATATACTCTCATATATTTATATAAATCATTTTCTAATATGTGTTAATATTTCCAAATAACCAAATAAATAAATAAATATGAAAGAAATATTGATTAAAAATTATTATCGTAAGTTATTCAGACGTGTCTTCTCAATATAAGAACGATTTTTTTTATTTCAATATTCTCGAAATATTGAATTAAAAATAATTCAAAGAAATATTTCAAAGGTCTTGTTGATCTTGTCTTGTTATTCTGATTCTCATCTTTCATTTCATTTTAATTTTTCAATTTTCATTTAGTTCCACATAACATAATTTAACATTAAAACATATCGTTTTACCTATATATACTCGTATGTGTGTGAAAAAACAACCGAATGAGTAAAAAAATAAAGGTTTTCAGAAGAGCCAAAACAAAATTTAGGATTTTCACTGAAAGATCTGGCAGATACTTCGTGGTGCAACATTATAATTTAAAATAAGCTGGTCTTATGTGAGAAGGGAAACAATTTGTAATTTTATTAGAAATCGGACCATTGTATAGAATTTTTCGCCACAGTGTATTATCAGTGAAATTTTATAAAGTTATTATCTATACCTGATGATGAGAGGGACTGCTCCTCTCGAAACTATTGTAGTAATTTAATAACTCATATTGTGTGTGTGTGTGTGTATTACAAAGTAATTTTATACCATTTTACATATTGCATATTACATATTACATATTACATATTACATATTACATATTACATATTACATATTACATATTACATATTACATATTACATATTACATATTACATATTACATATTACATATTACGTATTACATATTACGTATTACGTATTACGTATTACATATTACATATTACATATTACATATTACATATTACATATTACATATTACATATTACATATTACATATTACATATTACATATTACATATTACATATTACATATTACATATTGCATATTGCATATTGCATATTGCATATTGCATATTGCATATTGCATATTACATATTACATATTACATATTACATATTACATATTACATATTACATATTACATATTACATATTACATATTACATATTACATATTACATATTACATATTGCATATTGCATATTGCATATTGCATATTGCATATTGCATATTGCATATTACATATTACATATTACATATTACATATTACATATTACATATTACATATTACATATTACATATTACATATTACATATTACATATTACATATTACATATTACATATTACATATTACATATAACATATTACATATTACATATTACATATTACATATTACATATTACATATTACATATTACATATTACATATTACATATTACATATTACATATTACATATTACATATTACATATTACATATTACATATTACATATTACATATTACATATTACATATTACGTATTACATATTACGTATTACGTATTACGTATTACGTATTACATATTACATATTACATATTACATATTACATATTACATATTACATATTACATATTACATATTACATATTACATATTACATATTACATATTACATATTACATATTACATATTACATATTACATATTACATATTACATATTACATATTACATATTACATATTACATATTACATATTACATATTACATATTACATATTACATATTACATATTACATATTACATATTACATATTACATATTACATATTACATATTACGTATTACATATTACGTATTACGTATTACGTATTACATATTACATATTACATATTACATATTACATATTACATATTACATATTACATATTACATATTACATATTACATATTACATATTACATATTACATATTACATATTACATATTACATATTACATATTACATATTACATATTACGTATTACATATCACATATTACATATCACATATTACATATTACATATTACATATTACATATTACATATTACATATCACATATTACATATTACATATCACATATTACATATTACATATTACATAATTACAAAGTAAATTTTAAATTTGGGATTTTCGTTTGTTTATAAAATATTTATATAATATTTCTTAAAGAATTTGTTATTTTTATCTAATTTATGCACCAGTAGTTTTATTTTTTATGCAAGATTGTTAAACAAAGTTGACTTACGTCATTGTTTCTTGCCAAACAACTCTGCAACTTAAAACTTCATTGACTCATTCGGTTGTTCCTTTTGCCCATATATATTTGACAAAGTGTTAAATTTCTATAATGTATACATAATCGACTGTACTACAATAGTTTATGAATACATTTTCAAATTTAACATTTTGTCTGTAACATATACATATAACCTTATTAGTCATGTAAAAATTTTAATATTAACCTTTTTGCACTTTTTAATTTAAATTCCTTTATGTAGTAGCAGCCTTCTTGTGTAATTTTGTACATTTTTAAATTTCTGGTCTCATTGCAGTGAGATGTGAACAGTTTCGTCTAAAATGGTTTTGGATTTGCGCGTTTTCAAAAACGTTTTATATCGACTGCAAATGATATTATGCATATTATATGACTGCATGTTGACTTAAATTTAATTAATGATTTAAATACATATTTGATGACAGTGGTTTCTTTAGACCATCATGCAAAAAAATTATGGGCAAGTCGTACCTGTTTTTGTTCTGAATTTAATAATAATTAAAAAAACTGAAAATGATTTAAGACTTTACAATGTTTCCTAATTTGTTCATTTTTTTTCAATCATTATTTCAAATAATAATATTGTTTTCAACTTTTTTCTCAATTATCCTGCAGATTCATAATCTACTTGAAGATATTCTCCCTCATGGGTATATGCTGGCTGATGGAGGTAATTTCGTGGCTGATCGCTGGACCTGACGAGTTATGGTTCTTCACGGACGGCATCAACAGTCTTCGAGGCTTCTTCATTTTCATTGTTTTTTGCTGGAAATCAAAGGTCTATAATGGCATCCATAACAAATTTCCATGGTTGCGTCTGTTGCTAGAATTCAAGAAAAATTATAAAACGCGACATTCTATTGAAAATGAAACACGCAGTAGTAATTCTGGTTCAAGTGCCAGAACAACAGAAACTGTAGAAAGTCGAAAGTCGCGAGGTGAGTATGAAATGAAATCTCATTAAGATAACCAAAATTTTATTTATTTATATATATATATATATATATATATATATATATCTATATATATTATATATATATGCGTACATAGGTACGCTGTACATGCGCGTATTCGAATGAAAAATGGTGGTAGGGTAAAGGGGAGGGGGGAAAGTCGCCTTCATTACCTGCCAGGTCCTAAAGAATAAGTTTGTAAATTTTGAGTTTGATCGGTCGAACGGTAATTTAACGGTAATGTTACGGAAAAGTATACGTGCATTAGAAACATATCATGGTGAGCCTCTGTACGTTTCACGACAATGTCGTTTTTAATCATGTACAATTTGATAAGGAGTACTATTAAGTTACTAATACAGAAGGGGTAAAAGGGGAGGAAGGAAATATCGCTCGTGTAACCCGCCAGGTCCTAAAGATTAAGTTTACAAATTTTGAGTCCAATCGGTCGAATGGTACAGATTTCTTTCCATTGAAAATATATCACGGGGAGGGGAAGGGGTAAAAATGGTGGGGGGGAAATGTAGCCCTTGTTACTCGCCGGATCCTAAAGAATAAGTTTCCAAATTTTGAGTCCGATCGGTCGAACGGTACAGATTTGCATTGAAAATATATTAAGGAGAGGGAAAGGGGTAAAAGTAGAGAAAGAAATGTCGTCTATATTACCCGCCAGTATAAGCATAAGTGTGCAAAATTTGAGTCCGATCGGTCGAACGGTACAGATTTGCATTTTTCAAAATATCAGGAGGAGGGGAAGGAGTAAAAGGGGAGGAAGGAAATGTCCCCTGTGTTACCCGCCGGATCCTAAAGAATAAGTTTCCAAATTTTGAGTCCAATCGATCGAACGGTACAGATCCGCATTGAAAATAGATCAGGGGGAGGGAAAGGGGTAAAAAAGGAAGGGAAAATGTCGCCTCTCTTACCCGCCGGGTTCTAAAGGGTATATGTTACCCGCCAGATACTAAAAAATATGTCTGCAAATTTTGAATCCGTTTGGTCGAACGGTACAAATATGCATTGGAAATATATCAGGGGGATGGGAAGGAGTAAAAGGGGAGTAAGGAAATGTCGCCCGTGTTATCTGACGGATCCTTAAGCATGAGTATGCAAAATTTAAGTCGAATCGGATAAACGGTTTAGATTTGTGTAGAGAACAGACAGACATTAAGCTTTATAGTTATAGATATCGCGATACGATTGGCTGCACTTTCTCACCGGTTCAAACGTTTTATTGAAGCAAAGACAACCGAACTTTATCAAAAAATTTGAATTTGAAAATTGAATGTGGGGATTGCGAGATGACGTATATAGGTCGGACAAGCAGATCAATAGAAACAAGATTTAAATAACACAAAAGGTGCCTCACAAATCGTAATATTTCAGAATATGGTATTATTAAAATAATACATACTTTATACATACAAAGTCATACATAAGGGTAAATATAAATAAACTCAGGAAACACTACAACTGAAGGAAAAATTGTAAATAAAATAGGGAAATACCACAATTAATTTCACATTAAAAATAAACGTATGTCATCAGTCATGTACATACGTTTAAGGAAAAATTTCAATTAAGTAAATATTAATGGTATTACTTATTACGTGCGTATGCCAATAATGTAATCAAATTATTATAATTATAATTTACATTATTGAAGGGTTCAGGGAAAGAAGGTCTCAAGTCCCTTTTATCTATAAAGAGATGTTAGTGATGCAGTTATGAAGTAATCTATAGGTCTTACATATAATATTTGTCAAATTGACCAATCTCAAAAACGTTAAAATTCACAAAAATGCATTTTTATAGCATTTCCAATAGGTTATGAGGTGTTTTATTCGGTCCGAACAGGTAATAATACATACAACCCAGTTATGTGTTTGAAATAATACAAAAGTCTTATATCGTTTTCATACAACACATAAAATTATTATTCATTTTCGCATAAACAATAAAAGATTGTTAAAGTCAAAACATTTATTTCTTTCAATTTATAAAACAGGTAAAAAAATGGTGTATACTTAGACTTATTTTATGTTTTTCTAATTTTTTAATAAGAAATTTGAAGATACAATGTTGGAAATGTATTTTTTAAATGCATTTTCCCAAAATTATTTTAAATATCACACCAAGCCCTTCATGGTATACACAGCTTGCGCCATGACTCATGCATGTGTCACTTTTTATATTTATTTAAATTCAAATATATATAATTCTCTATGTAACAATGTACATCTACACTATCGCTACAAAGACACGAAGCTACGCTAAATGGCGCTGTTCACAACCGTGACTAGCGACCGACATTTTATATTGAATTCTCTATACTAGTTTAAGAATACTTTGTATCAAGGTGCAATTATGGAGAACTCTTGCACATTGACCAAAAATATGTAACATAATTAAGATATAGCAATTTTTTGTATCTTCAATAATTTTAGTCAATTTGATGGACCGCAATGACATAATTAATAGATACTAATTAATGGTTTTAGCTAGTATTATATAACCTGTAAAAATGTATATTTGTGATATTATATTTAGTATAAATATTATTTATCTTATTTAGTAGTAAATTAATTAATTATCTTTTATTTAGTAATAAATATTATTCCTCCTTTTTCCCAATGATTTCTCGATATTTACTTACCATGGAGAATGGCCGAATGGCACCTGCCGACGTCATTGCTGAATACTTGACCATCAGGGTACAGGATACTCAGAGATGCCAAAAGCAATATTGAATAATAACCAGAGTTTTTAGAGCAAAAAATGATGACAAACATGCTTAAACATTTATTATTTTGTCTTAAATAGTAATTCCATTTGGACACAAAAAGCAAATAAAATCATGGAACACTTCATGTCTGCTCTTTTCGTTTAATATTCATGATAAGTTGTTTTGCCTTGCAATAGAATTATTAATAATTTTACTTTCTTTGTAGAAGTATGTTGAGAAAAAAACAAATAAGGAATTCATAATCAAAGAACAAACAAAAACGAAGAATGTTAAAGTATCCATCAGAAGGCTTTAATGGAAATGGACTGGACATACAGCCTAGAGATAAATGGTCAAAAACAACAATGTGTTGGTTCACAAAAGACAAGAAAAGGAAACGAGGCAGGCCTTCTAGAAGATGGTGGATGAGGTCAAGGCTACAGCAGATGGCGCATGGACCAGAATAGTAAAAGATAGGGAGAAATGGAGGCAATTGTAGGAGGCCTTTTCCAAAAGGCATACAGACGGAACTGCCATGGTGTGACAGTCTAACTTGTCACAAGCATATTTTAAATGTTATGAATGTCTGAATAAAGGCTATTATTATCTAGGAGTGTTTTCTGAGAACACAATTACTTGACGTTTTCCACAGAAGGAAAAATATTAATACACTGCACGCAATGCAACGTTCACAAATTCCACTGTAAGACAATCCGCACAATATCAAATTTTTGAAAGTTGTAAATATGTTCTAAATCAGTTTTATTGTAAAATGATCACTTAAGCCAGCTCATAGAGATGCTGGGCCCTCGGCCATCCTTTAAAAAAAGGAATTGAATCATTTTACAATTTGTAATAATTAGTCATAAATTTAAAGTGAAGTGCATAACATTTAAATGTGGGGAGGAAGTGGTGTAAAGAAGGAGAAGAGAGATGGCAAATTCGTTTTTTTAAAAGTCTTAAAGAATAAGTATCCAAAATTTGGGTCAGATCTGTCAGACGGTTTTGATTTTTATTGATAATATATCGAGGAGTAGTGGAGAAAAAAGAAGGAGAGGAAATGATGCTTTCATTTTCCGCAGGGCCCTAATGAATAAGTATGTAAAATTTGGTCAGATATGTCAGTGTATAGAAAAGAGACAGACAGGCAGTTAGTTTTAGGGGTAAAAATATTCACTATTTCAATAATCTCATCTCGCCCACATCAGACAATTGATTTTTTTTTACGTTTCTTTTTTATGAATCGGTTAATAGGATTTTAACCCAAAAGATATGGTTATATCGAAACCTGTAAACACATTAAATTAGTCAAATTGGTTAACAAGGTTTGTCGGTTTTTTGCAACATACACTTGTCATTTTAAAGATTAAAAATATCAAACGTTTGTGTTTATTACTATTCCACTGCCAAATGTTTAAGGAATTTGAATTCTGTTTACCTAATCCAAATTTGTAGTAAAGAAACACATACAATTCGTGTGATGCTATCGCGTCTGAACAGTTCCTACCGGAATTGTAGCTGTAAGATCTCGGCGACCCTTTTAGGTATTAAAGTTATATGGAGCTGTGATTACCCCATAACCTTTATGTCTTAGCATAATCATTCTTGGCACCATGCTTAGAGAGTTAACAAGCTTAAGATCCCAACATTAATATAATGTTTATCGAAAACCTTGATACTTTAATCATTTAGTATTAAATATAATAAAAATAAAAATCTTGCTATAATAATAATAATAATATGTATAAGTAATAAAGTGAATAAAAAATTTTGCATTATTTATAATTTTAATAGACAAGAATAAAATAAAATTTAATAATAATTAATAATTATAATTAATATAAATTAACTTTGTTTAAACCACTTATTTATTGAAAAAAATCAACATGTTTCAAAGCCAATGGCTTCTTCATCAGGAAAACAAAAATAATAATGTTAAAGTTTTTCGGTGTCTGTTTACTCTTATTTATGGCAAATCCATTTATGATTAAGTAAAGAACGAAGATGGTATCAAAGAATTTACCACAAAATAAATTTGCTACATTTGAAGAAGAAAAAATTTAATAAAATGAGATTATCTTTATCATACTAAATATTTTATATTTGAACGGTGAAAATTTAGAACCATTTTAATTATTAATTTTTTTATATTGAATTTTACAAATAGATGATAATAATTTGATATAAAGTTTAAGTTTTTCGGTGTTTGTTTACTCTTATTTATGGCAAATCCATATATGATTGAGTAAAGAACGAAGATGGTAAGAAAGAATTTAAATCTGATCTTAGCATAGAGAAAAGGGACCCGTTACCCACTTCGGGCTATTCTATGATCCTAGCGTAGTTGATAGAATCAAAAAGAGGCACTCAGATAGTTAAGGTATATTAAGCAAATAAATGGTATATAGATATATTAAGCAAATGGACATTTGGCTCGATAGGAGGATACTAGATGGGCACTCAGAATCCTACAGTGGAGGCCCTGGACGAGAAACAGAAGCGTCGGAAGACCTCCCAAAAGGTGGTCTGATGACATAGTCCAGCAAGCAGGAAGAACCTGGATGCGAAGGGGGAGAAACAGAGATGAGTGAAAGAAAATGGAAGAGGACTACATCCAGCAGTGGAGAGAAAAAGGCTAAGGAAAAAGAAGAAGAAGCAAATGAATGGGGAAAGGATGGTAAGAAACATATATGACGCTAATGTTGAAAGTACCAGAAAGAAAGGACGACCGCTGGACACGTGGCATGACCAAATAATCAGTTGCTGGAGGATGGTCCCGGTAGGAGCCTCAACAATCTTCGAGCTTGTATGCGAATAAGTATAAAATTGGATGGGGCGACAGTTGTGTGTCTGGACTGAAGAGCGTGGCCATCTATCCTCTCTGCCTATCCCTGCGACGAAACGGCATGATGGTAAATAAGTATAATTTTTTTATCACTCTGAGGGAGGAAATTATTCTTTTTGAAAGCGGTTGGTTTTTCATACGAATCTCGTGTCTCATACACGGTTGAAAAGTATTTATTTTATAAAATATAATAATAATAATACAAACATAAAAAATATATAAAAAATGAAAATAAAATATTAACTTTTCCAACAAATTTTATATTTTATAATTGAAGGCTTCCCTATTCGTCCACTTTCTGAAATAAATAACCTGAATCTCCGATTTTTCATTTTCTAAAATTCACTTGCGTCTTATTTATGTTTTTTATGTTATCGAGCATTTTTATGTTATTAAGCATTTTTATGATATTAAGCATTTTTATGTGACTAAGCATATTATATATTTTTATGTTACTAAGCAATCCCAATGACATCTTGGAACTGTCATATTTTATCTATATCGTCATATGTGTACATTACCAGATGAATAGGTATAGAGGAATATAGACTGTTTTTCCATGTTATTTTTGTAACATTTGAGGTCAAATTTCGGTAAAATTTAGTTAAAATCTTAGGATATAACTAACGCACACGGTGCATACTGTTACTTAGATCATTTTAAAATAATAAAATCAACTTTTTCACCTGACGTAGAGGTACTATATAGACCCTTTTTATAGGGACGCCTTCAATTATAGATATGACGTTGCGTTTTAATTTTCACTTCTTCTTCGTCTTCTTTCCTCACGAGTCCATGAGCCCAGTCACCATCCATCCTTTACTTCCTGCAAGGCTGTCTTGACATTACCTCTGTCATGATCTTATCCCTTTATCTCTTTCTCTGTCTCGATCGTGTTTTATAAGTATGAACGCAATACGATTGCCGGACCGGTTTTACACGTTTTGTATACCCGCCTCTATTAAACATCGCATTGTGGTGTCTGAGAAAAACGTGTATTTTAACCTTGGCTAAACAAGAGTAAGTGTTAGTTCGTCATTATTTATGCAGGCATCTGCGTACTTGGTACACTAAGAAATAGTATTTATCTTATTTATTTTTAATTTATCTATCGACATGTGTGTTTTTCCTTTACGGTGATCTCGAGAAAGAGATAAAAACGTCAAATCATGTTTTATCTCGTTCTTTAACAAGATTAGAATGTAGGTTAGAGTGGTTTCTCAAAATTAATTCTTATTTAAAAAATATTTCCATTAGGTACCTACCACCAACTCTACATGTGAGCACATCACTGGTTTTCTTAACCGAGGGTTCCGGAATCGATTGCCGATGAGGTCATAAAACATATTTGTAATTTACTTAATTTTGGGTGTTTTTATGACATGTTTCTCAATAGTTATTGTTATAGATGAAAAAAAAAATAAAAACATAAGACTTGCTCTGTACAAAATAATTAATGGAATACGTCATCAAAATTCATAATATAGGGATTTTGATTGAAAACGAAAATTTCATTACTCCAGAGCTGTCACCTTTCAAATGACATTTAATTCATTTAATTTCTTTATAATATTAATTTTGTCACTTTTTAAATGACATTGAATATTTTTTTAATAACCAGGTTGAATGTGCAAGTCCTGATTTGTCATATGCTTGTTTTCAAATTACAAAATAAATATTAAAGTGAGTTAGACGTACTCAATGATAGCTTTACTACTTACCTGTAAGAGGAACATGCTGCGATCTTGAGACAGTGATATTTTATAAATCAAAATCTGCTAGTTTTCTGTAGTGAGATCTGGTCTCTCTCTCTCTCTCTCGTGAACTTACTTTCTAATGAGGAAATAATTGTAGCTCATGTCATGTTTCTATCATCTATTTCGTGGCTTGTCTGTCCATCTTATAGTTTCCTTTAGTAACCTTTCCCTCTCCATACTTGTACGTAACCAGTGATCGCCCATTCCTCCGGTTTGTCACCCTTCCTTGTAGCAATTTTATACCTAACTCCCTTTACATATTTCTGTATGGCACGGATCTAATAAGCATTCCTTTTAGAAATATGATCGCTTTATCAGGTAAAATTTAACTAATATATTTATGTAAGTATATACGCCTTAGATTTTCACAGCGTTTATATATATATATATATATATATATATATATATATATATATATATATATATATATGTTAAATCGAAGGCTTTCACGGGTACAATATGTGTTAGTTCTAACTACTTTGGGGGTAACCCGCGTCAAATTCTGGTCGTCAGGACCAGTCGTCTGCCGACGTTTCGAACAGATCTCACTGTTCATCTTCAGGGCGCCTTGTCGATGAGCTGCTTCTCCAAAAAGTGTACAACCGTTTGGGTCCGGAGCTCACCGTCAAGTGAAAGTTTGAAAAATTCTGCGTCAGGTGTTTGTGGAGGAGTGGGTTTCTCCAGCGACGCCGTTAATGTGTTTTGCTCGGCTTCTAGTAATCCGTATATTTACTTTATTATCGTCATTATACAATGTTGAGAAGGTTGGATTTTCTAATTGCTTCGGTGTTTTCATCGTGATCAGAAATCACGATGAAAATGATTATTTTAAAGGCATAAAGTGTTAATTCGGTGGTAAGAAGTAGTTAATATTTTAACAAAAAATTAATTTTCGTCGAGAATAACTAACCGACATTAAATTGGATTCCAATCTTATTTTGATGCTCATTTCCATTCGGTAAGGTGTAATGTTACCTTTTTCAAATATAAAAATTATAAATCAGTCACTCCAAACCTCACTCTGTAATTTTGTCGAAAGTTTATTAAAGAAGAAAGTTATGTAATACATAAGTAGTGTTATCGAACCGTTATGGTTATAGTTTATTGCGCGGTGAACATAGTGCTCGCGTAGAAATCGAATTTACGGCATATTCTGAGAACACAGAATGGGACCAACGTGCCATTAAAAAATACAATTATGAACATGCTTGTACTACTTTTGTATATTCGTATTTCCATTAGATGAAATATTTTTCGTAAAAAAATTCTTCGAATTTTAATTCTAAATAGCGATGTGCCCAAAGTACGAAAAAATAATTTTTCTACATGTTGTGGAAGGCATTTTTTTGGTACGGAGTTCCTCAAGAAAAGAGGCATTTGTATTAGCTCGATACTAGGATCAAAAAAGGCAATAAAGTCTGAGAATGAAAGAGAAGAAATGTTAAAAAAAGCAATATACTGTTATTCCCATTCGTTGTAAGTATTAACCTCTGATTTTAAAATTAATTATAAACACTTAGGATGGGCCGAAAATACAAGTTTAAATTCTTCGTCATCCGCAAATCACTTTCCTCGAAGGTGTTTTTTTTAATATTTGGGAATAAATAAGGAATAGTCGAGATATGGTACCCCACACGCCTGATGATAAGAGCATCAGCTCCACTCAAAACTATATATATATATATAGTAATATATAGTAGTGACAAACTAGCTCAATCAACATAATACAAGTTTTAATTTTGTTGCAACTTTTTTATGTGTACCTACTGTATGTCACTGTTTTCTGCGTTCAAAATTCTTTTGTGATTTATATTGTTTTAAATATTAATATATTTAACTGCAACTGGTTGCGGATATTTTATACGAACCGTATGTTGTTCCGAGAAACAATTATAGAAGTTTCGTTGAATTCTTATTCGACGTCATCAGTAGGACGACCTTTATCCGCGGAGATAGAGGGCGGACTGATTACTGCTTTCGAGGGCGTCCTCCTGATGACGTTGAATAAGAATTCAACGAAACTTCGAGAATCGTTTCTCAGAAAAACATACGGTTCGTATAAAATATCCGCAACCAGTTACAGTTAAATATGTCTAACGACCGTTATAACAACCAACTCTTTAAATATTAATATTTTTAAAATTATTTAATTTTAATATAGATGCATGCTGTGTACACTCATTTTAGACATGACGCAACCATTTTTTGAATGCATTAAACATTTGTATTGGCAACGTGTCTGTAGATGTGTCTCTTTATTTAAAATAAAATAAAATGTGTCAGGTGTTAAAGTAGGTGGGTGACTGTAGAGGGAGTTACTAGATAGAGAGGGGAAAGAGATGATCTACTGAATGGGAACACATTTAGGATAGAACTGTAGGTTGATTTTTATAGATTCATTATTTTTTGTAGACTTCGTAATTTCTAGGGCCTCCGAATTATATTATCGTTTTCCTTTATTATCAATATGGAGAATTTTAAGTCGTGCGTTTTTATTTATACAACTATTATTTTCATTATTATGATTGGAAAACGCGGAAAAATTATTATTGTTTTACACATCTCGGTATAATAATTTATAGCACCCAATGCTGGACTGTGTACAACTCCTACTCTAGGCAACTCGAAATAGTAGAAATGCGAATGTTTAGATGGTCGGCAGGAGTAACACTAAATGATAGGATTAAAATTTTACACATTCGTGCTAGCCTGGTTGTCACGGACATAAACAGTAAGCTGGAGGAACGACAATTGAGATGGTATGGGCACATAAGACGGAGACTACCACACCACACAATACAAGTGAAGCAAACAATATCTAAGAAGCTTCATCGACAGTCATCCAGAGAAAGACCAAAGAATTCCTGGATTACTCAATGCTCCAAAATACTACAGAGAAACGGCCTAAATGAAAGCGGTACCTAGAACCGAAGAAGATACAGCCTGAGATCAAGAAGAGTCGACCCCAACAGCCTACCTGGGCAATGAGTTGGAACAGTGCAAGGAAGAAGAAGAAGAAGTGTTAAACATCTCACATATAATTTTATCCTGGTATAAAAAATACCGTTGATTTTTCCCGCACAAATTGAGTGACAGTCATTAATTACATTTCAGTTTTTAGATTTCCAGAGCGAGTCAATTTATGATGATTTTCTTTAACATTTATTTAAAAATTTCCAACATTTTTTTAGTACAGAAATCTGGTTTCATGGTGAAAATAAATAGTTCCAATATTAAGTAATGTCACTATATTTCTATCCATGAAGTACGTAAGTACCGGGTAGAAAAAGTAATAATGCTGAAAATAGGACGACTATTGCGGTACACGCCACTATAATAACATTTGTGTGGGTACTCGAAATATGACAATAAATTTACGTTTCATTCAATGGTATTATTTCTTGAGCTGTATGAAAGATCGGAATTGGATATGAAACAAAGCTGCAAATTCCATTCCCTCAATCTAGTTGCACCACTCACCCCGCAGCAGTAACGACCCTCTTATCGCGGCCAGAAATTATACAAACAATCGACAAAATCCCGCGCACTTTGTAAATAAACCAATTCATCACGCCCGCTGGCGTTATCGCCCGGCCTGTGAATGGCCGTATTTTGTTACTGATTGCCAATCACTGTATCGAAGGGTAATACGTCGGAAGCTGGGTTTAAAGCCAGTCATTATCTTTACGGTTCGAGTGACAAATTGCCGAATGAAACGAGCGGGTCCTTCTGAATTGGCGGCCATTGTTTGCCTGTTCTGGTAGGTGGCGGGTAGGTAGTTAATGGAACTGCCGTATTGAGTGCCGGCGCTGTCGGCGTGAGAAAAGGCGAGATATTGCGTTATAATTAAGAGCAAAATGACAATTATCAAGAATCTATGTGTCTACGTACAAAAGTCTGGCGTGTGATGCCGCGTCATGGAGCGTCAAGCTAAATAGAAAATTTATTATAATCTGTTTTTTTTTAATCACGCGACGTA
Organism: Agrypnia vestita; assembly: GCA_016648135.1. Lineage (NCBI taxonomy): Eukaryota > Metazoa > Arthropoda > Insecta > Trichoptera > Phryganeidae > Agrypnia > Agrypnia vestita. The sequence goes on from JADDOH010001474.1 coordinate 169,384, forward strand.
GCTTTGGGAAGCACATCGTCGCTGTATATATAATTAAGCCTTGAGATGATCCAGCTAGATAGAGGGGTCTTTCTAACGTATTAACGATGAATTCTGTATTAATAATTTATTTAAAATGTCGATGCTTACTCGTCGCGAGTTGATATTTAATTTTAGCTATTATATTCAATTAATTTGCCAACTCCTGGCCGCGGCTAACAATGTGATGAATCCTATGGGGTGACCCGTCAAAAATACGTCGTGGTAAATAATATTAAATAATATAAATTTCATTGCAATGAATAAAGTCATTTGCCGTATGATGTTAGTGAAAATAGTTGTATGGCTCGGGTGGCAACGGCTGAGGTCGACAGATACGCTGTAGCTATAAAAGGATCGCGGAATAAAATATTATACCTTCTTGAAATATTATAAATAATGTATTCTATACAATATTAATACTCTGCCTGTGCTAACTATACATTTAACTAAAATATATATTATTAACTGGAAATAATTATTCTGTGAAAATTGCGCTTTTGAATGCAATATTAACTAAAAATATTTCTAACATCTTGGGTTCGCATACTATATTGATAATACCTAATGCCCTTTGCATTTACTAAGTATATTACCTAAATAGCCACAGCTATACCATCCTGTCCGTCAGGGACGAAACATAAAACATAGTTATATTTCTAAAAGTGCTACCTCTTACGCGACAAAAATACCTATTGCAGTCGGGCTATGAATATGAACTATTTCCGCCTCATAATGGCGCCTGGAACCAATACTAAAAACCTCACTAGAAATAATAAATGCGACTAAATCTCGATAAATACAATATATACTATTCGTAATACGTCGTTGAATTGGCACATGAATCGTCTAATGGATGAAGGACCCCGTTGTGTATCGTAATAACTTCAAATTCTTTTATAGGAGCAGTGTGGAAACAATTGCATAATATTACGTAATAAAAACATCTAACGAACCTAATAATCTATACATTTATGTTACAATAAAATACGTTCACCAGAAGAATTCGTGTATTAGAAATAAAACATTTCCGTTTGGAAACAACCCAATAAAATCAATCGAACGGCATAAAGAGGAGAAATTCACATATTAAATAACACTGAAACTAATAATTTTAAACACTTTATATTAACATATTCTTACCTTGAATGGTGTCGTCTTAGACGTGTATGAACCTGTTCATATTAATTCCTGGGGAAAATAATACATATATTTGCTATCTACGAAATAAGACATTTTTGAAGTAAAACTTCTTTATAAATAAGTAGATAAGGTCTCGGGGATGGTTTGTTCGAAAGGATTCTACAACAGCCCGTGAGTTTATATGAAATAATAGTTTCTTTGAATGCTAAATTTTGGTTTTTTAAACCCTCAGCATCTCTGCTGAGAGGGGTAGAGGCTCCGCGCCCGCCTAAACCCGGTGGCCGACTTCCTAAGTGACTAAACGGCCCCCCTTGTTCCTCCGGAACTTACTGCATCCCGAGACTCTATCTCTTCTTTACGAGATGTGATCCTGTGACGCCTCTCTTTTAGGCTTATAATTGAGAAGGCCGTACTCTTTTGGTACGAGTTTCTGATGATGTGTGTTGTCTTGAGGCGCCTTTCTTTTAGGCCGGTGTTTGAAGAATCATGTACTCTTTTGGTACGAATTGATGACGACATTAGCCTCCTTTGCGGGCATAGTCAGCGATGTTACAAATTATTGTGCAATCTCATTATGCCTTTTCAGAGCGGCGTCCCACGATTCTGCATCTTGCAACATTTACTTTGGACAAATGTTAGAGTGTTAGTAACATATTTACAATATCCCAGCTATTCCATATGAGTGAATGATTTTTATATTTATTCTGGCCCTGTCTTTCTTACAGAGGACGAAATAGAAGTTAACGTTTTCTATCAAGGTTTTACAGCATTCAAGCATGGAAATCCTTCCAAAGACAAAGGGAACCTTTTTGTTGGTTTAAGTAGTTTGCGCCAGATGAGGTTAGGTGGTCGGTTTATTGACGACCCCGAGCAACAAGGAGGACCCCGCCTTTAAGGGGCCCTGCAGGGGCTTGTGCGGGTTCCACGCCCAAGTGCCGGCAATCATCCACCCCTCAGCCAGCTAGGCTAACACAAACCAGATATCCCCAATCTTTAGTTAGATCTCCCCATTCTGTCCTTTACTCGTCATTCTGAAGCTACTTGTTAAGCCAGATGTACCGAGGTACTCAAATCATAAAGACTTGGCTGAAGACCGGATTGCGCAATACTTATGCAACACAATTATTATAAGGCTACTAAGCATTTCTTATAGAATTACGTGTATTCAATTATTAGTAAAAATAGTTTGAAAATCCCCATACTTTAAAATATATTCGTTCGGAAGAATTTCTCGTACGATTTGGATTGATATCTGGTTATGCAATACATAACGCGTCGACAATATTATGAATCTATTACGCACTGCTTATAGAGCTCCGTAAAATCAATTGTTAATACAAATGGTATGAAAATCCCCAAGCATCAAAATATATTCGTTTGGGAGATATTCCCGTACGAATTGAGCCAAGATCACACAAGAAATCGTGATATTAATTATACATTATTGCTCCGATTTTAAATCTTCCCAAAATAAATACATTTCAATAGTGAAAATAATTAATCGATAGATAATATAAATGTGTTCCTTAGCTGTTACACAGTGGCGGTATGATCCTCTCTGGTACTGATGAATGGTAGATTCCTCCATACGTCCGGGCAGCAACTCCGTCCGCAAATGCTGTTCTGGAACTCAGGGCTCCGTCGGTAGTCTGTTGGGCAGCGCTCCCGCTCGCAAGTCTGGTCTCGAACTGAAGGGGCTGAGTATATCGTGTTCGCTCCTTTTATAGTAACGATTTCACCATACCTCTGAAATCCACGCTAGTGCAGTGACTCATCCTATGCACGATGACCTCACCGCCGGCGCTCGCCATTGGCCGGATTCAGCCATCAGGACGGTCGCCTCCGGCTCAACCCGTCGAAAGGTAACGCGTGCCTGTGATTGGTCCGTTTCGTTAAAATAAGAGTAAAGCACTCGCTACACGCGAGACTTGCTGTTCCGTTTCATAAATAATAAAGGCTCGTTCGCACCTACACACAAGGTCGAGTCTATTAGGATTGGCAAACAATATTAATTTAACACAGAATTATATCTATGGTATAATAAAGATCTAAGAAATATTACTTGTATAGCTGAATATTCAATATTTTGTTAGCCTCTTGTAATACATGGAATCTTGAGAAGAAATATATCAGGCTTTTACTTTTAAACGATTCAAACCAGAAGAAATATATTTTTGATGTCCATACTTGGCTTTTTTGAATATTATTATTTTAAGATTTTCTAAATTTATTAAATCTATCTCTATGTCGACCATCACAGCTTCCCCCTTATTTAGAGAGAGGAATGATCTATCAGATCGAGCCTATCTGCTAAATAACCCAATAGGATAGTATATTTCGTGATACTTATCAAGAGTTTCTAAAATTCCTTTTAAAATAAATCGTTGTTCTTTCCTTTCCCCGCGTACTATATTTCTATTAGGGTAGAATTCCTTTTCAATGGAATCCTTTTTGCGTATTTAAAGCTACTGTAAACCATCTGCCTATCATTCAAATGAAATGTGTACAACTAACATGAATATAAGAATTGCAAGCAAAATTGGACTGTATCAATTTTATTCAATTGATTGGAAAGGTTCGATTCTCCATAATCGATTGAATGCCTCAGTAATCTCATCATTGTGTCTGCTAACCACTCAAGCGCCATTCTGTTATCAATAATCCATAAGACGCCCCTTCCCCCACTTTGTTATGCTCCTTGCTTCCCTTACAATGATACACTCCTAGAGTTCACCAACTCGCAACTCTATACTACTTTCCCCAGCATATACCTCCCTTCCCCCAGAATATACTCCCACTAACACTCCCCACATCCCCTTCAAGCTATACAAACCAACTCAACCGAGTAAATATTAACTGTATATTTCTCCTATGAAATGCGAGCTACGATAAATCTGAAGTTCCAGAATTATGTTAACCTACGAATTAATGTACAACCTATTCATATGAACTTAACAACCAGCTTCCTAATATATAGAGCGAACCCCTCGATCTCAATATGTCCTGTACGTGAGTAAACATGATGACGATGATACTTGCTATCCACTCTAAAAAGAAAAAGTGCAGTCCGCCTCCAAATTTTCTAATGACTAGTCGCAAATGGACAAGTCCCTTCAATAACCGTTGGGCGTCATTTCAACTAACTGTCCAGCTAACCCTCAAAAGAGATGCCCAAAGACGATGCATGCATATTTGATAAAGAAGTAGAGCTTCAACCATAACCCAGTTGTCAAGAAGGTTTCCAATAACTATTCCTTGCTATCCTACCATGGTGTACCCCGACAAGTGTTCACCATCTTGTAATACAATTCTTATTCCCCCTTCCCCCAAACTATACAACCTCCTCTATCTGAAACTCGTATAGTCCTATTTTAACCGAGTGAATGGTCAACCGTATATTCCTACTATAATTGCAAACCGCGACAAAATGAACTCTAGTACCCCACCTGTGTTATGAACCTTATGCATATGCGCAGTACATTTCCTATTATGTAGGATCAACCTATTGTCCCCAATATCCTACGTATACTGTAATGACTGCCATAATTTATTGTTGGTGTAATATGATGAAGAAAAGGAAGAAGAAGCTGCAAAGTAGTGGATGACAATAGAAGAAGAAGAAAATGAATCCATCGAAAGGCATAAGATAAAGAAGAAAAGTCACAACCGAGTGTAGTAGTAGATAAAGACGAAGAAGGAGAAGTTGAAAGAAAAATAAGAAGACGCGAATTTAGCAGTGAGATGATCCAGGTAGATAGTAGGGCATCGTGGCCTTGCATCATTTTATAATAATTTAGTATAGTTCCTGGTCCGGCACCAGAGTTAGACATCCTATGATGGTGTGTGTTGAATATATAAGGCGAAGCAAATTTATAATACAAATCATTCCATTGCAACTCAATGTAAATCATATTCTTTTCACGGCTAACGATGTAAGATGACCCTAATGTGGGTCCTACTAAATAATGAAGGTTAGTAAGTAGCAAAACGTCGCGTTCAAAATACAATATATTGGATTATTAAATATTTCATTATTCTTATATGTGAGCGCGCGACGCTCTGCATAACAACTACAAATTGCGTTGTAACTACATAATGATCGTGAGATAAATTATATTCTTCTATGAAATATTAAATAATGTATTCTATACAATATTAATACTCTGCCTGTGCTAACTATACATTTAACTAAAATATATATTATTAACTGGAAATAATTATTCTGTGAAAATTGCGCTTTTGAATGCAATATTAACTAAAAATATTAACTAAAATATTTCTAACATCTTGGGTTCGCATACTATATTGATAATACCTAATGCCCTTTGCATTTACTAAGTATATTACCTAAATAGCCACAGCTATACCATCCTGTCCGTCAGGGACTAAACATAAAACATAGTTATATTTCTAAAAGTGCTACCTCTTACGCGACAAAAATACCTATTGCAGTCGGGCTATGAATATGAACTATTTCCGCCTCATAATGGCGCCTGGAACCAATACTAAAAACCTCACTAGAAATAATAAATGCGACTAAATCTCGATAAATACAATATATACTATTCGTAATACGTCGTTGAATTGGCACATGAATCGTCTAATGGATGAAGGACCCCGTTGTGTATCGTAATAACTTCAAATTCTTTTATAGGAGCAGTGTGGAAACAATTGCATAATATTACGTAATAAAATCATCTAACGAACCTAATAATCTATACATTTATGTTACAATAAAATACGTTCACCAGAAGAATTCGTGTATTAGAAATAAAACATTTCCGTTTGGAAACAACCCAATAAAATCAATCGAACGGCATAAAGAGGAGAAATTCACATATTAAATAACACTGAAACTAATAATTTTAAACACTTTATATTAACATATTCTTACCTTGAATGGTGTCGTCTTAGACGTGTATGAACCTGTTCATATTAATTCCTGGGGAAAATAATACATATATTTGCTATCTACGAAATAAGACATTTTTTGAAGTAAAACTTCTTTATAAATAAGTAGATAAGGTCTCGGGGATGGTTTGTTCGAAAGGATTCTACAACAGCCCGTGAGTTTATATGAAATAATAGTTTTTTTGAATGCTAAGTTTTTGTTTTTTTTAAACCCTCAGCATCTCTGCTGAGAGGGGTAGAGGCTCCGCGCCCGCCTAAACCCGGTGGCCGACTTCCTAAGTGACTAAACGGCCCCCCTTGTTCCTCCGGAACTTACTGCATCCCGAGACTCTATCTCTTCTTTACGAGATGTGATCCTGTGACGCCTCTCTTTTAGGCTTATAATTGAGAAGGCCGTACTCTTTTGGTACGAGTTTCTGATGATGTGTGTTGTCTTGAGGCGCCTTTCTTTTAGGCCGGTGTTTGAAGAATCATGTACTCTTTTGGTACGAATTGATGACGACATTAGCCTCCTTTGCGGGCATAGTCAGCGATGTTACAAATTATTGTGCAATCTCATTATGCCTTTTCAGAGCGGCGTCCCACGATTCTGCATCTTGCAACATTTACTTTGGACAAATGTTAGAGTGTTAGTAACATATTTATAATATCCCAGCTATTCCATATGAGTGAATGGTTTTTATATTTATTCTGGCCCTGTCTTTCTTACAGAGGACGAAATAGAAGTTAACGTTTTCTATCAAGGTTTTACAGCATTCAAGCATGGAAATCCTTCCAAAGACAAAGGGAACCTTTTTGTTGGTTTAAGTAGTTTGCGCCAGATGAGGTTAGGTGGTCGGTTTATTGACGACCCCGAGCAACAAGGAGGACCCCGCCTTTAAGGGGCCCTGCAGGGGCTTGTGCGGGTTCCACGCCCAAGTGCCGGCAATCATCCACCCCTCAGCCAGCTAGGCTAACACAAACCAGATATCCCCAATCTTTAGTTAGATCTCCCCATTCTGTCCTTTACTCGTCATTCTGAAGCTACTTGTTAAGCCAGATGTACCGAGGTACTCAAATCATAAAGACTTGGCTGAAGACCGGATTGCGCAATACTTATGCAACACAATTATTATAAGGCTACTAAGCATTTCTTATAGAATTACGTGTATTCAATTATTAGTAAAAATAGTTTGAAAATCCCCATACTTTAAAATATATTCGTTCGGAAGAATTTCTCGTACGATTTGGATTGATATCTGGTTATGCAATACATAACGCGTCGACAATATTATGAATCTATTACGCACTGCTTATAGAGCTCCGTAAAATCAATTGTTAATACAAATGGTATGAAAATCCCCATGCATCAAAATATATTCGTTTGGGAGATATTCCCGTACGAATTGAGCCAAGATCACACAAGAAATCGTGATATTAATTATACATTATTGCTCCGATTTTAAATCTTCCCAAAATAAATACATTTCAATAGTGAAAATAATTAATCGATAGATAATATAAATGTGTTCCTTAGCTGTTACACAGTGGCGGTATGATCCTCTCTGTTACTGATGAATGGTAGATTCCTCCATAAGTCCGGGCAGCAACTCCGTCCGCAAATGCTGTTCTGGAACTCAGGGCTCCGTCGGTAGTCTGTCGGGCAGCGCTCCCGCTCGCAAGTCTGGTCTCGAACTGAAGGGGCTGAGTACATCGTGTTCGCTCCTTTTATAGTAACGATTTCACCATACCTCTGAAATCCACGCTGGTGCAGTGACTCATCCTATGCACGATGACCTCACCGCCGGCGCTCGCCATTGGCCGGATTCAGTCACCAGGACGGTCGCCTCCGGCTCAACCCGTCGAAAGGTAACGCGTGCCTGTGATTGGTCCGTTTCGTTAAAATAAGAGTAAAGCACTCGCTACACGCGAGACTTGCTGTTCCGTTTCACAAATAATAAAGGCTCGTTCGCACCTACACACAAGGTCGAGTCTATTAGGATTGGCAAACAATATTAATTTAACACAGAATTATATCTATGGTATAATAAAGATCTAAGAAATATTACTTGTATAGCTGAATATTCAATATTTTGTTAGCCTCTTGTAATACATGGAATCTTGAGAAGAAATATATCAGGCTTTTACTTTTAAACGATTCAAACCAGAAGAAATATATTTTTGATGTCCATACTTGGCTTTTTGAATATTATTATTTTAAGATTTTCTAAATTTATTAAATCTATCTCTATGTCGACCATCACAGCCTATGTGCCATTTTAGTACATTCTGAGATAAACGAATGAAACTATTTTAAAAAATAATTGCACAGACTAGATTTATAAAGAATATTTTAAATAATTACTAGGCAGGCTTTCCAGATGAACGCCAATGTTTTATTTAGTATATCTCCATTATTATATGAAAATGGACAAATTGATTCGTTCATCTCAGAATGTACTAAACGATACATTGGCTTTATTATACATACAGCGACGACGTACTGGAAATTAATTAGCGATTAATAATTGGTGATTAATTATTTTAACAAAATTACAAAGTCACTGAACACAAATTTTAATAAAATACCTACTATTCTTTAATTCACACTATTTCAAAATTTATCACACGTCCGTGAACATTCTATTATCGCTGGGTAACACTTTTGAGTAAATTTTGTTCAATGTCGCAAAAAAGTAGGTACTCCACTTAATTTTGTGCCACTTGGCTTACAACGCATGATGGTAACACTGTTTTCGTTACCGTTTGTCGTTAATATCGCAAATAAACAATGACGCGCCGCGGACTTTTTATATATAACACGTCGGTTTTTCTAATCTCCTAGATTATTCTGTACATTTATTATGTTTAAGAAAATATTCCCGTCGCTTCCAAGCATTTGTAGAAGTTTCCCAAGGCTAATCCTAGAGTATTTTAGGGTGTTCTAGAAGGTTCCATAGTTTTTTTCCAAAGGAACATGTGACAAGGAATTTGGACAGTGCGTTCTGCGTTCATTCCTTCTGTTTACCGAGAGTGACAAACCTAGTCCATAATATTAAACAGGTAAATGACTGCCGAAATTATGAGTGTAAAATTTTTTTACAAGGCTCCTTTGTTCTTCAATGCTCTTCCCGAAAATATTAGGAGTGCAAACACTCTGTCACTTTTAAAAAAAATGGTTAAGGGAGTTATGCAGACTGATGGAAGTGATATCCAAATGTCTTTGGTGTTCATTCTGTCATAGTCAGTGTGGACACCCTACTCTTAACTTTTTACACAACACTATTGGAGAGGACATTGTTGTCACCTGCATTTGCACAAATACCCAACTGCCGAAAACAGGTCTTAATTTATTGCTCATTAAACTTCATTTCTTATCACTATTTAATATACACAAACATTCATTTAATTCTCTTATATAGGTACATACCTAAATATACTTTTAACTGTGCTATTATATATACATTTTGTTACTATCCATGCATATGATTTTTATATATATTACTCTACTTTCACTATTGCTTTTGTATTTTACAGTATATTCTGTTCTTATTATCCACATTTTATATTTATATACTCAATTAATTAATTAATTAATTTTATAGTTATATAGTATTTTGTTGTATATCTTTATTATTTTTTGTTCTAACTATATTGTTCAGCTGCTCATCTCGGCACAGGTTCTCCCTAGTGAGATGAGCGGCTCCATCTCCTGTCATGTAACAAGATGAAGATAAATAAATAAATAAATAAAATAAATAAAATGTTTAAGCAATAATGTAACAATAGTTATGGAGATAAGCGACTTCAAAATTTGCATTCTTTTTTAATATTTCTGGCAGATCTTCTGTAAGACATTGGACAATCATCATGATTTTATCAGACTGGGCTGGTTTTATATTTGGGTGTTTTGAAAGTTACAGAATCCATTACATATTTTTCTTTCAAGATTTATATTAATAATATATATTTTTTAATTTCCATAATAGTAGGCAGTAGGCACCCAAAATTCTTGGAATAATCGGTTTGTAGGGTCGGTTCTGTTTTTTTTTAAAACAACTTTAAGTATGCTTTTTTGTGTTATTAAAGGTGTGTTTAATGATGTTTTATATGATTTTCCTCACCAAATGATATAATATTGTAATATTAATTAAATTAGATCATAATACCTAAACAGTTTACTTGTCTCTTCGGTGATAGAATGTTTCTATGTCTTATAAAAATTAAAAATATATAATATATAATATTTTTCTAACTCTGGAGTTTATCTGTGACTTTCATTTTATATTATTATCACTTAAATGCCAAGATATTTTATTTTATGCGCTTTTTTTATCGATATGCAAGTTTGTGCACACATCAGTTTATGGTTAATGTCATCTAGGTTTTTATTAATTATAATATTAAAATCTAATGAAAGGTCACAGCGGGTTATCGAAATTTGGAGAGAGCGTAGGTATCTATAATACTTATCACAAAGTCTACGTGGGGCGATATTGAAAATGACTTTACAATATGTTGAGATATATGAGAAGTAGGTTCATCTCTGTGAGACTTCTATAATTAATTAATTGTATTCTTAGGATATTTGTGTAAAGTCAACACAAATATTATATAAGTATTAATAATTCAGTTGGAAATATGGTGGACAAGCTAGACGAAACGGTCCCATGCGTTGGACAAACAAAGGCAATTATTCAAATTTGTAGACATTACCTGATTGAAGTGCTACTTTCTCGTGGGACCGTAGTGCAAACAACATAATACAAAGTTCGTTGTGACTCATTATTAATATATTGACACGAAATTCTCAAGCAGTAAGAACAGCACATAATTGAGGGTTTCCGAAACAGTCTGGACCTTAAGGACTGTTTTAGAATGAATGAATGAAGGTTCGAGAGAACATTTCCTCTGAATTGCATAGCGATGTACAGAAATATCTGTTCTAGTTTGACAGCTGACATCAACCGTAAATTGTCAGTAGTATTGTGCGATAAAAACGGGTGAATACGTAAAATGTTCCAGAGACAAGTGGAATAGTCTCGAGTGAGTATTAGTTAGGGTTTACTTATAGTAATATCCTTCTTATTAAGTTTGTATCCAGTGACTTTATTATTTAAGTAAAAGTAGATTAGTTAAGTGTTTTATAAGGTTACAACCGTAGCAAATTCATGACGATATTTATCAACTTAATTGCGTTAATACTGTACGAGATATCGCCGAGCAAGTTAGCCTGCCGTAAAAAAAAAAAAAATTGATTTTCGCACTATTATTGTATTCCTCACAAAATAAAATATACTTAATTTATTTTTAAAAAATATGTTAGCAATTGACAGATACTGGAGTCACAGAGTTACTCTGAAAATGATTACAAGTGGAAATGTTTTCCGAAAAATTTATAAAAACCTATGTATAATTGGTGGTTAAAACCTATATATAAAATAATAATTCAAATATTATAAAACTTAAATATTACTATTAATATGTTATATTGCAAAACAGACAATTACAAAAAGGAAGGACGAGCTTAAAAAAATTCCTATTTCATTTTAAAAAATTAAAATTAATCAAATCTCTCAAAATATTAAACGAATCATGTTGAAAGCATTGTCATAAAAAATACACAAATACTGAAAGTTTCTGAACTTGAGCTAATCGGGAAGTTTCTGATATTTAAATTTGAACACTAATACAAAATGTAAATAAATAAAAGAGTATAAAAAAATTACAAAAAAGTATAAAATAGGGTCTTACAAAGATTTAATTTTGCCTAAAGACATCACTTAAAACTACGATACATTAAAAAGTATATATTTATATGGCACATAGATTAATGTCAATGGTAAGAACATTCTGCATAATTCATATTCAGTTAAAATACATTTGTTATTATTACACTTATGTATTACGAAATCACTTATATTAACACAACGTTGATTATAATGGTGATAACATAAAAATAGTTTTCAAGACAATTACAATAACCTGGACATTTTTATACATAAATTCCTTCCCTGCTATATTAAACATCGCAATCTTCCTATAATGTTCGAACTTAACTTTATGAATAATATAGAATCCATTATACAGAATTCTATATAATTAAGAGTATATTCAGTACTATAAATTATACAGAATCAAAAAAGAAAATAAAGAAGACTAATAAATATGACACCGCCTAAAAAGAAAATATATGCACATATACATACATATATACGAGGGAGTATTGAAAAGTAAGGTCTCCAACGATGCCATTTCCGAACTCGAGTTGCTAGGTAAAATTTGACAACAGCGCTGCATTCCTTGGTTCCCTCGCCACAGTGTAAAACCATCCGCGAGACCTTGGGATGCTCAGTCTCTGCGTAGCATTCGTTTAGGATGGAGCTCCCGCTTAGCTCGCCCGCCAGGTGCGAACTGTCCTCAGTCATTCGATTTTTGAATGCAAATAAGGTTTCTCCGATAGACTTTCATCGCCAGTTAGTGGAAGTGTATGGTGAGAAATGTATGGACTTAAAAAACCTGCGGAAGTGGGTTCAAGAGTTCTTTGAGGGCCGGGAAAACGTCCACGATGAGCAGTGGTCGGGGCAGCCGAGTTTGCCGGAATCAACGGCGGCTCGAATCGATGAGATAGTGTGCAATAAATGGAATATAACCCTTCATGAGATAAGAGAAGGTCTTGATGAAGAGTGTGGCTACTTTTCCGTGCAGAATATTGTGTTGTATATATAATACTGTGTCGGAGGTCCTCGGTTACCACAAAGTGTCTGCCAGGTGGGTCCTTAAGTAGCTCACCGATGAAGGACCATCCAACTTAATGAATTCGGTTGGGATATCATCGACCACCCTCCTAACAGCCCGGACGTTGCCCCCAGCGACCACCACTTGTTTCACGCTCTCAAAAAACACCTTGGGGAACAGAAATTCTATCGAGGAAGTGCAAGAAGCAGTCGTCAGTTGACTTCGCGACGCGACGAAATAGTGGTAGGAAGCCGGCATTAAAAAGCTGGTTACCAGGATGCAAAAAGTGATTGATTGTCAAGGCGACTTTGTAGAAAAATAGCTAAGTTTTCACATTTTCCAACGATGTACACAAAGTTGTGAATAAATTTGATTTTCTATGAAAAAAAAAAGAAGACCTTATTTTTCAATACGCCCTCGTATATGTATGTGTATGTGCATATAGGTATTTGCCTGTTCAATTTTTATATTCCTTATGCATTTTTCAAGTATTTTCTTTCCATATTGTTGTTTATATTTATTTAATTATATTATTTATTCAGATGTTTAAAAAGTTACAATATTCATCCTGATTTTTATTGCCTACCATCCCACAGGAAATACAATTTGTCGTACTTAAAAACAGACACAATTATATAAACCGATGTACTGCACGCTTCTTTAAATAAATAAACTTTTAAAAAATTGTTTTTCAAAACTTTAAACATGTTAACCCGTGCATTCCCATGTGGAAACCGGTGGAGGGCATTGGATAAATTTTATGTATGTTATTTTTGGGTGTAGGTTAATGTAGACTTAAAATGGGTAAATTTTATTTTTAAAAGTACTGCAATTTTTTAATTGAGTTCATTTTGTACTGATGTATATGAAATAATACAGAACGTGTTTCTGTTGAAATTTTATTGTTCGAAGAAGCATAACAACATAAACTGAAAAAAAAGTATTGCACAGTTGACAAAGTGTGTAACATGGCTAACTGTTTACTAATTATTATGACATTTTACCAACATTTCACATGCAGGCCTACGTCAAGTTTTATGCATATTTTCCTCGTTCAAAATGCAGACCACATCTGCGTTGTGAGCAATCGACTTCAATTTGATCTGCAGAAGTTCCCACCGGGGAGTGTAGTTGTATTATCACATCATTATATTATCACATGATAAAAATAGCACCCAATCCAGTGGCGCCTTCATAAAGTTCAAATGTCACAAGGTACTCGTGTCATGTAGCAGCCTAAATCTCTATCCGAGCTCCATAAATATTTTCCCTATATAAATTACTCGAAACCATGCCTGAAGTACGTTCAATTCATCGACAGACATCTGTGATGATTTTACTCAATGGAACGCGGCTGAAATTCTTTTGTTGAAAAGTGTAAAATATTTTCACACCTTAGCAAGCTTATCATTTTCTGGAAGGTCTGAAGTGTCACGAAGATGAAGATAGTGTTTTATTTCAAAAGAGCAGTACCTTCTCTTGCTGAAAGAGATAAGTTTAAAGTGGGTGTCATTATTTTCTCCTACAATATCCTCATGTATTTGGATGTCAAATATCCGGTTAGAAGAAGAATGCCCAGCTTGACTCCGATTTCAACAATTAGCTCATTCAGAGTTTGGTAATATTTTTGCAAAGCATATAGATTATTCATATAAGTGATATATTCTACAATTCTTTTTTCAAAATAAAATAGCTTAAAGCAATTGTAATTGGCATAAAAAGTTCTTCTTCGTGATTTTCTGTGACTCTTCCACAAGGGATACATTTATGTTTATTAAACCATTCTGGTTCTTCTTCATGCTCTTCATCAGCTGAACTTGGTTATTGAATGAAGAATAAATTTTTGAACTTCTACTTGAAAAAACTGCATTCAGCTTGAAAGATGGACAATGTTCGTGTCATTTTCATCACCACTGCACTCATTGGTGAACTCATCATCTTCCGAAAGAGACATTACAAGGTCTCCCGGATCCTCTTCACTCTAATTTCTATAATATTTTATCTCCTTTTTATTATCCTCTTCAAAAACAACCTGCAACAACCATACATTTGGTTGAAAATATGCCCGGTGTCACCTGTAAATGACACCCAATGTTTACGTCAGCATACGATGCACGTGAACCCATAATACTTGTATTATTCATTATCATAAAGTAAGAAGAAGATTTCTAGAACAGAAATCGATAAGAATATCTTTAGTAATTACATTCTCGGCATATTTGCAGCTTCACGAAATCTGGACGAACGCACTTTTTCAGAACTTCACGGAGCACCTGATACATCTCTCATTTTGACTGTTAATGTGTCCGTCAGGATTGACCGAAAAAATCTCAAGAAAGAACAATATACACGCATTTCAGAAATGCTACACATATTTTAAATGCTTAATTCACTAAGTAGTAAAAAATTGTCGAAGTAACTGCACCACAGGGAATCGATGGGTTAACGATGTTTCATTTCATACTCATCTCGTGGCGTTTGACTGTCTGTGGTTTCTGTTGTCAAGGTACTTGAATCAGAAACATTTCCGCGTGTTTCATTCCCAGTAGAATGTGGCGTTTTATTATTTTCCTTGAGCAGATGCAACCAAGGAAGCTTGTTATGGATGCCTTTGTAGACCTTTGGTTTCCAGCAAAAAACAATGAAGATGAAGAAGCCTCGAAGACTGTTGATGGCGTCAGTGAGGAACCATAATTCGTCAGGTCCAGCGATCAGCCACGAGATTACTTCCATCAGCCAGCTTACACCCATAAGGGAGAATATCTTCAAGTAGATTATGAATCTGAAGAAAAATTTAGAAAGGAGATGAATAGAATTATTATTTTTAAAATTGTAGAAAAAAATGAACAAATTAGAAATTGTGTAGAGCCTTAAACATTTTTTTAAATTATATTTTTTTCAGAATATTTTGAGTATGTCCAAATTTTTCAGAACAGAACTGGATTGTTGTCACAGGGACATCAATAATCAATTAATGTATATTATAAATGTCTCACAGAGACGAAACTGTGTATTTTTTATTCGAAATAATATTTCTGGCGTATACTAGTGTAATGATAGAAATTCGGATGAATTCCATTTAACATGATAAAGTATAGAGCTAAAAGATTCCAAAATCAAATATAGATATCTCATTTAGCGACATCTGTGGTCATTCAAGGGGAAAGAAAAAAAAGCTTTGTGGTTGGCCGCGGTAAGGATCCTTGCAACTCACATGTGAAACGTGGCGTATAATTGAAGAATACACAACTTCCAAAAATTAATATACATGGTATTCTATCATGGGTGGAAATGGCGAAAGTTACATATGTGTAAAGTGATCACTATCCAACCATATGATAAGTCGTAAGTCCTATGTACACCCATAAAAGACTTCTATACCCACTCTCCCTTAGTAAAAAAATGTACAGTTTCGTCTCTATGAGACATAAATAATATACATTAATTTATTATTTTTTGCTTCCTTGCCTTGCCCGGCTTGCCCATAAATTTGTGACATGGAATTATAAAAAAAACTATCATTAAATATATCTTTAAAACATTAATTAAATTTACATCAACATGCAACCGTCTGCGCACGCAACATTAAAACCATTTCAAACGAAGCCATTCATCTCACTGTAACAAGACCAGAATGTACAAAGGTACTAAATCACATAATGCGGGTACATATTGGAATTTAAATAAGAGTGAAAAAAGTTAAGTATTAAAAGCTTAATATGACTAATATGTAAATGTATAAAATTTGATAATGTCTATATTAACTAGTTTATTGCATACATAAACTTTTTAGTGTGTATATATTCACTCATAGGTGGTGTATACTTTTACTACATAGTTTAAGTATCCATTACCAAAATTTCACAGTTTGTCACATATATACTACAATATATTTTAATGTAAAATCATGTATTGGACAACATATAATGTGGATCTAAATAAAAATCGTAAAATGAAAGATGAGAATCGTAATGGCAAAAGAAAGCTAAGAACAAGATCAATACCTTCGTCAGTTTAAATATTTCGTTTTTTTTAATATTTCTAAAAAAATATTTTTTATTTCAATAATTCGAAACTATTCAAAATAAATAAATAAATGTTTATACATTTTTAAGAGCGGTTTGGATAACTAACAATAATAGTTAATTAATCCTCCTTTTACATGTACGTTATCACTGTAATAACCTATTTATATTTGAGGCAAATAAATTCCTTCATAAATACATAAATGTTACAAACTTCACTTTTCTACAGTTTTAAATACTAGAAAAATGATCTTTTTTTCTTTTTTAATTATTTTAATTTTTAATTCATTTTTATATCAGAAATTCCTTTAACCATATTTAGTTATAAGTAGGTTTCTCTTAAAAATGATGTATAATATTATATAGCTAACAACATAGAAACAAAGAAAAAAATGTATATAATACAGTGTAAATTTTATTCAGTTAAAAACATGAACAACGTTACCTCTTCCGTTACGTGGGTTTAAGTATAATTTTATATTTTTTTCTACTTAAGTTTCGAGAGTAACAAGTTAACACTAAGGTATTAGTAATTTATTATACTATAAATAACTTAGACATATTACTAATCAATTCAAAGTCAAAAAGAGATAATTTAGAAAAAAAAAACAAAGTTTACGAAATTTCTTGCTGTGATTGCAATAATAAATACATCTGCCAAATTTATAGAAATCGCAACGTAAGATATAAGGAGCATTTTCGTTATCTTGATAGGAATAATAATTTATTTATAATTTATAATAATTATTTTTTTTGTTTTCACATTTATAGATGACAACATTTTATAGTGTTTTAAAATATATGACCATGTATCATTGTTGCTGAGGGTCTCGGCAGCAAAGTAAACACTACATAATAAATGAATTTCTGAATTAACGAACCACATAGAACCAATAATTTTGAAAATTATATTTTTTTTTATCTATCAAATCACAATATTATATCACAAAATTATCTATCACATCACAATATCATATTAAAAAATTATCAACAAAAGTTTAAATTTAAGTTTAAGTTTAAATTTGCTTAAAAATATTACTTTAACTAACTTTTTTCCTCTTCTTTTAATATTTCCGTTAAAACCACCTTCACATCGGTAAGTCCGTTTCATTTTGCACCTAATGACTGCAGTATTTGTGTTTCCACTTAATTCGTATAAAATTCTATATTCGAATATTCTATTATTGATGGATTTGGCATTCCCATTGTGGAGATTATTATTCATGATTAGAGATTACTAGAGATATCAAATAATATTAACCATGTAACTTCTACCTGATTTTAATAATATTTAATATTTTTTTTAGGTCTTAAGTTTCGAGTAGAACAGAATCCCTCATCGAAAGGTGAAGTATCCAAAAGTAATATAGAAAGTAGTTAGTTTGACAATTCACCTCTCGATGAGAGGTTCTGTTTCTCTCGAAACTTAAGTAGTGAAAAAATTTAAAATATTATTTAATCAGAAATAGGTGACAGGGTTACCACTATTAAATATACATAATAATATATCCATAGATCATAATATAAGGCATCCGGGCCTGCTTTTTACTATCGTCGAGGGAAATGTTGAAGGCAAAAATCGTAGAGGTCGTCCGAGATTAAACAACGTAGACCGGATTATCGGAGATGTGCGCTGTAGTACCTGCCAAGAGATGAAGAGCCTGGGAGGTGATAGATAGGAGTGGAAAAAGCAAGTGCTTGTTACAGACCAAGGATTGCAACCCAAAAAAAAAATCATTCTATATTCGAAAGTAGAGGATTAATACTTCACCTGTTGATGAGAAATTCTGTTTCTCTCGAAACTTGAGTAGCAAAACACAAAATAATATTTATATTCACGTAGAGGTAGCATAGTTTATTTTTTTCTCATAAAATAAAAGCATCATGAATATTCTGTATAAAGTTATCGACAAATCCGTCAACATCATACTTAATATACCTTTTATTTTCGACACCACTGTTAGATTTCCCGTTTCCTGATTGCTGAAGGATTTTCGTTCCTCTGCTAATCACTACGATCTTCCTGACTGTGTATATGAAAAGTCCAAGGTTGACGACGAGCAAGACGGTCATAGGACCATAAAAGTAGAGGGCTACTGCGTTGTTACCTACAATGTGAAAAGATATTTATTACATTTTTAGCTCTATAAAAGTATTTTGATATCAAACTAAATACTAAAATTAACTTAGTTTAAATTAGTTTTTATGTTGCCGTGTCCTTTTGGAGGTTAGTGATTATTTTGGTGATTATGACTTCATTTACCGCCGCACTGAACAACTCACTGCACTTGTAACAGTCCCTAAAGTTACGCAGCCATGAGATGAGTTATCTTCGTATGCTTTTTTTTATCACTTATTTTTCCCTGGATAATGAGTTGGTTTAGACAACACTAAGGTCCTCTTATAGTTGGTTCAAGATACTCCAGCTTTCTTATCTTGATAGTCCGCAGCACTTCTTGGTCTTTTTCCATACACCGGAGGGCTTTCAATATGCGTTTATAGAGACACATTTCAAAAGCCTTGACTGTGCGGATCAGTTTTTGTTTTATTATCCATGCTTCCATACCATACAAGAGATTTAAAACCACTAGTTGAAAATTATTCTAATATTATTAATATTTTTAATATTTAAAGCCTTAACTTTGTGGTTAAACATTATAACAAAGTGTTAGTTAAATTTGTATAAACCACTACCAGATTTGAGGTCTATCGGTTTCAAGACATATCCACTATACTACTATGTTCACAACACTATATACCACAACCATAGAATTGTAAACTCTTCACCAATGCGTGTTAATCTTGTCAAGGACAAGCATGCACTGACTAGCCTACAGAACTATCAGGAATCTACGAGGGAGAGAGAGTGAGACAGGACGGGTTCTAAAGTGGGAGTTACCAAATCTTTTGTAAAAGTTAAATTGAACAAAGGGCTGTATGGAAAATTGATTTTTTATTAATTTATTAGAGGTACTTTATTATTCACCGCTTCTCTAATGTAAAAGATTTCTAAATAATTTAATTTTGAACCTTTATTTTTGGTATTTAATATTTTCACCCCTCTTTTTGAGTCAAATTAATGATAATTTTCTATTAGGTGGTTTGAAAATTCGGAAAAATTGTTGTTTTTAAGACACCTCATAATAACAATAATAAAAACAGGTGCAAAATCAACAACGCATACACTAATAAATTGAAAATCAAAGACAACTTACTAAAAAACCAGCAACTGGCAGTTCCAATATTAGGTTTGTACGCATGACCTGCAGGAAAGCCCACAGCGTACTCCATGATGAGGGTGAAGCAGGTCATGAGGACTCCGCTGCCCCAAGAGTAGAAGGAGTACAGAAAAAAGCGTTTCTTATGCTTTCGAGAATGGTCACTTTTGCTGGTCTGCCTGACGCTGCTGAAGGTCAAGGACATGTCCACGCATATGACGTTCAACCAGAAAAATGACGTCATGTATGAAAACTGCATCAGGTACGCTAGAACAATACAATAAAACTTACTGCCGCCCTGTGAGATTTGTTGCGAACTGTCAAACAGCGCACAGGTGCGTTCATGATCAAAAGCAAGGCAGCGCTTAAGGCGATCGTCTAGCAGAATGAGCAAATTTCATCATTTTTTCTCATATCTTCTCTTGCGTTTTTTATCACATTTTTGTATGGAAATATCTCATTTTAAAATTTATTCATCAGGTTACGTATACTTTAAATACGAATATCTTATTAAAATGTCACAAACTAAATTATATAATTGATTAATAAATTACCAAACCTTCGATGTTTTAAAAATGAAGAAAATTGCTCCATTTTGTGGGCCTTTTATGACTGAACGGCTTGTTGAGATGTCTTTTTTATTCAATAATATTACTAGACGATCGCCTTAAGGCCCCAGACCACTGTGCACGCGCTGTATGAGGGTATATTTTTCGTAATTATTTTCAAGCAAACGATACATGGATTATTTTTTTATTTACTACTCATAGTAAATAAATACATATTGAAGACTACATACAAATTTTTGTACTCAAATCTAAAGTATAATTTTCGGTGTACGCTGCTTTCAAGAGGACACTGACGAATTTGCCGCTGGGTGGTTGACAGCTATTAAGACATAGGGTAGAACCGAAAAATGAATTAAAAATATATTTAGAAACTAGACATATAGGTTTATAGCATGACGTACGGAAATTTAGATATCTAAAAAAAAAGAAAATGGCGGACTAGCGAATTTTATTTTCGATTTTTTATAGAAAATTTTCATCATTTTAAAAAAAAAATAGAAGGAGACCGTTTATAAAAAAATCCCAACGTATTGCCATAGAGACTTCATTTTCAAACAGTTTACGACTTAGCGCATGCAAATCGGATTTATAGTTTTTTAAATACGCTGTTAACCAGGTTGAAAAATGTACTTTTGAGATAAACGCATTCAAAGTTTTGCTGAAGTATAATTCAACATACAAACAAAAAATTTTAAACCGCTGTATCTCCGTAAATGTTAAAAATTTCTTTAAAATATTTGGTGAGAGCATTCTTAATGAATGCGTCTTTCAGAAAATAAAAGGAAAAAAAAGACTTTTTTTCACAGTGGTCTGGGGCCTTAAGGGTGGCGCTTTCAAGGGACGACAAATAAAAAATAATAGCTAAAAGGTTAAGGTTATTTTAAGGGTCGTTAAACATATTTAATGGATTTCTATAACATGAGAACCCTGGAACATAGAAGAGCACGAGCTGATCAAATACTACTTTTCAAGTTACTTCAGGGACATATTGACTGTCCCAGCCAATTGGAGCTGGTTTCTCTCCACGCTCCATCAAGGCGAACCCGACAGTCCGTGCTCTTCCATGTACCCATAAGCAGAACCTCTTATGCACAGAACTCATTCATCCAGCGAACATGCAAAGCATATAATGACCACTTCAATGACATTG
The DNA here is from genome assembly GCA_016648135.1 of Agrypnia vestita. Lineage (NCBI taxonomy): Eukaryota > Metazoa > Arthropoda > Insecta > Trichoptera > Phryganeidae > Agrypnia > Agrypnia vestita. Next base: position 191,135 of record JADDOH010001474.1, read on the forward strand.
ATATATTTAATACCAACATCTCAGCTCTTAAAAATCGTATTTAAACCGCTTATATTACTTGTTTCTATATCTTCACCGGATTAACTGAGACCGACCATCATCATACACACACCACAGCCAAACTCTCATCACTCTTTACACATACCCCCATATCTGTATACAACGTCACGCACAGAATACACACGCACTCCACTCAGCCACAATCCCATACACCTCACTCCACTTCCCCCTCTAACTCCCACTCCTATCCCTCTATTTAATATATGTTCTCTTTATTGCTTGACAACATTTTATGCCGTAGATCTCTATAATTGGTCTATGAATTACCCAATACGTCATGTATTATTATAATAAATTGTATACTGTTGAGAGTCCCATAATAAAAAAAATAATAAAAAAATTGAATTTTTATACGAACCGTATATTTCACTAAGAAGCAAATCTAAACGTTTCGCTGAAGTCTTATCCAGCGTCATCAGGAGACTATTCTATCACCGCGAGGGCGGAGGCCAAACTGATTATTTGTTCCGAGGTCTATGGCGCGGGTCTAAGATTCTCTCACTAATACCTAGATTTGTGAGAGAGTCCATTGAAATAAACAAATATCCTTATTTCAATAGAGACGACAGTTACAAATTATTAAGTATTCGGCGCCCTGTTCTCACGATTTCGATTCCACCTTTAAGAAACGTTACAGAAAAGCCCAAAAATGTAATTAGTACATATTGCACACTAGCGACCTCTATTGTAGAAGTAAGCACTCCATAACAAAGTGCTTATAATTTACGACCTCGGAAGAAATAATCAGTTCAGGCCTCCACCCCCGCGGTGATAAGACGCTCTTCTGATGACGCTGGATAAGACTTCAGCGAAACGTCGAGATTTTCTCCTCAGTGAAATATAATTTAACACATAAAAAAAAACAATTCTGTTTTACAATAGACCCTGTTGCAATTTAAATGTTAGCATTAGAAGATTTTTAAAAACGTTGTAAATTAATAAAATTCATTAGAAACTTTGTTTATGTGACCATTTAAGTTTATATATTTATCCAATCGGTTCCGAGAATAAAAGTTGTTATCAGGGTGTTAAAAAACTATAAAATTATCTCATCTCTCATCTCATCTCATCTTCTTCCCCTTGTCTTATTTGGGTCAGAAACCCATTGAATCGAGAAGGCGCCTCCATTCGTCCCCGTCCTGTGATAATTATGTATTTATATAAAATTAAATTATTGCTTATAAAAATCCAATAGCTGACTATTAATATAAAAACATGGGAAACGAACATATCAGAGTCGAAGAATATTTGCGATGTTTACGTAACCAATTTCATAACTGTCAAATTATTTAACGCAAACAAATTATGCTTATTTAAATTAAATTAAATAAATGAAATATCTTGAAAAATCAATCTGATTTAATTGCCAGTCCTGTCATATAAATAAATAATTTTTGACATGTATGGTTATTTCCAGATATCTTTTCATCTTACTTGCTTTTATATTTATACAGTAAATTTTAATAATAAATTTTATTTAATATAAAAAAAATTAAAATAACTTTGTTTATACCTACCGCTTTATACGATACAAAATCTACATGTTTCGAGCACATTGTTCTCGAAAAATGCAGAATTTTATATCTAGGTAATAAAGCGGTGTAAAAATAAGCATTTTGACTAAAATTCATTAAAGATATCATCATAAGGTAAAAAAAACTACCTTCCGTAGAATTATTCTTAGAAAACTGTAAAAAATAATAACTATAAACAAATTGCAATAATTTTATGTATTTTATTACTCTTGCAAAACGATTATTTTCGAAACCGGTTGCTTAAATGTATAAATAAAGCCAGGTGGTTGGTTACATAAGCAAATCAATTGATAATGTATATGTAAATGAATAACCACAAGGTATTTGCGATGAAAATTAAAAATATTTTGCCATTTACTTCAAAAAATACGCTCATCACTATTTTGGTGCTTCAACAGCCTTATCAGATTGACAGCATTATAACTAATCAAACAAAATTATTTATTTTTCTGTCTATCCGTAACATGCCGTAACGTCCGTAATTTCATTAGAATTTACGGCCTAAAAAACTAAATTATACGGCTGGAAGTAGGGCGCAAATCCGGGATGCGCAAGCGGAAGGTGGCACTTTACACACATCGCTACCACCGCCTCTCCATGGACCGTCGAAAAGTTAATACATATATAGATGTATAGATATATACTATCTATATATTAGATAGAGATATATCTATAGTATACTGTTCAAAAATTGCAAAAACTCAATATTTAAAAGCGTTTTTAAAGCGTAGCAAACGTTTCCTAGCACGTACTACTCCAAGGATTTCTGAGATTCATTATAATTTGAATAATAGGCGTATTTTTTACACCAAACAACATAATACCAATTAAGAGACAAAAGTGTAAATAAATATTTTAAAAAATCTAAGCCCACAAAAACGGAGTGCAACCATTGTAGAGTTGAAATAAAATAAATTAAAATTAATCCTGTATACTTAATTTGATAAACAAATATTCATTAGTTTTTAAAACTGACTTTTGATTATAAACAAAATAGTTAAAAAAATAAATAAAACGTACCCAAAAAACAACACTCGAAATTCGGAGAAGGATACGAAATGCCAGTCTGGTTTATCGTATTGCAGATATGCGCAACCAAGAGACAAGAAGCGTGACAGATGAGACATTTTCCGTGCAAGCCTGCGAGTTCGGGTAGCCAAATATGAAGGCCTATAGTGACCAAGAGAAAGAAGGAGCCGATGGCATTGAGCACTGCATAAAAAATGTATTTATTTTCCACTTCCGATTCTCTCACACACGCTATAAGAACACGTTCACTCGAATTTTCATTCGTCTCAAAGTCACCACAATAATTGTCTTTGGCGATCAGGCCGTAGTGTTCAGTTAGTATAGAACCATTTTCTTGTAGACTGTACACATGGTGAGATTTTATTTTAAGCAAAAAATTGTCAACACCGTTATTTTTACATGTTTGCAGACTATATCTTAGGACGTAAAATGATGGCACATCAGTCGCATTTAATTGATCAATATTCCAAATTGTAGTATTTGTATCGATCGTATCGATGCATTTGATTGTAGGTGTTCCGTCGATCGTGTCTTTGATTGTAGACAATTCCATACCTGGAACGCAGCACTTCCAGACGCACATGTGCTCGATGCACGGACAAGAATAGACAGCTCGTACCAAACCACTTCCACCATGATCATACATTTCGAGACAGTATGAATTTTCTGAAAATAAAACCGATTTTTCTGTAAGAAGTAGGCTTCCGTTTTCCATGACTTGATACCTCTCAAATTTTTTTACTTCATACTTATTAGGCCCACATGGAAATGTACTTATATTTGTAACAAAATTGTGACTTTCTAAGCCATAATAAAGCCTAAGAGATTCTTCTTGTTTTGTATCGTTCACTGTCGGATAAACTACACAATTTAAATCTTTATCGAAGTATTGGTTTTCACCGCAGCATTTGTTGATGGAACTGACGGATGAAGGCAGAAGAAAAATGATGCCGAGAAGTTTCACAAGTGGGTTAGTTACATATCCCATTTTGAAGGACCAGCCGACGATCACGTATGATAAGTTATCAGCTGATTTACATGGCGACCGCGCGATGGCGATGGTATCGCGGTACTGGAAATCCAGTCTGTTCCAAATGGTTTGAAGAGTGGGGAATTTAACAACAAACATATAATTCAAGGAGTTCAATAGTTCATCTCCAATAGACGTTATTTTTAATGATGCAATAGTTCGGCTTCCAATCTGGCTAAAATCGAAACAAACTAACCGGTTTTTTGTTACTCAAAAAAAAACGATAGCCGCCATCAGTGACTCGGTCGACTGGTTCTATACGATAATTTTCAACTTAAATAAATATTATAAGTATTTATTATTTATAATACACAAAATCGCTGAAGAAATTTCAAGACACAGGAATACAATATATATTATCTTTATTATTTCTAACCTTTATGTCGTTTAATTGATCATTTTTGAATATATTTCCTCCAAATTTTGACTACATGTGTAATATAATAATACATATATTTCTTTCAAAGTAACTAACCATATCGGCGTTCTCCGAAGGGGTAGACAGAGCGGATAGGATGCCACATTGTTCTATCTTGAAACACCACATTTGCCTCGACAACATTCACACATCTTCTATTGCACGCTCTACGTTGTTGAAGCTCTTGAACGGGTCATCTTCCAATATTTGTTGTATCTGATCGATTTAGGTCTTTTGCGAAAACCTCTGTTCCTGATGCCTTCAACAGACACCTCATATATTTAAATAATACTCTCCTTGCTCATACGCTTCACATGACCAAACCATCTCAGGGATACTTCCTTTATTTGTATTTTATCTGTCAATGTATGAAAGATTATTATATATAAATTAAATATATACTCGTACATTGGGTGAAACATAAAAACTATTTTTACAATTATATTTTAACAGTGACGTACTTTACTAGTCAATGATAAAATATTTATTAGTCTACGATAAATAAATATTTTTGCTTATAATTTTTCACTATTTTCTTTTTGCAATATACATTTTTAAATAATAATTGCACACTTTTCTATGATTTATGCTTTTTATTAGTTTATTTTTACTGTTGTCTCATCCCTGTTCTTAAACAGGAATTCTTATTGAGTATATATGGAGTGTATATAAGTAGTGAGTATTTAAGTTTTTTTTTCTTATGTATAGATTCATAGTATGTACAACATATAATATTATTAAATACATTTTAAATATATTCCTCTCCTACTCATGAGTTTTTATTACTCATGTAGAAGAGAAATAACATGTAAAAACTGTCACTATCATTATAGTAAAAAATGTATTTTTCTATTAAATAAATAAATTTTAAAATTCTATTAAAAAATCAAAGTCATAGTTGTACGGTTCTGTTTAAAACTTCTAGTATGGTAATTAATGTACGTTGATAAGTTTCACACTTCTTCCATGTTATTTTCTCTGACAAAATTTATTTTTAATGTTTTCACATTTAATATATAAATGTATACTTTTTGGCGCATTTTGTTATCTGTTTCTGCTTTTTTTATAACGAATACTGTATTTTATATCAGAAGCTTTGGTGAAAAATATTTTGGTTGACTATATTTATACAGACATCAGCACAGCTTTATATAAGGTGTGTCGCATAACATTGTTAAAGAAATTGTGCTGGTGGGAACATTCATTGGTTCAAAAGTTATCATTCAAACCAGAAGCTCAATGTCCCCTTGTACGGGACATTATTCCATTCTTTTTTGCAACCAATGGCATGCCTCAAGGCTCCCACCTTGGTCCAGTTTTGTTTGTTTTTTTCGTAAACGATATTGTATATATTTTTAGGGACGTCAATTACTAATGTTTGCTAATAACCTGAAAATATTTAAAGTGCTCAAAACCGTGGAGGACTTTTATATTATTACAATTAACCTACAGAAATTGTATGAATGGTGCATTAGTGACAAACTTGAACATATAATAGGTAAATGCCAAACAATGAGGTTTTTTAAAATAAAATATACAATTATTTATAATTATTCAATCAACAATTTTAATAAAATATCAGTGTTTGATACTCAAATGAAAATCGATTTTCTACAGATTCTACGAAATGCGTGGGTATGTTATTAACATTCTCGTATGTTCTTGCTGTAACCCATTAAAAGAACGGTACTTTTACAGTAGTAGTTTTGTACGGTACAAAAATAAAAAAGTTACGACGGACAGGTGGACAGACAGTGAAATTATTATAATTGGGATTGTATGACTTTGTACAGAGTGTGACAAACTTAGTCCAAAATATGTGACAGATAAATTCCTGCTGAAATTATTGTGTGAAAAATGTTGTAGCAAAAATGAAACAAGAATAAAAAGTAGTCTATGGCGTAGTAGTTTTGACGCTCGCCCAGTGATCTGGTTTGAGCCCCATTGCAGGATACCTATTTTTATAGAACAAGAATTCAGCTTATTGGAAAATAGTAAGAATATTGATGTGACACGCATTTTATGTTCGCATCTCTATTTTAAAAAAATGTCTTGGTAACAATCATATGGAGATTAGCGACTTCAAAGTTAGCATTTTTTCCAATATTTTTGGCTTATCTTGTGTAAAAAAATTTATATCGAATATTAAAAATTTAGTCGATCTAGTAAGGTCTTCAACATTCAGATAATCTAACGTCTTACAGAAGTCAGAAATATTTTTAAAAAATGCAAATTTTCAAATCGCCCGTCATTGCTTAAATATTTAGGCAGAAAGCTATCTGTACAGTATTGAGGAATATATTATTCGTTACATCCTGTATATACGTTTTTATATTATATTGTACTATCTTAACCCATCAAAAATGATGATACTTTTACATGTCAGATCCTATAGAATAAATATTTATTTATTTATATAAAAAAGGAAAAAATGCTATAAAGAAGTTACAGACGTTACACGATGTAACGATGGACGGACGAACGGACAGACAACGAAATTATTATATAATTGGGATTAATTACTGCAATAATATATCCTCTAGGAATGGTATAACCTACATAGATATATTGTTTAAGACTTAGTTCTATGAACATATTATATGCATTGTTAAATTTAAAAAAAAACAAATTTTATATGCATTTAATGTGAAAAATTTAAAACCCAAAGTTAAGTCATTTCAGCTATTTTACATGCTTACTGATTAGCAAATTCATAATACTCGCTTACGCAGAGGGGTACGAACCCATGTACTTTACTTGTATGACACTGTCATTAACTATCCTTATTACGAATGTCTGTCTGTCCGTAACTCTCTAAAATCAGGCTGGAATTACAACAAAAACAACACTGATGATGAATACCGTCGTAATAGATAATCTGTTTTTGAAAAAATAAAATAAAAATAAGGCGATGGTTTTCTCTTTCCTATCTCCTATTTACTGAGTCTCATTTATAAGCACAATTTGGTTTTGTTAGAAGGTTGATATATGATACCATTACATTACGTGGGTTTATTAAGTACCTATGTAGGTTTAATACGTAAATATTTTATTAGGGCTTGGTTGGATAAGTTAATCTTTCTATGCATACATTTGTAGGATTAATAAAGATCAACAATGTAAAACCACGGCAGTGTGTGGTTTAGGTAAAACAGATAGATAATTTATTCACAAGTACACTCAAAGTAATCAGAGCCTCTAAGGCTTCTTAGAAACGGATTTCGTAAATTGTTATTCAAAATAAGGAAATTAATTTCAATTCATTTGAAAAATGATAAATAATTTTAACATTGTCTACTAAAAATGCTCTCTTAAGCGTGTATTCTTTAAGGCGTATACTCACAAAAACGGTGCTTCATAAATTTTCCATTTATTATTATTATTATAAACATTTTTTAATTTTCAAAATTTAATTTAACACTAACATAGCTTGTTGTTGTCGGGCCTCGTGATCGAGGATATCCTCGCCATTTTGATTTTGTTGTTGTTGCTGCGCCTCTCATGAGCTTTGTGATGGTAAAATAGCCCTATTCGAGAGGCGCACTCTCTCCCGCATACTTCACAAAGGAAGCGGTCAAGTTGTGTTGGTCGGTCCCGTTGACGCATGGTTGCGGCTCGCTACTCATTTTTTAATCGTCTGGCCGCCGCAACACCATCAGTCCGAGAGCGAACTCTCCTCCAGCTCATACGACCTTGTACCAACTGCTCCCTGCTCTTGCTCCGGTGCAGTTCAGTCGGTGCTCGACATAGGCTCAGCGATTCTCGGAGACAGTCCTTATACCTTTTCTTCTATCCTCCGGCCTTTCGCCTGCTCACTATCTCACCATATAAGATCCGCTTCGGAAGTCTGTGATCGCCCATGCGTATCACATGTCCCGTCCATCTCAATCTCGCTTCCACGATCATATCCTCAATTGGCCAACATTTAGAGCGACGTAGAACTGTAACGTTAGATATATGGTCGCTCCAGTGGATCTGTAAATGCGGCACTAACACAGCACTTAAAATTCGAAGACATAACTTAGGTACAGAGAAAATTTAACATTCATATGTCGTACAAATACTCAATACTTGCATAAAAAGAATGTGACTATCCACTACAAATACAGTGGATAAGAAAAGTGAATTGATATATCGCACTCCGTATGCAATAATATTACATTATGAAAGTGTGCGTATACTTATGGACGCGCCAAATGTTATACTGTTTTGGCATACATAAAATAAATTGCCCATCTCTTCTCACAGTACAACCGCCAAGCACAATGGAACAGAACTAAACGTGAGGAAGCATGAAATGAACTAGCCACAAGAATGACAACTAAAGAGATATCCGCAGATTACAGATCCCTGATCTATGTCGGCAGAGAGACGGGTGTTATTCAGCACAGCTTACCATGTTTTTCACTGTTGCAATGTTACCTCTTCATGTTGTCAATTCTCTGTAAAATATTGTCACGAGAGTCCCAAACAATCAGAACTACTCATAGCAATCTTTCGAAAGTTCTTAATGAATTTATAATTAACTTAACTATTTGGAATGTTGCAGAGCAACGGATGTTATTTTGACAAGAAAAACGAGATCATAAAAAGTGAAACCTGACATGAAACGACCAGCGTGACCAGCGAGACAGTTAATAGAAAAATGCCTACTTACGTATTTGTGACAAGGTGAATTTAGTATGAAATAAAAACTAGCGCCTGTATTAAATTCATGTCCAGCAATTTTAGTTAATTAATTGAATTATTGGTCTTACCGCATTAAAAAAAGTTTGCTATAGATTAGATTATGTATTATAATTTATTCTAGCACCACTAAACTATTTCACTATAGCATTACTCAACTGCTAAATCGACTTTGGCCAATCACTCACTGCATCCAATCTTCTTTTCCTTCACATCTACTCTTACTCCTACATCCTCATTATTTTCTCCCCATCGCATCAAACACTACGCTCATGAATCATAATGTTTAAAAAGTTTTGTTAAGATTCCTTAATAAATCAATAAAATTTAAATTAATTTCAAGTGTTTGATTTGCCTCTCACAGCCACGATCCCATCGCCATATTAAATAATAGTTCAGAATATTTTTAGTATGTTCAAATTTTTCAGAGCAGTGCTGGATTTATATCACAGGGATATCATTAATCAATGAATGTATATTACAGATGTCTCACAGAGACGAAACTGTATTTTTATGGAAAAGTAGGTATAGAAGTCTTTTGGGTGTAAATAGGGCTTACGGCCTATCTTACGGCTGGCTTAAGTGATCACTTTACACAATGTAACGTTCGCCATTTCCACCCATGATAGAAAATACCATGTCTACTATTTTTTGGAATTTGTTTATATATTTAAATTATGCGCCACGTGCACCAAAGTTTTTTCATTCCCCCTAAATGCCTACAGATGTCGCTATGTCGCTAAAGAGACACCTATATTTGATTACGGATTTTTTTATAGCAATATACTTTATCTCTGTAATGAATATATACAACTTCCAAAAATTATTAGACATGGTATATTATATCAAGTGTGGAAATGGCGAACGTTACATTGTGTAAAGTGATCACTTAAGTCAGCCGTACGATAGTTTGTAAACCCTATGTACACCCAAAAGACTTCTATACCTACTTTCCCATAAAAATATAGTTTCGTCTCTGTGAGACACCTATAATATACATTGATTGATAAATAATAGTTTCTTCTTCAAATATAGCAAATTTATTTTGTGGTGACATAATTGTAATTTATATAAATTAACTTTGTAAACACCACTTATTTATTCAAAAAATTCAACATTATTACATATTACTGATTATTTATAACATTTTTTGAATGTTATAAATAATCAGGTCCTTTTTGCAAACAGTTATCTTTTAAATTAATTTTCTTACTTTTTTTTTACTTTACTTTTTTTTTTTTTTTTTTTTTTCTTTTTTTTTTTTTCTTTTCATGTTAAGTAGGTACTTTAAATTATCATTTTCCATAAATAACTTTATAATATTTTGATCTATACTTCGATTTTCAAATTTTATTTTTGTTATCCTGACGAAGAAGCCATTGGCTTTGAAACATGTTGAATTTTTTCAATAAATAAGTGGTGTTTACAAAGTTAATTTATATAAATAATAGTTCATTGGAAATCATAAAGCAACAAACGAATACCTATACAGACAAACTATTGAGCATACTGGACAATAAATACTGGAAGCAATATCTTTATTATGTCCGCGCGCGCAGAGCAAGGCTGGTGGATGGAGTATGAGTTAAACGATACAAATTGTCCCATACTATTTGCGCCATACTATTGGGTATTGTTCGTTACACGAGCTGCAGTCCGCTTTCCACCGAATGGGTAAATTGACGCTAATCTACCAGCTACAGCGAACAAAAAATGTTTTCAGGGCGTGTTATGTATGGGCGTACCATACCCCATAACACAACGCAACACGGTGTTACTGAAAAGTGATAAAATATTTTTATTTATATTGGAATTTAATAGTAGCATTTATTTATTTCCAAAAACTTCTTTGTAATCTGGAAAGAATTTGTAATTCATGCATCCTCTTCAATTCAAAAATGTCACTTTTTTCGTCACCATAATCCATTTTTATTAAAATTTTGCAACGGTTTACCACTTTAGCTTCCGCATTCCACATGGGACACATTTCCTTTATACAGAAGCATGATAACAGCCCTTCTTCAATCAATTGTGTGTAGAGTTTAACTCTTCTCCAAATATTGGTTAAGTCTACCGAACCACAAGAGTTTCTGAGCAATCACATTTAATAAACTTGACCTCAACGTCACAAGTTGCCTTGGTACACTACTTTTGCCAAGAAACATTTTATTTAAGGCTGTCGTTTAATTTAGATTAATTGAAAACTGGAAACTTAATGCCATATAAAGCAAGGCAGAGCTACATTTTCTGGTTTGTGTCTTCTGGGGTATTATGCCATCTAGCTAGGCCAGAAAGGTCGTAATAACATGGCATAATGCCCCAAAAGACACAAACTAGAAGATTCTGAGTGGCCGTGAAATTAGGTTTTCAACATTCAACAAAAAATATACTATGCAGCCATGATCTAAACCTAAAATTGCAAATGAGATTGATTAGATGTTTTGTTTTCCCTATAATTTTATATCAAATTGAATCATAAACATTCAATAAAACAATGCTGAAGCGACTTGAAGCATATGTGATATGGATTTTAAACGGCCTCTAAAAGTTAGCTTTATTGAAAGGATTACAAAGGACAATCATTCATATGTAAAAACAATTAAACCTGGAAGTTATATTATAAGGCGAGATCCTGCGTTTCAAGCGATCCATTCAAATAATTTATTACATCTAATTTATTCTAAAGATTATTTAATTTGACCTTAATTATTTCTAGAGTTATATCGAAATTATTTTGTTTTCTTAAATAAGAATCTTCGATTATTTTAAGATTGTCTTCTATTGTTTCAATATTATCTTTATACTTTTGTTAGATTTATTTTATGAATAAAATGGTTATTGTTTTTTATCATCCTACTGATCCCTAAGTTAAGTATTAGTAGTACTTGATTTTAGTTTTAGGTCGTGTATTTCTATCTCTTGTGCCATTGCCATTACCTTTATCCTGAAATTTACGTTCAAGTTTAATTTTAGTTTTATAAGTTTTTATTAATCAATTTAGATTTTGTTTAACAATATTTTTAACACATATAGGATCATTTTTTTCTACGATTATCTTCTTGATAGATTATTTCGTTTTGCTCGAAATTATTGGGTTCTGGTAAATTATTATTGATTTTATTTATACTTCTTTCTTTTTACTTTTTATTACGTTCTATTATTAAGTCTTTTAATTTCAGTAATTGGTCGGTCCTTTTTTCTTTGTATTCGCTTAATGACATGTTATCGCATGATTTTAGATCTAATATGCCTCTTTTTTCTAAATTTCGTTGATAATTTCATAAACTAAACATCCTTTATTTACAATATCGCGTAGGACATCGTCCGCCACACGTTGAAAGGTACTCGGGGCTCCACTTAAACCAAAAGGCACATGTATATATTCGTAATGTCCGTTGTCGACAGAAAAAAAAATCTTGTCTTTGTCCATTGGGTTAACTTCTACCTGATGAAATCCTCAGGCTAAATTCAATGTTGTAAAATACATACGAGTTTGTCTAAATTTTCATTCAAATTTGGTAAAGGATTTCGATCATCAATTGTTTTTTCATTTAACTTACGGCAGTCTTCTACTAATCTCCATTTAACTTTCCCTGAGTCATCTTTTATCTATCTTTTATCTATATTAGATTGAACATGGCTGAAATATTTTATGCTTATGTAAATGTCTCCTTGTATAATTAGTTCTCTAATTTTTTAATTTTTTACAATTTGTTCTCCATATTCAATATCCACGGAAATTTTACAAAATCGTGATATTTTCGGTTGAATATGATATATTTCTGATCTATAATTAGGTTTTTATAAAAAAGGAATTCTTACATTGGCATTTCATGAAAATTTAAAGAAAAATTAATATTACCATGCAGTCGTTTTAATATATCTATAACTATAAATCCATAAAAATAATGATGAAATTAGAATAAAATAAATTTTAATGGTGTTTCATTCGCGAGATTCGGAAAACGTTTGTATTTTTTTTTTTTTTTTTTTTTTTTTTTTTTTTTAAATAGAGATGCGAACACGGAATACGTGTCACATCAATATTCTTACTATTTTCAAACTAAGCTAAACGCTTGTGCTATGAAAATAGGACTAACTTCCTAGTCTGGGCTGAGATTCGAACCCGCGACCATTAGATCACGAGGCGAGTGTCCTAACCACAAGACCAACAAGCTACTTTTTACTTGCTTATTTAAAGTATGATCAGTAAATACCGTCTTTACTGTGATTGGGTTAATATTTTCAATTTCATTATCATAAATAAATGTTGGATCTATAAATGACATGTTGCTGCCTGTGTCTACAAGAAATTTTAATGGTGGTTTACTTGAATTACTTATGTGAATACAAGGCAAGTTATTTAAAATATTATGATTTATTGCTAAATATCCAATCGTTTTGTCGAGACTCCGTTTTAAACATTTGACTCATCTATTTCATATACAAAGCTATCCAAATTCGTTTTGAGTACTTGGTCTAGCTTCTTCTGGATTAACATTAAATACTTGTAGTTGCAATCTATTTTGAAGAAAAATTCTCGGATTTCCACTCGATGTGTCCATTGGTTCAGGTTTATTTTATTAATCTTAATTAACTCCAAAATTTTACAAAGACGGAAGTTGTGGTTCATTTTTATATTCGGTTGAAAGTAATTTTTTCGTGGTTGGAAATTGTGTGGTGATTGATTTAATCGCTGTTGGAAGTTATTCTTATTTTTATAAATATTGTTATCAGATTTATTTGTATTTTGATAATTATAATGACTTTGACCGTGAAATTTATTATAATTATCGTTGGTTTAAATACTGAATTGCTTTGAGAAATTATTTTGATTGCCATTATTTCTTAAATAGTAAATGTTTTGTTCTTCTAAACATTTAGAAGAGTCGACGTCGACGAAGAGAAACACGTAGGTCGCATTGCGCTTATCGTATAACCTAATGGTTCTCTTAAACCCACTAAAAATGTACAAAGAAACGCTTGCTTACAATAATCTTTTTTGATGATAATAAGTATGGGTTTGTCTCGTGTAAACTCGCGTGATTACTCAACATAGAAAATACTTCAGTTACTTTGGAATAGAATAATTCTACTGAATCATTATCTTGTTTTAATTGATGTAGGTCTCGAAATAAAGAAACTCCATTACGTATATCTGAATGGTGAGTAATTAAATTAGAGTCGTCGGCCTCTCCTATTATTTTGTGCATAATTGCACTCTGAATATTATATGAATTCTCTCCTATGTTCGGAACAATTGATAGAATTTGATTTAAAATGATTGATAAAATTATGTAACATTCCGCGCAGACGTACATGGAGATACACAACAATGGTACAGAAAGAAGGGTTTTAGCCGGTAGAATGAGTATTGGCCAACTTGATCGAATAATGATATTACAAGAACTACTGGCATCGTGTAGATGAGATACGGATGACGTAAGTGACGCGAATTCGCCGCGTAAGTGGAAGATTGGGATTATGGTCGGGAAATAGGATAAGGAATAGAAAGGGTAAAAAGAATAACGAGAAGAAAATGGACTGTATTGGGTCGAGAAAGGGAGGGACGTTTTGACTCATCTTTTTGTGTCTTGGCGTCTTTCCAGATGTTACCTCACCAAACAACTGTTTCACTCGGTTGGCCACCAACGTGCGCTAATCCCGCTGTCCGGCGTGACTTGAATGTTTATTAGATGCACAATTAAACACAAGACGGAAATTGGCGCTTTAACAACGAGATAGTGAAACTTGACGAAACGAAAGGTAAATTGGTACTGGTTGGGGGTTGGATTAATTTTCGAAAAAAGACCAATCAGTGTTGCCACATAAGAAAAAGAACAATTTTCTGTAAACAATCGATTTCTGTGCCAACGTGACGTCACGAATATCAAACAGATGAAGATGGACAGAATTGGTGAACTTAAGAGAAGACGTACAATAAACTAGTAGATAGACAGGTATGATGGTAAACTTTGTCCCAATAATAATAATTTGTGAACACTTTCTGAAACACACATTTCCTATTCACATGTCCCCTAATCCACTAGACCATTGTGTGGTCACGTCCACCACATTCGTGTTGGGAAATTCATTTATTGGAAGGAAAATATCAGATTCTGCTGTAGGGTGATATTCTGAGCACATTTTTGCATTATTTAGTGCATCGCGTAAATAATTCGTGAGTATATTTATATGTTATTTAGTGTATTCAAATTAAAACGTTTGATCGAAATTGCTCTAAATTATGTGCAGAAATTACAGTACTGAAATCGCTCGTTCGTTCAATTTGACGTCATTAGATTATTTTCTTTTGAGATATGTAAAATTGCATGTCTACGCCGATAAAGCAGAAAGAATAAAGCACTTGGAAGCCAACATTCGACGCATTATTGCCGAAATACAGCTGATTTATTCTGAAGAGTATGTGAAATCCTCCAGATTACGCCATGTACGCGCTAGCCACGATAGATATATACCCAAAATCATATTTAAATATTAATGCTATAAAATTTTCTGTCAAATAAAGTAAATTTCATGGATATTAAAACATTTTTATGTGTTTAATTTTATTGTAAGGTTCTTCGCTTTAAAGAAACACATTAATATGAAAAAATATCTTAAAATAAAATATTTTAATTTATTTAAGTAAGAAAATTAACTATGTTAAAAGGGTTAAAAAGAAAACATACAAATAATGAAATATTTTCTTAACCCACTGTTCTTTATAACATTAATTATTGTAAAAAAAATAACTGACAGATTGTGCAATATTTTAATTAATTGAAAATAATCGTAATTTTCAACAATAATTATTTATATATTGTTGAAAAAAATAGATGTCACAAGTACATTCAGTCATTAAAGCCCGTAAAGTGGAACAATTTTATTCATTTATAAATCATCATTGGTTTGGTAGTTTATTAATTGGTAAAATAATATAATTTATGTTATTTTAGAAAAATATATGTATATAAAATGTGTGGAACCTGATGAGGAAATTTTAATTCGATATTTTTCTATACAAAAATGTAATACAAAATGCAAGAGAAGTTATGTAGGGTATGAAAGCAAAAGCAGCAATATCCAAAAAAAAATTTAATGCAGTTATCGATTATTACATATTTTTAATGTACTGAACTTGAGATTTTAAGAAAAACATAACCTATAGATTTATCTTCAAGTTTGTGTTTACTGGGGTATTATGCCGTGTTGTTACGACCTTTCGGGCCGACGTTTCGGATCCCATTGCAGAGTCCATCATCAGGGCTGATGTGTTGTCTTGAATGTTGGTGTTGTGGTTAAGTATCGGCTTGCAATACCGTGCCGAAGTCATGATGTTTTGTATTGTGTTATATGTATGATTCATCTGTTGTCTGATCACTATCTCTGCGGAGTCTGCGACGAGAATGACTTTGAAGCGCCGGATACCAAGTTGTATTTTCTACCTAGTGTTTTGTCATTTTCTCACAATAAATTAAATAAAAAGTTTACTACTATGTCAAATACTGCGTTAAAAAATAAATAAAAAAAGATTGTCATAAAAATAAACTCAATTATTTTGTATAATAAAAAAATAATGTTTTTTTTTAATAGAGATGTGAACAAGAACTACGTGTCGCATCAATATTATTTCTGTTTTCAAACTAAGCTTATGCTTGTGTTATGAAAATAGGACTTACTGGTGTCCTGAAATGGGGCCCAAACCACCGACCACCTGATCACTGACTAGGTGAGCGTCATGACCATTATACCAACAAGATAAATACTCATTATTATATTTTATTTATTTTTTAGTTAATAAATGTGTATAGGAAAAAAATTCACAAATCAAGTGATAACATTTTTGTATATAAAGCGTAAATGTATCTTTAGGTAATATTGGTGGGCAACTACTACTCTTTGAATATTCAAACGAAAGAGACCAACCCTCTTCTGCAAGATTTTCACCCTCCAAAAGATAATATTCTTTCCCTCCTTTCCAAGGGAAGCTTCTCGAGAACGAGGTTCTATTTATAGGCCCCACAATACTCGGGGTGAATTTATGCAAGTCAGCCTCTCCCGCTGTGCCTCTGAATTCTAGGGGTCCAAACTGCGTGCCACAGTACTCGAATATATTCGGCTTATTTTGCGAAACGATCGCAAATGTTTGAGTTGTATTGAGAATTGTATCATTGAGAAGCGGTTGCTGCCGTCGATAGCATGATAATGTTTAATTTTATGTACATGCGTTGCGCATGGAGATGTTGATACAACATTAAGTGTTGAGTTTAAGTGAATTGGTGATATAGATACGCGTTCGTGGGAATTAAACGTATGCCATGTGTACTTGTACACTGAACGTGTATTGTCACATTTTCAGCGATATAACGACTAAATATTGTCTAAATCTTGTACTTTTGTGACGTCACGCTAAGGGTCACGAGGGTCAAACATATGACAGTTCATTGTCCATTTTTACGTGTTTTTATTAAACTCTCTTTGTTTATTTGTTGTGTGTTGCTTGTTGTGATATAATATGTATATTTGAATTTTCACGAACTTCCAAACTAGCTAGAGCACTGGAACTTTATTAAATCATTTTCAAAACGATTTGGTTATAATTTCGGTTAAAATTAATAATCACATCACTCACTAGCAAGAGCCGCAGAAACATTTGAAGAACGTGCCGTTCCGAAATCTGTTTTAAGCTTAATCAACGTTGAATCCTCTTGACAACCCCGAAAGAAAGATAGCCGGTGGGTCGCACCAGATTAAGCTGGGAGAAGCAACAAAAAAAATGTTTATGAAAACAGAATGGGTCAAAACTGGTTGATTCATGCAGAAACAGCGCGACAGGGGAATATGGAAGCACCTTGTCAGGTCTCTGTGCCCCAGACCCTACTAGGACAACGGGATGAAGATGATGACGATGATGACCAACGTATTTAATATTTAGATACTGCGTGAGTGATAAAAAAATCGATTACGAGTGTATGCAAAGAAAGCGTATAAAAGCATGTTTTTATATATTTTTAGATGAATTACTTGAATGCATAATTAGAACAACACAACAAAGAATACTTGTTGAACTGCCTCAATATCAAACTTGAATAAAAAGGCTAATGCATGAATATGGATTAGCCTTTTTATTCATATGACAACTTCCATTATTTTCAGCGACCTTTATAACTCATTTGCTTAAGTGTACACATTTTTTCATACAATTCAGAAGTAGACACGAGTCTCACTAGAATAATAAATTATTTTTCACGTAGGGATTTCATTAGCTTAGTGTGTCCAGCAGGTATGATTAGATACAATAAATGTTGTAGAATGGTCCTGTTAAAAGATTCAAGATGTATGTATGTGGCTGAATCATAAATGGTGTGATGTGGCGTTCTCTTTATCTACCCCAACGAGGAAACGGCGTGATGGTTAGTTAGTCAGAATCACGTATGTACATACATATCAGCAAGAAGACGGAAAATACTGCAGAAGATAGATTTATCCAATAAAAAAGCAATATACTACCTTCTATTGTGCGCACAATTCTGCCCCGAGAATAATTTAATTCACACATCCACCCCGCAGAGACGAGCCGCCATCTGTCGGTGTCTGCCAAAGCTACGGAGTCACGTGACGCTCCCTGGAGGTTCTCGCGGCTGGGATAGGTTGACGTCACCATACTTTGCAGCTTCCGGACCCCAAAGTAAAGCCTCACTGCAACTCAACACCCTCATACATAATGCACTTAATTTGCTTGATGCACTCCATTTGATTACGTAAAATGCATATAATATGCGGTGTAAAATAATATGTGTACTTTAAGATAAAAATGGAGAAGTTTCCTTTTTTTTCAATGAACGTTAATGAAAATTTGAGTAAAATTGTACATAAGCAGAATTAAAACATTTTAAAAATTAACAAAGTAATAAAAATTTTAATTTGCACTGTGCGTAAATAATTTAGTTCCATCCGGTGGAGTCGCGTGACGTCATCTCTCGTACCCGGTGTACATCGCAGCTCATACTCCGGCGTTCGGCTATGCAGACGCGTGACGTCATAGGCGAGGTCAATCATTCCATCAATCATACACTTCCTAAATTATACTTTTTCTCTCTGACTATTTTTTATTCCTACTAATATTACTAATAATTTTATCTCTTACTTATATTTCAAAAACGAATTCAACGCTTTATTACTTTTGATGTATATTTTAATTTTATCAAATTAAATATAGTATTAGCAATATCATCAAAATTCTACAATTAGAAAAATTATTGCGTTTGACCTATATATTTCGATGTGACTTAACAAGATGTTTGACTCGAAAAACCCATAGAGACTGATTGAAGTAACTACTAGAGTATATGAGCGTTTTATGTTCCCATAATGTAGGTTTTAAAAATAAACACTTAGTTATCTAAAATGTTTCTTGAATGAAGTGCGGTTTACTTTTCAAATCCATTTCAATTATAATGAATGAAAATAATTAAATAATTATTTTTTTTTGAGAATATCACTACCTACTACATGTTTTGGGAACCTCCGATTCCTTATTCAGGTGAGTGTAGACCAAAATGTGTGGGAGTGAATATCTGGTATATGGGTTGCGGTCCAGTGGAAGTTAAGATATAAGGAACACTGTAAGGAATGGTGAAGTGACGGTTTTATTTACTTATATTTATGATATTATTTTGCTTATTTAGGTTCTCATAAATTTCTAGTAATTCTAAATTATTTTATTTTAGTCCATATATCTGATTAGGTAGGATGTGTACATTTGTATTTCTTAATGTGCGGTCGTTTTTTTATAATATTGTAACGAAATGGTAAGCAGACTGTTCTAGAACAGTCTCCAGTACTCTAGGATTATCTATAAAATTCAGAAGATGAATACAATATGGAACAGCCTAGAAGTGACGGGAACCTTCTCCTAGAAAGGAAAATAATCTTCTCGATAGTTCAAAAGGCCAGCGCATCGCATATATAAAGCAGCAAAGCGCTGCGCAATGGGAATTTTTATTGGTTTTTCGACATTAATCAGAGATTTTTGTTTTTACATTTTGACCGGTGTGAAGTAAGCACGGGATGATGTCTGGTGTGGCCAGTCGTAAAATACTAAACAAAAAAATTCTAGCGAAGTATCTTAGGGGCGAAATATATAAATCCGACTACTACGTGCGAGAATTCTATCGAATAATAAAGTGTTTATAGATGATTTATTAATTGCTTAAAAGTGTGATTCAAAGAAATGTGTTAAGTTTAATTCGTGTTAAGTGACTTTTTTCATTTAATAATTAATTTGTTAATCATTTATTAATCAATCGTTACTGAATTTACAGACTTTTCTTTTTTCTCCCGCAGTCACGACCCGTGACAAAATTGTTAGAAATATGCTCAAACTTATAATAAGTGAGGAGCTTTTTATGTTCATTAAATCAAGTTTCTATTGATCTGCCTGTTCTACCAATATATATCGATTAACATTCACCTATGGGTGTATACACAGACATTCATTCCCACATACTTAAGTCTATACTCATCTAAAAAGGAAGCGGAGGTTTTCAAAACATATTGTGGAGATTATTTTCATTGAAAAACAGTGGAAAAAAAAAATTTTTTTTTTTTCATATAATTATTGCAAAAGTTATGTTTATTCAGTCCGAGAGCATAATATTTTAAACGTTTTCAGAATCGTCTCACTATCGCTAACACAAGCGTCTTATAAAAACTTTTCTTGAACTTGAAACAGCGTTTATGTTGGTGTTAAATCTCCTTAAAATGATATTAAATGGTTTCAGTATTCAGGATTATATAGCTCGTAGCGAAAATCGGGGAAGTTTCGTCGTTCAATTTTGAAATGAAAGTACTCTTTAGACTTTGGGTGAAATATCAATAGTGAAAGAGGAGACAAGCTATGTCAAATTTGCATTTTATTTCAATGTCTCTGACATATCTTCCGTAAAACGTTACAATATAACAAAAATGTTTTTCTATTCAAAAGTAAATGAAATAAAAAGTCTCACCTGAAGCTTTTGTTACTAGCTATGATATGCACTCTTTACTAAAGAAGACTGTAGTAGATTTAGAATATGCTTTATACTTACCACTAATTTGTTGAAATGTCGGCACGTTACGGGGTCAATAATCCCTTCATCAGAATAGAGTAAATGCTTCTTGTTCTTCTCCCATTTCCCATTTCATTTGGGGTCGGTTCTCCTTATTCCTTTTTTCCCCGATTCCTTATTCTGGGCCATCGCTTCATCTAATTCTTCTGGTCTTTTTCCACACAACTCTACCATGTGGCTCTGGGTCGACCTTTACCTCTTTTGATTTCTTGTATTTTGAGTGCGGTATGCACTGCATGATCTCCATGCCTCGTTACATGATCATACTATTTCAGTCGCGATTCCTTCACCTCTTCAGTAAGGATACAGTGTATACTTTAAACACAAAATTTCTTTTTCTTCTCCTTTTATTAGATCCTTCATCTGAATTGAGAGGTCAGTCCTGGTTTTGTGACGAGGACGTCCAGCACTATCTCCATCTCTTTGGTGGTCTCCTTGGGATTGGCGCCTCTCTGGAATCCCACGCATCATGACTCTGGGAAGTTTTGTCTGGTCCATTCTCTCGCAATGGCCTCTCCAGAAACGCTTTCTCTGCCTGATCCACGTACAATGTATTGTACATCGCAGGTTCTGCGGATTTCCGCATTGGGTACTCTGTCTCTGAGGGTCTTGCCCGCAATGGGTCTTAGGTTCTTCATCTCCGTAGTTCTGAGAAGGTGTTTAGTTCTCACCGTGTCCACTCTTGCTTTGATACCGTACTGATGTCAAGATAGGTCTTACACATATTTTATATATTCTGACTTTGCTTTCCACTAGCATATGTTTATTGGCCTATACAGTGTATTTTAAGCATCCGGAAATAACCGCTGCTTTGTTTTTCTGCTCTTTGACTTCGTTATACAAATCGCTGTAGCTAGATATCTCCATCCCAAGGTACTTACATTTCATAACCTGTTCTATTAATTTATTATTGTAAATTATAAAAATAACATTACCAGAGAGTAATTTTTATAGTTATTGAAGAAGATTAACTGCCAGTTTGTAAAGCTAAAAATAATACAGAGTAGCTTCTAGGTGTAGTGGTCATGACGTTCATCTTGTGGTTGGTGGTTCGAGCCCCATTACAGGACACCAGCAATATAATCTTATTTTCATAGCACAAGCGTTTAGCTTATTTTGAAAATAGTAAGAATATTTTATATAACACCTCAAAGAATCAAATGATTTAAATTAGTTGATTAATATAATGATTAATATCCTCTTTTCTTGGAAACGTAATTCACTTGATATAATGATGAAAAAATATGTAAAATTTATTTTAGTTACGATTTCGAATGTATAATTATGTTTAATTTGTTGCATAATTTTTAGAAATTTATTTTCTATAAAATAAAATAATATTATTTTAATCGCTGCCACCAGCGAAAAGCATCTGTAATATTGTCACGAGATGGTAGAAATAGAAGGAATTACGCAGTATGGGAAATAAATATACCAGCCATGTTTCATATTTGGGTTGTTGCTTAATCCAGGTACTCAAGTGAAAGGTTAAGATATGGGATTATAGAATCTCACGTTCAGGCGTCTCCGTGCAGATTATCAGATTGGCAATAGTCAAATCAGGAGCGAGCACTGGTGCGCAGCTAAATTCTCGTGCGGGCTGCACTGCACTGAGATCAATTACTACTAATGTTAAATAGACAAAAATACAAATTACGTGTCACAATTCGTGTTTCAATCTGTGTGATAGTAATAACAAAAAGTATCTTAATATTCCACTAATTGCAACTCATTAGCGTGCGTTTACCGCCATGTAAAATGATAACAGCAATAAACTCTTTAAATGACATGAGCGTTTTTACGCGCCAAACCGTGTGCGTGATAACACTCAAATAACAATTGAAGACACCATGGCAAGAAGTTGTGAACTAACATTTTTGTCAAAAATGAGTTAATAAACCGTCTAAACTAAATATTGTACGCTCTTTCCATTGGAAATAAATTTAGAACTTAAACATAATTAGAAAATGTTCAAATCATAGGGATGAACATGTTAACTACACTTTTTTTATAAAATCCAAATCAGTTAATAAAAGGAAGAACATTTTATCTTCAAAAATAACATGTTAATGCCATCATTTTGAAATTAACTCGTTCTTGTCTTTTAATTTGATTGGAATATTTATTGTTACTATAAATTTTACTCTGGCAGTAGGTACTGTCATATATTTGTTTTTATTTGAAGACTATTATAATATGTTCTTATATATTATTTTTCAATAATTTTAAAAGGTACGTTCCATGTATTGTTTTATTAATTAACATGCCAGGTATTATGTAATTTTGGATAATGGATGGTAAAAACGGAAAGCATTTGAAGGGTTGTTTGATGTTCATGTTTAACAAATTTAAAAAAAGTTATTCTATTAAAAATAAGTTCCAGATGCGAAAAAATGGTTGTTTACAACATTTTTTAGGGAAAATTAGTATATATTTATTTTTTTGTGCATAAAAGCATTTCTTTACTTTGTATATACTTTTTTGATATTTTAGTGATATAAATCAATAACAATTAATCTTGAATTAGCAATAAAACATATTTTTCAAAGGCGAAATGCAAATGTCTAATTATTTCAAAATGATTTAAATGTTAGTTAACAACTTCTTGTCATGGGGGTCTTCAATTATAAGATGATTAAACACGATTTTTAGTGTCGTATATTTAAAGTCAATCTACTATGTATGTTGTTCCCGTTATTTAATTGACCCTCAACCCTTACAGTGTTGTACTGAAATCTCCCATTGACTCGTAGGTTAATAAATTTATTTCAATCCCTGGCATTTAAAATTTTAAACTTATAATACAAAAAGCATAACTTCAAAAATTATGACATTACTCATTCAATAATATAATCTTTTTTTTATGAAATATAAAATAAATTAAATTTTAATATTCTTTATGAGTTCTGCAGCATTGTGCAAAGCGTTATTTTAAATCTGTTTCAGCTTACAATGCCATTATCAAACAGAGATCAGATTGTTTGATAATGGTCTAGTAAGGTAGAAAAATTGTCATATTATTTGAAATAACGTTTTACGCAAACTCGCAGAACTCAAAAATAATATAAAAATTTAATTTATTTAAAATTTTAAACATTAAAAATAAAAATGGATATCTACAAATTAAACACAAAAATTTATTTACTTATTTATTTAACGCCTTTATAGGCATATACAAATATACAGAATATAAATTTAAAAATAAGTATCATAAGACAGATAAAATAATAATACAGATAAATGGTACAAATAATAATAGTTAAAAGGTAAAATAGTAATAGAGAAAAACATAAGACAGATAAAATAATAATATAGTTAAAGGTACAAATAATAATAGTTAAAAAGTAAAATATTAATACAGAAAAATTTATTATCCATTTCAATTTCGTTAAGATGTAAAGAATTGTATCAGCTTTGTCCTAAACACAGTTATATTATCAGCAAAAATGTCAGCCGCCTCTGCATGTTCATTCCCTAATGAGTGTAATCTGGGAATTACAGAGTTTGCGAATGCATTAGTTCTGACATTTCCACTATAATAGAATAATGCAGTGTGTCTTGATGACCTCAATGGGGCATATAAGTCGATCAGACTAACAATCTGGGGGCAATCAATCATGCTTTTTATGATCCTATAAAGAAATATTAGGTCTGTCACAGTACGTCTCACAGACAAGTTTAATAGTTATAAATAACTAAGGAGATATTCATAATTGATATCTTCCAAGCGTATATTTAATTTGTAATTAATGAATCTTAAGAATTTTTTTTGGATTCGTTCAACTGCCGTTGAATGATTAACATAGTGATCATGATAGTAACATAGAAAATCATAAATAAAAAAATTAAAATAATAATAAACACTGAAGAAGCTTTTTGTAGACGTAAATTAAATTTATTAATATTGTTGGTTTTAAGTTTTCGTCATTTTTGTTTGCCTTTGTAAGACTTTAGATTTTACATTCAATAAACTTTTTCATATTGTCCTTTTTGTTCAAGAATGTTTAACACTCGTATGTGATTTAGTATATTTTTTTACTATGTGTATTTGAAATGGTTCATGCTTTTACTTGTGATTATTGTGTTTTAAAAGAGAGTGCGGGTATTAAAAAGAATTTGTTCAGAATACGCCGAACCTAATATTTTGTTAATTTGTAAGTATATAAACACGCTTTGTTTTAAATGTTCTTTATCCCATAATTTTTACTAAAATAATAAGAAAAATACATGTCGCACTCCCACTCAAATAGTGTCACAACTCAAAAAAAAAAAAAAATTATTCATCATTAGTTTCACAATACTTCAAAATTTTGTCTCAGAAAGTGTCATGTGCATATAGTTCAATCTTTTGTCCCTAGAGGGCACTTGTGTCATTATAATATTAACCAAAATTATAAACATATCAAACATAAACAACATGTACAGTGTCACTTAACGTAATGTATTTTTTGATTTGTGATACTATTTTAGCGCAAGTGCGATGTGTGAATGACTAAAAGTTTTTTTTTTAATTTTAGAATCGTATCAATGTCAATATTTTAAAATAAACATCTAAAATTATTATTTAGTGATTACAATAATTTTGTCTATTTATAAGATCAAAATTGATCGCAGTGCGCCTGCTAGTATCGCGATGCATGCTGATGAACCATTTCAGGAAGCAAGGCTTGAGACGGATTATCGTCGTATCCCCAGACCTGAAGACTCAGATGGAGCATGGCACCATAAAACGACGGAGATCATTGTCGTCTGCGATTGCAGACTGGAGTATCGAAGACGCTGATTGCATACACCTTCATGATGCACATGTCTTCATCGTCACGACTGAGTCACTTTCCAAATCTGAACGTGACATAGAATGCAAATGAACATGTTAAAACTATTTAAAGTCTTACTTATTTACCAAAAAGTCACTGGACACTAATTTAATGTTCGCACAATTCTCTAATTGTCATTAAAACGAATATTCCCCACACTACTTTTAAACTCTTTCTTAATTTGCACTATTTCACCCAGTTTTTTGCATTGGTCACTTTCTGCTAAACTCCTTTCGATATTCTCAGGTAGAAAAAAAATTATAAAAAAATACTTATTTTATTTATTATCGCTGGTATCACTAACGCTGGTCATACAGCGCTCGCTTTGTTGCTAATATCACTCTGATTAAACGTCACGAATGACTGACTCCGCGTTGCGTGACGCCCTTGTGTTTAAAGGTAAATAAATGTCATTAGAGATCTTTTGATATTTTACAAAAGACTTGTGGAGCGCTTTAGAGATTACGAGAGGCAATTCCAGAGTGTTCCATACTGCTGTTGTTAGTATGACCGAGTGATAAATTTCGAGAGATTTTGACAGCGCGCAATTCTTTTAGTTTTTAACATCTCGTGACAATTTCAATTATTATTATACATTATAATCAAAACTACCACAAATAAAGTGACACAAGAAAATAAGATAATTAAGGTGTTATCATATGCAGATTAACAACTAAATTTTACAAAAAACACTTTTATAACTCACATATGTAGGGCATAAAAGCAAAGGCGGCAATATCCGAAAAATAAAAATAAATGTTTTGAATGCATTCACCGAGTTGCGGTGGATTTGAGGAAATTTGCATTGTGTAAAATGATCACAAGTGTTAAGCCAGCTCGTATAGGTCATAAGCCCTGGGCCACCCTTTAAAGACTTCCATACACGTTCTCAATATATTTGTAGCTTCGTCTCTGTGAGACTTCTATAATTTATCCTAATTTATATTATTAATTCTTTGTTAATTTTCTAATTTCCAAAAATTTATGGTTTACCTAGCTGTAATCCTATGGTTAAATTTGTTTCGACATAAATTCTTAATTATTAATTCAATCTCTTTTGAATTATTTTTGTGAATATCATTACTTCGAATTTTTATTATAAATATACTTGCACACTGATGAAGGGACCATTTATGAAACATGTTGATAATATTTCATTTTTATATACAAGATAAGTTTTTAATATAAACAATAACTATTGTTTTATGTTTAAAATTTTCTTTTTATAAATATCATAAATATCAAACATAATTATTTCGTTGTCTGCCCATCTGTCTGTCTGTCTAACCATCCGTAACTTCGTGTAACGTCCGAAGTCGTTCGAATTCACGGCTATAAAAACCAAATTAAATGGCCGGGCTTGAACCCCTGAGCAGCAAACCCGACCCGACCGCTTAACGCATGTTGCTATCGTCGCCTTTCCGTGGAACGCCAAAAAGATACTATAAATATAAACTAGAGCTTAGTGAAGTCACGAACAAATGTTCCATAATTGTTGATGGGTTACAGCAAGTAAATTAATAAAACGTTAAAATAAACTAATAAAACCTTAAAAATTACCTAAAAGTAAAAACGGTTTGGTGGAAGATTACTTTTGTTATAATTATGACAGCAATGTAATAAAGGATTACATTATTACAAAAATCTAATAATTTCATCCGTACAAAAAATATTCTAGATAGGTAACCATGTGATAGATACTGCGTTAAAGATAGGCGATCTATGGTAATGAAATCAAAAGCCCACATCACAAAAAAAGTGTAATTAGGAAGGCAATTTATTGGATATAGAACGTCGTAATTCTAGCTCCAAACATAGCGTGACCAATTTAACGACCCCTATTAATAAGGGAGTGTGAATTGGTAATTAAACAGTATTTTACTAACTATTCTTGCCCTTATCATTAAGACCACCAAGTACCCTGACACCTCACTGTTCTTCCTATCATTTGACTGCTCAGTAATTATTTCATCACTTAATGGGGCAATTTACAGTTGATGTATGTAAAAGTTGATGTATGTATGTATAATTGATGTTTAACTTTATGGGTAGACATACTAATTAATTTCAAAATCTTACATTTGTATAAACTACGTTGATTTTTTACATACTTTTATTTAACTGACCAATAATCAAAAATTTGGCCATTAGGTGTATTTCGGATGTCGATATCATCATTCATTAAATTATTTATTTATTTATTTATTTATTTATTTATTTATTTATTTATTTAATTATTTATTTATTTATTTATTCATTCATTTACGCCTAAATAGGCTTTTACATATGTAGGTATATAACAGTTATTTGCAAAAATAATATAAGCAGAGAGAAAAACAAAAAAAAGAAAGAAAGAAAAAAAAGAAAATTATAAATTCAGTTTAATTATTTAAAAAAGCAGCACCTTTTTTCAGCCACTATATTTTCGATCGTTCAACTATTAGCAGCATTTTACCTAGTAAGCTAGTCAATAACCTCTCATACAATTGAATAAACCTTAAAATAATTGTCAGAATTTTTAGTATTCCTTATTATTATTATTAAATTTATCTACTTCTCTTATTTGTTGCCTTACAAAAGACTCGATTATTTGGAGTGGTAGGGAAAAAAATTTACCCGTAAAAATCCCTGATAATCTCTGTCGAAAAAGAAATAGAAAAATCTGGCTTTTTGCTTTATTATTACTATTGCTTAACTACTGATAAAAAAACGGTCCTAATAACTCTCTTAAGATAATATGTTACTTGATTACAATATTCCTATATATATATATATTCCCTTCCCACATTCATCTTAGAGGTATTCTACCGAAGGGCAATAAAAACTGAATTCTTCTCAACATAAACAAGTATTTTCCATAAATAAATTTCAAAACGTAAATAAGTAATAAATAACCGCGTAAAAATAATATTTTTACGCAAAATTGAGCGTGATTAAATTTTTGACTTTTAATAAAAATCGCGGCGGGCGCCGTGCTCTCTTCAATCATAAAATTCCGCGAAATTTTTCCGTATCTCGACGAGAAAAGAGGTAATATATATTATCCCTGGCTACATGTGGGATCATACACATTTATAAAATGGTGCCTGCCAAATTCTCGAGGAAAACCAATCGATAATCCAATCCCTTATCAAATTCCAACAACAGGAAAGCCCCAAGGGCTGTATGCGTAGAGATGGTCCGCGAGGATAAATGTTTTATGTGGTCGGGTGGATCCAACACTCATCAAACGCCTGGTGGTCGTGTCTCTGAACGTGTATTTATTTTTTGATGCTTTGATTGAAGTACTCATTTATTTTTGGTGGAGAAAAAACAACGCGGAATTCTGTTCGGGGAGTAATACAAAAATCTCATTTTTTTCGTATTTCCCTCTGAGGCAAATTCTCGGCGTTTTTAATTTATTTGATTTTTAGTGTCAATATTTCGTGATCGTTAAAATCGTTTTAAAATTAACAAGTTCGTTATGACTTTTTAAATAATTCAAACCATTGGGGCCGCTTGGTCAGTCCCGTTTTCTTTTGGTTCTGATACGGGTTGTTCGTGTGGAGATACCGTCTAGTACTTCCCACGAATCGATGAAGATACTTGTATAATTATTTGATTTGTCCAATTTATTTTGCACGATGGTGAATATTTTCGATTGCGCCCCGCATGCATATTCCCCCAGTGAACCCGAATGGATTCTCATTATTATAGAATTGACTTTGTGATTGAGTTCTTGACTGCTTATTATTTATATTATTGTTTACTTGACTGCTTATTCTATATACTGTATTATTAACTAAGATTTGATGTATTACATTTTTTTTCTTTCCTTCCAATTGTTATATAATTAGATTACACTACCTATACCTTTGATTGTAAGTGGTTATCCCTCACCACACACAAGAATTTAATTCTTTTTGGTGAGGTATACACACACAAAAATTATAGATTTGTAAACATTTATGTTATGATTGTAGAAAAAAAAATTTATATATATATATTATTAATTAAATAAAAATAAAAAATTGTAACCAGCTATTGCGCCAGGTTGTGCGCCAAGAAATTTAAGTTAATTCATATCAACAAATTATGAAATAAAACAATGAACTTTGTTTTTTTCCACTATTTTATATTTTGAACACTTGTTTCACTACATGTTTCGGAAACGTCCGTTTCCTTCATCAGGTGAATTAAGACTGAGATATGTGGGAGTGGTTGTCTGGTGTGTGGATTGTGGATTCGGTAGAAGTCGAGGGGTTATCTAGGTGGTGAGAGATCGGGAACATTGTAAGAAGGGGTGATGTGAAGGGTTGTACTTGATTATTGATTATGTTTTTTGTTGTGTTTAGATTTTTATGAATTTCAAGTGTTTCTAAATTATTTTGTTTTAGACCTTATGTCTGTTAATGTAGGATATGCATTTTTGTATTGCTGAATATGTGGTTATTTTCTATAATATGATTAGCATATTCAGAAAAATTATGATTTGTGAGGCACCTTTTATGTTCTTTAAATCGTGTTTCTATTGATCCGTCTGTCCGACCTATATATTATAAGTTCATTGTTTTATTTCATAATTTGTTCATAATGGATTTCCACAAAGTTAACGCCGAAACATTCAATTAATTCATATCAACTTATTTAAGTGGTGTGTGGTCTATTGTAATAAATGCGTCTTATTTACCAGAGAATAAAATTGTGCATTTGGAGTTGTTGTTAGTAATTAATCAAGAATCAATACTTTAATGCCATATAAATTTATGTTAGACTTACGCAAGGGGGAACAGTCATCCACTGTGACCCATTACCCTCTCCTAAAGAATGAGTTTATTTATTATCTGTATATTTTTATAGTCTGTATAACAAACTATTATTTTAAGTTTACCCTAACAGGAAACAAAATCAAAAATAATTTTAAAAAATATTGTTAATTTCAAAATACTTCTAAAACATCGGATTTATTTATACGGCAATTCGCTTAAAAGCCAATGTTCTAGAGTATATCTTGATCGTTATGTATACATACCTGATGGAATATTTGTCTACGCTAATTAGTTAAGTGCATTTAACTAATAACACAAATACGTATGTAGTTATTATTATTATTATATATATTGGGTTGTGGTTGCACATAACGGTTCCTTGACCGCCAGGTGGCCACTTCCTGATAATAGCAATCACGGCTTCTCCAAATGCTTTATTTTAGTTTTATTACTTCCATAGGTATATCCAAAAAATCTTATATTTCATTTCCTTTAACTTTTGTGCATTAAGATATCTACAACAAAAGTAATGTATTTATCAAACTGTAATAATTTCGATGTCTGTCTGTCTCACAAGTCCGTAACTTCCTGGAATTGACAAAATTACATGGCTGGAGACTCGATCCTCGACCTCGCGGACGGCAGCGAGGCAACTACAATCGCTTCTCTTATTTATACTACACATTGTGAGAACAGGGCTTGGCTAAGCGCGAACCATTACTTAATGCCTCCTCCGTGATTTTCTACGGGTGTACGACTAGTTTTAAATAAATAATAGGTTTTCTTCAATTCATTGTACAAAAACTTTCAACATTTATCTTAAATATGTTATATTTATATTATTATTTTTAATTATTTACTGTAAAACGTGTTTTGTGTAAGGTGTATAAAAATCCTTTTAATTGTTTTGTACTGTAAAAGCCCACTAGGGCGTTTATTATTTATAAATAAATAAATTAAATAAACAAATAGTATACAAAATAATTTAAACTAACTAACTAACAATAATTCCATCTCCCCAAACGGGCAGGCGGAGAAGACAGAACACCACATTATTTTATCCTAGCACAACACTTTTGACGTGTCCACCTCCATACGCGCTCTTCGATTGAAGCATTTAACAGAACCGTATTCTAATATTTTCTTGTTGCCTTCAACATTCGCCTTAATTAATGCCTCTACCACGTTCTTCTCGCTCATTTGTTCCACATGACCAAACCAACTCAACTATCCTGCGGTGATCTAGGACTCCAGCGTATTCTAGTCATAAGAGGGAACAGATCCAGCCAATCCGAAGCAAGAAACGAACAGCGAGGTTACGCTATCTCCTCACCATGTACCTATGACCATTCCATCGGCGATCGTTCAACCGTTAGCAAGCAGTATTTCTTTCAACCCTTTTACTTTTAGTATATATATATTTAATTAACCTCAAAACTAACTGGGAATATTATTCGATTTACACATTTACTCAGCATGTTTTTCCATGAACAATATATTAAAATATCATACACATGAGCACACTGAGCACCGAAAGATTTTCCTAGCCGGGTGAGAATCTTTTCTTACACCCTGCCGTTTACACCACCTCAAACCCGCAAAAACCTATCTACTAAATTAAATCATTACAATTTCTCCAAATTTGCTCATAGTTCACTCTGTATCACGTATATTTTCTACTCATGCGCTTAAGCAACCACATTTCCACCGTCTTTTTTGCCAATACAACGATTGGCGCTGGAACTCTATAATGTGCAAATCACATAAAAAAACGCTAACATTGAAATAAAGCTGCCACGATGATGATAGTATGCTGGTGTTTAGAAAGGAAGATACATATTTAAGATACCCAAAAATGTTGAATCCCAAAGAGGGTAGTAGTTGAATAGCCTTCCTCGAATATCCATTTTTCGTTTAACCTCAAAGAGTTTCTTAGAAATTATAAAAAGATTTGGAAAATTTTCCAACTCAATGAATTTTTGTGTAGCGTCTCGGTAACTCAACATTTTTAAATAAATATCTTAACTTGGAGGCTAACAGTAACTATGTATTTTTACAACAAACAATGCTAAGTAAATGACTAGTGGGATCAAAGCTAAAGATTTTTGTGTTTTGTTTTAAATTTTACTTTACAAAATTATTAACTCACATTTTGATACCCGTAATATTCTGTTTGTTTATGTTTCATGCGCCTGTTAGAACTACTCGGGTACCTACGTTATTTTATTGTAGCAACACTAGAAGTAACTCGTATTTTAACTCTCTTTTACCTAGACTGCATAGGCCAGGTACCACTTATTATGCACATATCTCGGATATTTTCATCTCTAGTTTAGCACTTTATAAAGATGCTTAAACAAAGGTTCTACACCCTGCAGTAATGAATCTATAATATATTCACAAAATTAATTATCATACCTACCGTTTTTCTAATTTATATCACTGTAATTATTTATCAATGTAATTTTTAGTTAAAAAATGTTACTACTCTTTTGATATCTTGTTTATACTATTATGTAATAGGTGCTCTTTGTACCGTATCCCAAATTATAATAATTTCGTTGTCTGTCTATCCGTCCGTCTGTCTGTCTGTTTGTCCTAGTCCCCGAAACAACGTAAAAATTTTTTTTCGAAAAATGTTTGCACAACTTCTTTTTTGAATTTAAAAAAAAAATTATGAATTTTTGAAATAAAAAAAAAATTATTCCTTAGGAATCGACATGTAAAAGTGCCGTCATTTTTGACGGGTTATAGCTAGTATTGTAATAAATAAATAAAGAAATGTCATGCCAAAAATGAACTCGTCGGTTTTTCGAAAAATGTTTAAATTCAACGTCGTCATTACCCCTGATAGTTAGACCAAGTGTGACATTAGTGCAGGTACAAAGTACCATTATTTTAAGATCAACATTAAAATTCTCTATGTAAAAATTTCCGTCACTGCAAGATGGCGCAAATAATGATGAGGTATATAAAACAATAAGCTTTAAAAAGCAAACAAAAAAAACACAATTCTCTATGTAACGATTTCCGCCACCAACCCTACCAAACGGCGAAAGTAGTGACAAGGTATAAAATAATAATGATTTATAAAAAGCCAAAAAAACAATGCAATCATCTGTGTAACAATGTCCGCCACTGACCCGGATGATGATGATATGGATGAGGTGGACAAAACAATCCGGTTTTAAAAGTAAACAAAAAGCATAATTTTCTATGAAACGATTTCCAATTTAACGCTACCAAATTATAATTTCCTTATTCTTGCACCACAGAAAAGAGAGCCGTTTACACAACATCAGCGACGAAGCAAGGATGATTTCTTTAGAATAAATTATGCTGAACTGGGTGGCGAAAGTGTAGGGCCCTTGAGGTGAGTCTCCAACTATTATTATTATTATTATTATTATTATTATTATTATTATTATTATTATTAGTGGGTCCCTGTTCGCTAACGCTACCAAACGACATAATTATATATAATGTATAAAATATGTATAACAACGAGGTATAAAATAAAAAAAAGTTTTAAAAAGCAAACTACGAAAATAATGATGAGGTAGATATATGAAACTATGAGATTTAAAAAGCAAACAGAAATCTGTTCCATATCTCCAAAGCAGGATACTCCCATATTTAGATAAGAATTATTCTAGATGTTTATTAATTAAATGTTATAACGTACACGAATCGAATGAAAGTTTTAATGTATACTTTATTTATCAAATGAATTAGAAAAAATTGAAATCGATGTCATATTTACTTTAGGTAGAGGAGAAAAAATCTAGATACATGTTACAGAACTTGATGTGAAATGAACTTGGGGATCTCAATATTCAGATAATTATAAAACAAAATTATATTTACGATAAATCCCGTTAAAATACGAACATTTATTTTGTCATAAATTTAACCAGAATAATATTTAGACAAATTTGTATTCGAATGTTTAGTTTGAATGAGTAAATTATAGCATTATATAATTTGATGTAAATCCGTTTAGTTCCACATTCATTCTGTTTGATTTATCGAATTGTTCAGCGTAATGATAGCGTATTTAAATTAACACGCATTTTAACACTACACAGGGAATGGGTCAGCTCTATTAAAGTAAATACTGGTTTCAGTAAAACATCTGTTTATTTTCTATGTGTAGTTTTCTAGGATATTCTGTCGTGTACATCTGACCTCTCTGGTCGAAGTTTTGAATCACATTGCAGGGTCTATCATCAGGACTAATGAGACGAGTAAGTGTTGATGATAAGTATTAGCTTGCAATACCGTGTCGAAAGCAGGGTTTGTAATAATGTATTTCGTAGTAATGAGTTTTTATGGCGTTATGTCACCGTTCAATCTAGTATTCATCGATTCGTCTACATCGTTGATTCGATCTATTCTGCAGTTCCAAATACCATGAGGTTTATAATTTAAGACCACCATCCCTATTAATATTCATCGGCTGTTTATATACCCCGTGTGCCTTCTTGACCAGACGAGCATGATTAATTATGGGCTTTCCTTTTATTCCGAGGATTTTCGGCTTAAATACAAAATTATGATCCGTAGCCAGAAAGTGCTCAGCCAATGGCGATTATCCTGGATGTCCGAGTTTGCTCTTTTATGTTCGTAAAACCCTTTAGAAATCGTGCGCGCTGTTTGTCCTACGAACATCTTGACAGTCGAGCCTATAAACACTGTTGGTCTCAAGGGGATCTCGAACCTTCGCTGTTCTTAAGAGGTCATGGCATCTGACAATTCGCTTTGGTAATCCAAGGTTGAGGTCATAACTGCAGACCATATTTTTCTTACGGATTATGGTTGTCCGAGCTTGCTCAATGCGGCATTTTATTTCAGCAGCTGTATTCCATCATTCATTCATATTGCAACCCAAGTATACCACACTTTGTACCATTTCTAATTCCGTTTCAGCAATATAAAGACTCATTTTGTAAGTTATATTACGTTCTAACACAAAGTTCTTACACGTATTGAAATTGTAAATCCTCAACGTTAATGCTAGAAGTACCATTATATTTTTTTATAATTAATCTTTCCATTATTCAGAATCATCCATTACAATTCCTCGAATAGCTTCTTGAAGAGTTTCAACGTCTTGTCAACACATCTAGCAAATGCTGCCACAAACGTAAATTTATCTACGTTCTATTAGTGTATATAATAGAACTTTTTGTAATTGAAAATGTTACAACCCATTGTTGTCAAGATCCAAAGATGTAATTGTTTTTGAATTGTACGTATTTAGTAAAATCCTATTCTTAAAGTTTACTATGTGACAATGTATCAAACCATTTTACACCAAGATTCGTGTAGGAGTACTGTGCCATGGTAGTTCTTAATTCATTTATTTATATTAGGTCCTTACATATGAAATTGGCGTTTAGTATGGGAGGAACATAAAGCCGATTTTTTTTTTTTATAATATTTTTATTTAATCAAAGTTTGTACCATTGCTATCTATGCACTTTTGCCATCTCATAGGTAGTTCATCGATCCCTTTACTAGAAAAACCATTCGGACGGGAATCAATAAAATCTTTGAAGGCGGTTTGGACTGCCCCATCGGAGTTGAATTTTTTCCTTTGCAAGAAGTTATCCAAATTTCGAAAAAAATGGTAATCTGTTGGGGCAAGGTCCGGAGAGTACGGTGGATGTCTTAGACATTCCAATTGAAGCTCCTCTAATTTGGTAGCCGTCTGTTGTGCAGTGTGTGGTCTAGCGTTATCATGAAGCAGCAGTGGCCTAGAGCGATTAACCAGCCTCGGTTGTTTAGCAGCTATCTTTTCCATCATGGTTTGCAGTTGCTGACAATAGACATGTGCCGTAATCGTCTGGCCAGATTTAAGATTTAAAATCCCTTCATTATTGTGCCGGTTGAGTAATGCAACGCAGCAGTCAACGCGCGTTTGTTGATTTGCTTCACTCAATTCGTGAGGTACCCACCTTTCAAGCTTTTTCACCTTACCAATTTGCTTCAAGTGGATTAAAACAGTTTTATCACTAACACCGCAGCCTGCAGCTAACTCGGATGTGGTTTGCGATGGATCCGCTTCCACAATAGCCTTCAATTCTTCATTATCAACTTTGGTCTCCGGCCGTCCACGGGGCTTGTTCTGCAGGTCGAAATTTCCAGAACGAAAACGTTGGAACCAAAAACGCACTGTGTTTTCTTTTGCGGCACCGTCGCCATACACTTCATTAATCCTTCGAGCCGTTTCTGCAGCACTGGTGCCACGGTGGAACTCGTACTCGTAAATAACGCGATATTTCAAGTTTTTCATTTTGTAAACTGAGTGACGAAAAGAAAAAAACAATTGAGGAAAAAACAAATGAATTATAATTTTCAAAACACAAATACATGAGTAAATAGCTGTATAAATTTGGATTTGGAATTCCTAACCAAAGAGAAGATATTTGAGATCAAATTTTCCAGTACGGAAAAACGCCAATTTCATATGTAAGGACCTAATATACATATTAATAATATAGATAATAATTTATTATTTAATACATATTAAATAATAAAGATAAGGATAATTTTTAAAAAAAATCGGGTGTTTATAAATTAATTTGTAATGATTGTGATTATTTTTATATAGGAAAAACGTGTAGAAATTTTGAAGTTAGAGTTAAGGAATACTTAAGGTGTTTAAATAGTAATAATTATTCCGAATTTGCTAACCATCTTTTGGCTATGGATCATTCTTTTGATATTAATAAGGGTTTACAAATTTTACATACAAATTATACAGAATCACAATTTGATAAATAAGAAATTTTGGAAATAAGAGTGTAAATGGTAAATTGAATATTATAAATAATCAGGTCCTTTTTGCAAATAGTTATGTTTTAAATTTATTTTCATGTAAAGTAGGTACTTTATATTATCATTTTCCATATATAACTTTTTAATATTTTGATCTATACTTCGATTTTTAAATTATTTTTTTTGTTATCCTGACGAAGAAGCTATTGGCTTCGAAACATGTTGAATTTTTTCAATAAATAATTGGTTTTAACAAAGTTAATTTATATCAATTACATTTATTTATCGCTTTGTGTAAAATCTATTACTCACATAGTTTTTGGGGTAAATTTTATAAATACAATAGTCTTATTAATAGTCCAAAGGCCAAATAATAGACCAAAGGCGTTACTTTTGTTTTATTTTGTAATAGGCTTTACTTTATATTCTTGAAATATATTTAGATATGGGAAGTCATAAGGTTTCTAAAGAATGATTTTAATATTTTTTCTATGAATTGTGTGTTTGATTTTTAAGCCCCTCTCCATCCAATAATGCCAAACTGTAATTGGACTGCATAAAGGCGTAATAGACTATTATAATTGTTTACCATTTTTATTAGACTGCATAGTTGAAGAAAACATAAATAAGTTTACTAAATCGTTTCACGGTCAGATTGATATGGTCTTTCTATTTAATATTGTCACGAAAGCGTGTCTAGTTGAGACAAACGAAATACTTAAAATTAATCAAAGTTTTAGCGAAGCGAAAATGGCAATGGGCAGGACACGTTGCATGACAGGATACTACAAGATGGCCTCCCAGAGTTCTGAAATGGAGACCTTGGGAAAATAAAAGAGGCATCGAAAGACCTCAAAAGAGATAGGCCGATGATATTGTCGCTGTGGGGGGAAAGAAATGGCTACAATTAACCAACAACAGGGAAGAATGGAAAAATAAGGAAGAGGCCTGAATCCAGCAGTGGAAAAACGAAGGCTGATGAAGAAGAAGAAGAAGAATCAAAGTTTAATTTATTCACCAAAGTCACTGGTCACGAATTTAATCGAAGAACTTTTCATTAATTCACGCCAATTTCATAATTTGCATTAATTTCCACTTGGTCACACTGAATCATCGCTACCTTGTCTCTTATATACTGGTGCACGTTAATTAAATCGCTCAGGTTTGCACAAAAAAATTCCATATGTATATTTTGAGTATGGATTTGATATGGATCATATATGAGTTTTTTACAGTTCGCTTTACTGAACGAACGAATGATTGAATTTAGGACTTGTTTTAGAACGATGATATTCACTAAAAAATTGATTTACGACTACTGAATTAATTAACGGTAACTAACTTTAGTTCGTTCAGCAAACTGAACTCTTAAAACTCATAGAATAGAGTAAAAAATGAAAGAATGAACGTGATGCATTTCCTATCGTCTGTCCTCGGCATTAAAACAGAATAGCATAAAGTGCGGTTCTCGAGGAAGATGTGCACATCACTCTTTGCGGGAAATGCGGTTTGTTCCTTCCAGAAAGAAGCCTTTATACACGCCGCGGCACTTTCCGCCGTAAATATTCCAGATTTATGTATTTTGCATTCGCTTTGAAAAATACAACGCGAAGGGGTTATCCGTGTTTGGTCCCTACCTGGTGTAAAAAAATAAAAGAATAATGTCCTTTATTGTACAATCCAAGAGGACGGTTTATTTTGTGAGGTAAAAAATAATTATTACACTACAGAGAAATGAATAACGCTTCGCACATTTCTTGTTTTTGTTTACCCTTTTCATCCCTATACAGGACGAGCGAGTGAAACATTGGTAATTGGATTTAAAACATTACGGGAGTTTCGCGTTCTGATTGTGGTAGTTTTATATTAGCTACTAGCTGTGACCCGTCAAAAATGACGGAACATTGGATCGCGTATTTACTAAGCTCCATTATAATATAGTATATTTTTGGCGGTCCACGGAGAGGCGGCGGAAGCAACATGCATTAAGCGGCCGATTCGGGTTTGCTGGCCCGGGGTTCAAGCCACTTCGCTGGCCATTTAATTTTGTTTTTTTTAGCCGAGAATTCGAACGAAATTACGGACGTTACACCAAGTTACGGACGGACAGACAGACAAGCGGACGGACGGACAGATGGACAGAAAACGAAATTATTATGTTTGATTTGTATATATTATCACTGGACGTGGATGTGGAAGACAAATGAAACACTCAAAATTAATTAAAGTTTTATTTTATACCCAAAAAGTCACTAAATGTTTCTGGAATATTTCACAAACTTTTTATCTAATTCCTTAATTCGCCCAAATTATCTCAAGTCACTAGAGGAACACTTTTTATTAAGCTGTTTCGAAAATATTCCGCTCAACTTCGCACGTAAGTACTTCACTCGAATATCTGTCACTCGGTTAAATACGCGTTGGCCACACTGCTTTGCTTGTTTAATGACTGGTAATATCGCAGTCGTCAAACATCAAACAATGACGCGCAATAACTTGCTTCCGCCTTTTATACGAAAAATGTTGGTTTTCGAGTATTCGAGACCGTTTTTCGCATTTATAGAATTCACTCAATATTTTCAGTGCTTACGAGTATGTCCCGAGAGTGTTCTAGAGTGTTGTGGAGTGTTTGAAAAATTTGGATAATGCGTAATTCCATTCGATTCTACTATCTCGTCAATATGTTAGTAAGGGGGAATATATACTCCAAGTTGGTTGACGGCGCCGTCAGCACGCAACTGATTTTCGAGGCGGGCGCACGCTTATTTGTTTATTGAAAAATACGATGAGAGCAAAATTATAAAATAAATATTTTTTTACTGTATTACTGCGTTCGTGAATTATCAACTACTTTTGTCTGTTTTGTCACGTCCTGTGAAATATCTTTTCATATTCTTGTTTCATTGGAAGTTCTTGGACCGCACTATAAACACCATTATAGACAGGAAAATTATACAGATGTTTGCAGAATGAAATGTCATCAGCCTGTTTCTGTCTCTCTCATCTACTCGATGCCTGCCTTTCTACCGATATCGTATCAATTCATCACCTCTTCGACAAACATGACCAGCCCATATTTCTTATCCTGATTCTCTGTAAATTTGTTTTGTTTTAATTTTCGAGGATCTCGCAAATATTTTCTTTTCCATTTGTCTTTGAGCTACTTCCGATTAACGTCTTATATTGAAGGCGAGAGCCCACGTATTGCGTAAAATAATTAGATTATTAATTAATTTGAATTATCCCTTTAAAAATTTGATGACACGCTAATGGCTAATTCTCCTTTCGTATTCCCTATGAAAATCTTGAGAATACCTAAATGATTTTTTTTCGCGTTTTTTTTTTTAAATTGTAACACAGACCACCAGTATATATATATATAGATATATATATATAATATATATATATATATATATATATAATATATATTTATTTAATAAATTTTCTGGTTTGTGTTTTCTGGGGTGTTATGACGTCGTGTATTTACGATCTTCCTTTTCAACGTTTCGGCAGTGTCCATAATCAGGTCTGATGTGTTATTTCGAGTATTGCTTCACCAAGGTTTCGACACGGTATTTCAAGCCAATACTTAACCACATTTTTTTTTATTTCGATCGGTTACCTAGACTTATTACTAAGTTTATTTTTAAGTTTTGTTATGTTTATATAATATTATTATCTCATATATATATATATTTTATCCTATGTAAATTATACCTATAACTGAATATGCAATATACTTATGCAATAAAATGTAAAAAAAAATGTGCGGACCAGCTGTAAAAGGCTTGGCACGATCTATAACAATAGAAAACGTGTATAATTTTATTAATAAAAAATGAAAAACACTCGCAATATAACATCAACCCCGATGATGGATCCTGCAATTGCATCCAAAACGTTAGCTAGAAAGGTCTAAAAATACGGCATAATACCCCAGATAGTTACTAACCAGAAAATTATGAAAATATTAAACCATGTACTCATTAAAAGAATTATATATTAGTAAATAAGTTTTATTATATTTTAATAAATAACTTTATTAAAGACTCCGATCAAAACATTTTTTTAAAATAAGTCTTGTTTAATTTATTTATATATCTAAGAATAAATAATTCAACTAATTATAAATGTGTCATAGACCGCGTAACTCCACTCTTCCTCTTTAACTATTTGTCCTCTCCTAAAGAAATAGTATATAAAGTTATAAAATAATTCGTTTATTCTAAAAAATGCATTTTGTTTAGGTGGAAGTTCAATTATCTATCTAAGAATAAATACTTAAATTGTAGTATAAATTAATATTTTTAAGAGAAATACGAGGGGGTACAATCTTCCCCTATTAACTATTTACCTAAAGAACTAGTTTAGTTCGTCTTGCTCTAGACTTTTTGTGGATATAATTCACAGGTGTGAACAGTTGCGTGTAAGTAGTGATACACGCATGTGTGAAGGTGACTCTCGTCTAAAATATTGGGTCTCTTCGGTGATCGACGTATATAAGTATATATGTAACTGTGTGAGTATCTGAGCTATTCTGTTTAGTATCGCAAGCAGTAAGGCATAGAAGCGATACACAAAAAAAATCTTGCAGATTCATATTAAATTTATTCAAATAGATACAAGAGTTCATTTCATTCAGAGTACTTGTTTTTAACGATAAATATAAATATAATACTTCTTATGTTTGTTTGATATCATTATTTGGAGATCAAAATATACTTTCGTGATCTTCGTTAGGTAAAAAGATGAAATATTACCCGAATAATGAGAATTTACCAGATTTAAATGGAAATGTCGGAAGATACAAACAACTTTTCTAATACAACGTCACGAATCCTGCGTTGAAAAGATTTTTTGTTTCTGGTATTGTCTGCCAGTTAATAACACTCTTATTTCGAGACAGGTAATTACTTATCCAAATGAAAATTGTCTTCAGACTTAAAGTTTAATGAAAATTTATCAACATTTTTTCAAATTTAAACATGTTCAAATCTTAAGGTAGTTTATTAGTGTTATTTGAACTAAGAATTTTGTTCAAAATAAAAATCATTCGATAGGTACCTACTTATTTTTATTTCATTAAATTCCATAAAAAATATTAAATTATAATAAGGTACAAAATATGGTGTTGACTACAGAGCACAAAAAATGTAGGTACAGATATAAACTATATTTATACTTAACTGTAAATGGTTATTTTATATGATAAATGATATATACAAACAGATATTTTATACGAATCGTATGTTTTTCCGAGAGATAATTCTCGACATTTCGTTGAAGTCGTGTTCAACGTCTTCAGGCGAACGACCTGTACCCGCGGAGATATAGGGCGGACTGATGGATGACTGATTAGTCCGCCCATACCTCCGCGGGTACAGGTCGTTCTCCTGATGACGTTGAATACGACTTCAACGAAACGTCGAGAATTGTCTCTCGGAAAGACATACGGTTCGTATGAAATATTCGTAACCATTTAGAGTTAAATATGTCTAACGACCGTAATAATAACCTTAACTCTTTAATAAACTAATACTTTTATAAAAATATAATTTTTACAAATATTATTAACAAGTAGATAATATTGTCATTATATTTCGATGATGTGTGGTAAGCTAGTATCTTTAGAAATCAAGTTGGTAATTTAGTATCTATAGAAATAAGTTAAGCATAAAAAATTATAAAAATATAATTTAAATGAAAATTTAACCATCCTATTCTAAAATTGTTGCTAATTATATCTATATTTAATTTAATTTTTCCGCATATTTTATTCATACCATCTTTTATATTTTCTTTGATACTTTTTATTTAAATTCCTTTTTTAAAAAAAATTTCGTAAACAAAATTTAATAAATTAATGTTTTTGATTAGTTTATAATTCTAAAGAAGAAAATGATTATTTGCGATCCCGTAAAAATATTTTTAACTCAAACGGTTATATACAAATTCTATTAAAATTGTATTATTTACATAGAGTGTTAGTTAGAAATAAAATATTGTTAAAATTACTAGCACAATAAACTAAAAAAATATTATTTTGCTCCCGTACGTAATTTATTATAAAGTGATTTTACTTGCTTTATTGATATACATAATCTTCTTTTACATAATTACAGAGAAAACTTCACCTTACTCGTGAGCGTTAAAAATATTTCCAAAATGGATTTATCCTAATGTCTTTAAAATATGCAGTAGGTACTGGAATTTTGTAGAGTTGAGAATATTTATTACAATAAAATCCGAAAGATCAATTTAAAATAAATCTCCCGGTATATTTTCCCAATTTTATGGAATATCAAATTAATTTCAAAGAATTTTAATTTATAAAAGCCCGTCTTGAGAACATCTCGATGATCGCTTTTTGAAGTTCAACATTCTTCGATCAAGATTGATTACATTGAAATATTTTGAGATATGGCCTTTCGATAATATCTCTGTGGTTTCGGGATGAAGGTGAAACGTCAGATTTTTTATGAAATGATTTAAGATTTAGAAGTTCTTTTCTAATGTTCCGTGTCTTCAGAATGAGTATCACGTAGGTATACATGTTGATATTTTGATGCGGAGATAATTTCAGAGATCAGCCTGACACTGATTAAAAGGAGATAAAATCTCAAGACGCTTGTACGATGAGGGTGAGAGTGAGGTACATGAGTGCACTGACGTCATCTTAAACCATACACAAAATTCCAATGTCAACGCATTCAAAGGATATATTTTATTACGATAATACGTAAATGAAATACAACATACACTCATAAAAATGTAAGTAAAAGTGAATATATAAAATAAAATTAAGAATATATTTACTTTGTTCAAATTTTTCAGGAACAAAGTACTAGATTTTTATCCCATGGGATATTCTTAATCAAGATATATTCTAGATGGAAGAATTTCATTACACATATAAAAGAT
The DNA here is from genome assembly GCA_016648135.1 of Agrypnia vestita. Taxonomy (NCBI): domain Eukaryota; kingdom Metazoa; phylum Arthropoda; class Insecta; order Trichoptera; family Phryganeidae; genus Agrypnia; species Agrypnia vestita. The sequence goes on from JADDOH010001474.1 coordinate 235,275, forward strand.
ATTGCTTTAAAAATTCCGATCAAAAAATAGATACAGCATTAGTGACATCTGTATTTGATTAAGGGAATCAAAAGCTTTGGCCGCCGGTGCCGGTGGCGCTAAATAATAAATTAGGTACAACACACATGTGAAACGGGTTATGAATTTTAAATATATATACAACTTCCAAAAAAAATTTGATAGACGTAGTATTCTATCATGGGTGGAAATTTGAACGTTGCATTGTGCAAAGTGATCGCTTAAGGGGTTACGTGTAGTCAGAGGCGCAAAAAATAGACATTTTCAAAAAAAATTTTTGAACGGTTGTTTAATGTTTTGATTCAATACATAATACCAACGTTTTAAACTATATTTTAAGTAACTATACCGAAAATTTCAAATAAAATTATTAATACTGGACCACGATAGAATCGCGTTTCTTGACCCCTGTTTTGCAAGTAGTGTTTCGCGGTGTCCATCAGTGCTTCTTAGTGGTTTATCTAAATTTAATGAAACAAAAAGAAATTGGTAGTTCAATAGTTAATCTTGTGCTTAATCGAATCTTTTTTATATTTTTTCAAATTTAGCAAAATGGCGGTCTTTGAAGGCTTAGTTATGAATTTTGAGGGAAAAAATCACTCATTTATTATCTATAAAAAAAAAGTTTAAGCCAAAAAAAAAATCCTTCGATTAAGCACAAGTTTTTAATATCGTAAATATGATGTTTAAATTTCATTTAAATCTGTCGAGTAGTTTTTAAAATATCGTGGACACCGCTTTTGAAAACGTTATTTTGAGAAAAACGCGTTCAAAGTTTTATGCATAAATAATTAATACAAATACAATTTTAAAAATATCTTACGTAGAGTCGTCTATTTTTGGTACATACAATACATCTTATGTCGGTGTGTAAGCCTCCAAGATGTCGATTTTTTTTTATCTACGTCTCATTTTGTCTTCTCGAGTGACCTGATTTGCACGTTTGTCAGCAATCGTTATGCGCTCTATATCGAGTTTTTCAGCATACCGGTGTGCATTAGGCCTATAATGTAATCCTATGCATTTGCGATCATTTATATTCCTTGCATACCTTCATGACGTCTCATTATAAATTTTTGAAAATGATTATAATACACGCACAACTAGCTATCGACTGCTGGGTTTCACTGCCACTGAAGTAGTAACACTAAATCAAATCTCAGTTAGCCTAAAGGTTTTTATGTCTAAAAGTAGAAGTATTAAAGAAATTTCGTACATTATTCTTAGAATTAAACAGGTAAAAACCGCGTTCTGTAGCAGTCGCCCCGTTTGTCAGCCCGGCCGGCTCTAGTACCGTCCGCGTATCAGTACGGGCGGCAGCGGAGGGCCCTACAGTTATCGTTGGATATCTTTTAAACTAATAACCGGATCGAGTTGATATTTTCACACAATATTTTTGGAACATTTTTCTTTAAGAAAACACCAAAAAAAAATTCAATTTTTTAAAAATCCTGACTACACGTAACCCCTTAAGCCAGCCGTATGATCGTAAGCCTTATGAACATATTTCGGTTCTACTGATTTCCACTGTTTATTTGTGGGTGCATATGGTACATATCACCATTAAAAATATATTTAAAAAACAAAAGGCATTCTACACAAACAATCAAACAAAATAATAATCCCAAATTAAATAAATTAAAAAATACATTTTAAAAAAATATACATATATATAAAAATAATGTAAATAAAAAATAAACAGAGAAAAATAATTTAATAAAGCACTGCAGGATGTTAAAAAATAAAGAGTAAATAAACCTTTGAGTAAAACAGTGAAACAGTAGCAGATTTTAATATGGAAACTATCTCTGTCTTAGAATCGACAGCATGTTAATATTAAGATTTTTGCGGGTAAAAGATTATTTTCTATCCGCGGGTTACCCTAGAAGGATTATTTTCTAGGGTAACCCGCGTATTGTAGTCTTGAGAAAGACTGTTTTTATATACCCAACGTTTCGGACAGATAGCACTGGCCATTTTCAGAGGGATTTTTGACTTGTATTTCGAGTTCTGTTTTGAATTGGTGGCAAGAATACCCGTTAACTCCAGACTTGGATCTTGCTTCTTATATATATATATATGTGTGTGTATGTGTGTGTGTTTTTCGTGTAACTAAACATACATTCAAGTCACTATACATACTAACAGAAATATCACTTACCATACTGTAAGAACAGAAAGAATTTCACATAATCAAGGATTTTCCATCATTCTGGACATTTTATAGTAAATTGTAAATAAAGTTCCCAAACGGTCTGGAAAAAACACACAGGCACTAAAATACGCCAGAAGTTTCAAGAACTCGAACGGTTATAGATTACGCGGGAAGCGCGCACTTGAAATAGTTTTTGTTTTTACAGAAATACCTAAAACCATAGATTTTCGAGCGAAAGCAACAAGCAGCGATTTAGTATGGCCAGCAAAATACATTTCGAGCGTTCGATAGTGAATAAATACCACCACAGACGTGCGAATATTTTGTTAAGTGTTCCATTTATGTACGAGTGATAAGTGTGAAGTTAGTCCATTACTTGCTGGATGCTTAATAAAACTGAAACTGATTTAAAGTGCGCCAATATTTGTCCGCTTTAAGAACAATTATTAAAATACGTGCAATAATGATTATTAAAACACGGCAAGAATGATATCCATTGAGAATATTTCAATGTCTTTGTTACCTGCGTTGCCCTTTCTCTGTCATTTACGAATGAAAAAAAACGATTTTATCGACTGTTTGATGGTTGTCACCGGTATTTTTTTAGAAAAATGTCTATTTTTTATTCAACAATAAACATTTCTGCGTCCCTACCTACAAGAAAGCTGCGCCCGGGGCTTCTTCCCAGTTAACCCACCTTTGAAGGGTGGTCAATTCTCAGAACGAAGGGGGAGGAAATTTATATACACCCTCAAAAAAGTTTTGATTTTGGCCTCAATTCAGTAGGCTGAAATATCAGCTTTAACTTCTTGTCTTCCTTATATTTCTTTTCTCGATTGTGTGTTTTTATATTTGGGAATAAACAATACTCAATTGGTGCTACAGAATATTAAATATACTCAGAGATGAACTAATCTACTGCTTTAACAGAAGGAAATGGATTGCGGTGGAAGAATATTCCCCTCATTATTTAAAGTATTTATTTTTGCAAAATTAAATCCCCGAAAGAAGATTCGGATTTTGTTCCAAGCCGGATCCAAGTAACGTAATCTTGCAATAAAGCACTTATGTATGTAATAAGACATTATACTTTTAAAATATTTAGTTTAACCTTTTCGTTATTGTTTAAAATTTACAAGCTAGTAGTATATTTTTTAAACAAGGCGATCATCTTGGCTTTCGTATGGCCAGCATATTCATTCTGATACATCATTTTCTTGGCCTAAATCTTAATCTGAACCCTTAGCACATATAACACCAATACTATGTCATACAATTAAATTGATTGAACTCCCCTTATGCTATCTTCGCTCCTTAAAAGTTTGGGCCCCGTGCGTCATTCCTTATGGTCTTGAAATAGCGTCAAAAACCTCCTGATAAATTTGTGGCAATTACACGAATAACAGAGACCTAGCTCATTAAAAATATAGACAATAAATCCAGTATTCTTTATTTTTTATTTCATTTCACTCATTATCAGAATCACAACAAGAGAAAACAAACCCAAAAAACTATTATCTTGTACAAACTATATTTTTAATTAACTCTGTGATTCCAGCTTATTTATATGAAAATAGCCAAACTTATTCTATTAATGAATTTTCAGTACTTGGGTATTATATTTGACTGTCGTGGCATTCTGTGATTGGGTGGAATTTTTTGCTACCCTTTTCCGAATTCCAATCAGAGAAATATACTAATTGCCAATTATTTTACCTACCAGGCCTATGTAGTTATAATTCCTTAGTTTTTTCATTATTTTGACGGTTTTTAATTATTTTTCATGTAGTCTGTTATCATATACATGTAATTTGTTTTAAAACATATATTTTTTTAACAATATTTTTATATGTAATCATACATGTTCTGATAGTATATTTACTGGATTTGTCCAGAGAGGGATTATAATTATTTATTAAAATAAATTATAAAATAAAGTTTCAGAGAGATGATGCTATTTATATGGACGAAATCCAGTATTTTTTTATCAAATCCAACATATAAAAATATTGTTTTAACTATATTCCGGTCTATAACTTTTTAAAAAAATCATCATATACCTATTCATTATGACTAATATCGCTAAACATTTCACTGAATAAATAAAGAGGTAACAGTACCAACTGCAAAATCTATGCAGGTGTATTATGTCATAGGAAGGAACATAGTCCAATGGAATATGTGAATTGATTTAGTCTCGGGACTAATGCTGTCTTCATTAGAATACAACGAACACTAAAAATTAAATTGGTAGTATAGACATAAAAATAACTAATTAGGAAATAATTTGAAAACAAATTTAAAAGGTTTTGGTTAATTATATTCTTCTTTATAAGCTATTTTTATGAATTTTTTAACTTTAATAACTTTTTAAATATATCATGTTTAAAATAAAAAATAAATATGTATAACTTTCCCAAAGACTTATTTTAAAATACAATTTAATATAGTTATTTTGCTGTAGACTAACATAAAAACCCTATCAATCGCTTATTCCACCTCAATCAATCTTCCAAAAATAAAGACGCCATCATTTAACTTCCTTCAATTTTTCTAACATAATATTGTAAATTAATATTTTTCCAATACTTTACTCTTCGCACCTTATTTAGAGAAGATTTCACTTTATCCTGTCTATATCGTGTCGTAAATTTATATTTTATATTATTTCAAGCTATATTTTTGACTATACGAGACTTTTTTAACTATACGAGTAAGTGGATCGCTAAAAGCATTTTTAAGCCAATTAATTTTCAAATGATTAATGATGTACAAAATTCTCTGTAACCACAATCTTTGTTTGCGTGGGTAAGTATTGTAAAGTGATAATAGAATTCGGAAATATTTACGCGCGATTGGAACCCCTCGTAATGACACTATGGAACAAAACTATCGAAACCTCTAGGACCTTCCACTGTATTCTGGAATACACCATCACACTCTGGAATTAGCTGCAACATTTTAGGAACGTCTAGAATTGTCAGAAAGGGAATAAACTGCAAACGCCTGGAATGTTCGGAAAGACAACATGTTTGCTATTAAAGCGAAGCCGTATCGCAGCCATAGTTTAGTTTTATTTTGACGTTTCTTGCAAGATTAGCGACAAGCCGTGACGATCAGTATTACCAACACGTTTGTGATATCAATGACATTTCCCGTTAAAATTTCCCGAAAGTGTTACCCAGCGATATGAATTTATAGACTTATAGTGTGATTTAAATTATAGTGTATTAGTATTAAGTGAGTGCTGAGTGCTCAATCGATAATTTATTAATCACTAATAAATTGATAATTAATTCCCAGTGTTTTCATTTGTCTTCCACAGCCACGACATTAAATTACGTACTTGCTCATAAAAAAACTTATTTTTACAGCGATAGCACTTCATTGGATGTTATTTGGAAAAAAATTTAAATATAATCTGTTTGCAGGTGGGGAGAAAATGAAAACGTAAGTAGGGCACTCATGAATCCAATTCGAATAAAATATTGATGGGGTCGCATTGATTTTGTTCCCCTATGAATGCAAAGCCGGGCTGCGGTGGTAGAGTGGAAAAAAGCACAAGACCATTTTTTGTTGTACATGCGGCATTTCAGATTCTTGGCATAATTTGCACACACATATATATATATATATTTTTTTTATTTATTTCAAAAAATCCTTGTTTACAAATAAAGGTACTTAATACTAATTTAATAATAACAATATAAGATAAATTACACATTTTTTTGTTGTTATTAAATTTGTGGATTATGCCACTCTACTAGGCTACGGCTGTCCCAGAGTGGCGTTATAGAACACAATTATAATATTTTTTTAAATTCGTCAGTAATATTTATTTTCATAAGATAGGAATTATGTATCTACAAAGTATCAAGTGCAGTGTTAGTGTTAAGTTGAGTGAGTAATAAGTCCAAGTGTAAATATGTGTAGAATAATTGTTTAATGTAAAAAGGGTTAAAGTTAAGTTTAAGATTTTTTAAGATTTTTTATTTTCCTTAATTAATTTATTTATTTATATAGGTATATATTTTTATTTAAAGACATTGTTATGCAATTACAGTAAGTAAGTTTTCAGTTATTGTTCTACCTTTGGAGGTAAGCCAGTTGTTTAAGCTTTAATTTTATTTATTGAGTATATTCTGATTTTTGGCAAGTCTGTTTTAAATACGTTAAATATTTTAGGCCCTATGTATGAGTAATTTTTCTGTCCGTGTGTTGTCTTAGTTTTTGGTATTTCGTCAAGGTTTCGTAATGCTTGTCTAGTATTATGTGAATGCGAGTTACTGGTTGCTGTTAGGTGGTTTGTGTTTTTGATGTAGAAGATGAGAGTAGACTTAACGAACAGCTGTCTAATGTCCAGTACATTAAATTCTCTGAATAGTCTGTCTGATTGGTATATAATTGGTTTCTTATTAATGACTCGGAGCAAGGTTTTTTGTGCGGTTATAGCTGGTTTTAATGTGGTTTTGTAAGTACCTCCCCAACTTGGAATCGCATAGTTCAAAAATGACTGGGCAAGAGCATAATAGATAGTTTTGAGTTGCTGTTTATTAAAAATATTACGTATGGATTTAAATAGGTAGATGAGTTTTAGAAGTTTTCCCGATAATAGTTCAATGTGAAATTTCCAGTTTAGGTGCCTGTCTTTTATGATTCCCAAGTATTTCACACTATCTGCATTTTCCAAGGGGGTGCAACCATAGTTTTGGTGTTGGCAATCATGCATAGTCAATTTTAAATCGCTAGATGGCTGCCCTCTTTTATCTATGCTGAATGTCAAATACTTAGTTTTTTTGACATTGACTGTTAGCAAATTATCTTCCAGCCAGTGTTTTACTATGTTGCAACCCAGTTCAGCTGCTTTGAAAACAAGATCCCATGTTGAAGCGTGAAACAGGAGTATTGTATCGTCTGCAAAAGTAACTACTTTCCCCCCCGTTGTTAGTTTTCATAAATCGTTTATGTATAGGAGGAATAAAACAAGTCCTAGTGTACTTCCTTGAGGGAGTCCGTATTTGATGTAATGTGCGTCACTTTTAGTTTTGTCAAGTTGTGTAAATTGTGTTGTCTGTAAGGTAAGTTTTGAACCAGTTGTAACTTGTTTCCGAAAGTCCAGTCTGTTTTAGTTTGTGAAGCATTTTTTCATGTGAAACTGTGTCAAAAGCTTTCGTCAAGTCTAGTGCTATTGCTACACATTTTTTATTATTGTCAAGTTCGTCTGAAATATAACCAATAACTTCCTGTATTGCTTCTTGTGTACCCCAATTTTTTCTAAATCCAAACTGGTTGTTGGCTAAAATTTGATGTTTTTCTAAAAAGTTGGTGAATTGATTACAAACACATTTCTCTAGCAGCTTAGATAGTAAATTTAGGATGGATATAGGTCGGTAGTTATTTGGATCGTCTTTATTACCAGCTTTATGTATAGGTGTGATTTTAGCCGTTTTTAGTTGGGACGGGAAAATATATATATATAAATTAATTGAATAAAGCACTACATGATGTAAAAAATTAAAGAGTGAATAAACCTTTGAGTCTAAACAGTGAAGCATTAGCAGATTTTAATATGGAAATTATCACTGTGTCAGAATTGACAGCATTTAAAGTAGTGAAGCTGTTATAATCTTAACTCACTCCACTCATCGCCCAGTCTGTGTAGGACAAATATATGCATATATATATATATATATATATATATATAATATATATATGTATGTATGTATGTATGTAAATATTAAGGTTTTCGAGGGTGAAAGATCGTACTATAATATAATAACGGAACATGCAAAATATACAGAAGCAATAGAAATACATAAAAATAAAAATAACATGAATTGTCGCGACGACGCGATCCGAATTCCTTATACTTGGAAGTCCATTCTTAACGACTGTAAAATCTTTTCAAAATCAGCCCCTAATAATCCGATTCCAAGTACAGACGCATTAAATGAACATATTAATATAACTAACAATAACGTAATTTCCAACAACAATAGAAGAATTACGAGGTCACAAAGTAAATTCAGCAATTAGCTTCGCATTAGGCTTCATTTGGATCTCGACTTCTGGAGTGAACCGGTGTGCTTGCCATCAATTAAAAACAGAACTCGAAATACAAGGCGAAAAATCCCTTTGAAAATGGCCAGTGCTATCTGTCCGAAACGTTGGGTACATAATAACAGTCTCTTTCAAGACTTCAATACGCGGGTTATCCTAGAAAATAATCCTTCATATATATATATATATATATATATATATATCTATACCTATAAAACTCAATGTCTGTCTGTCTGTCGGTCTGTCTGTCTGTTCTCTATACAAATCTACACCATTTGTCCGATTCGATTCAAATTTGGCATACTTATCCTTTGGGACCCGGCGGGTAACATAGGCAACATTTCCCTCTATTCTCATACCCCTTCCCCACCCCTGACATATTTTCGATGGAAATCTGTACTGTTTGACCGATCGGACTCAAAATTTGGAAACTCATTCTTTAGGACTTGGCGAGTAACATAGGCGATGTTGTTTCCCTATTCTTATACCCCTTCCCCTCCCCTGACATATTTTCGATACAAATCTGTACCGTTCGATCGATCGGACTCAAAATTTGGAAACTAATTCTTTAGGACTCGGCGGGTAAGGAAAATGACATTTTCCCCCTATTATTTTAACCTTTCTCCTCCGCTGATATATTTGCGATGCAAATCTATATCGTTCGAATCAAACCTTTGTTTCCCCCCACAAATTTATTTTCAACTTAATCCTTAACCCGTGCAACGCCAGGTACGATCAGCTAATATTTATTATAATTGTTTTAATTATCACGAAACTTTTTTCATAAAAAATCCCAATATTTCAAATAAGGTGTGATTTTACTTAAAAATGTTAATACTTAGTAGTGTGAAAAGACCTGGTGCCACATAGCAGTTTTTACTTCAAAGATATTTGAGAAACATTGCAGCATAAAGGAGGTTAATTCCGACGGGATAAGTTTTAAGGTACACTTTCAATATTATTGATGAATAAAATGCCTTCAATAATATTAACTGTATTAGTATGAATATTGTCAATAAAATTGACGTTTTATATATTGAGAGTCGTTCAATAAAATATGACCTTTTTTTTTAAATTTGTGACAAGTCACTATCATGACAAGACAATATCATTGTTAACTACGAGCCGTGTGAGGGTAATTATTGTCACGTGGCTGTGGCTACGGGAGACAAATGAAAACACAGGAAATTAATAAATGATTTATTAATTAGTAATTTATTATTTTAACAAATTGAAAAAGTCACTTAACACGAATAAAATTTAACACTAGTTTTGAATTCACACTATTTTATAATTTATCACTCGTCTATAAACTGGTTATTATCGCTGGGTAACAATTTTTATTGATCTTAGAATATTCAACTCTCACGCACAGATGTTGCACTGGTTTATTTCTCCGCTCAGGTACTCCGCTTGATTATTTCGCTTCGATTATCTCACGACTGGGCATCTTAGCCGTCACCTCGCGGCCGAAGGACTGTCAACACAAGACACAACGTGCGCCGCGGCGTAGTCCCAGTATTTACATCCAAATTCTGGTATTTTTGAACATTCCAGATTACTCTAGTGTTTAGGAGAAGGTTCTTGTCGCTTTTAGGCTGTTCTAGTCATTTTTAGTCGTTTCCCGAATATTGTAGACCATTCAAGATTCAGAAGTGCGCTATTCCTTCTGCCTGCTTTTCCGTGACAACATCAACATTCTGTGCAACATCATATCAGTCTCTTCTGAACTTATTATATACTAAAATATATTTAACATTTTGTTAAAATGTCTGACAGTAAGGTTAATGCTTTAAATATTTAAAATTTTAATAATTATTAATCATATGCCTGAAAAGAAAAATGTTCGATACATGTATCCTACCGATGTTGACATATGAAAAAAGCATACACAAATTAAAATGTACACAGCGGGTCATAGGCTCGGCGTAGACCTTCGAGATAAAATCAGAAATGAAGGAATAAGAAGCCGAATAAAAGATTTCGATATTATGGACCGTATTGCGAAACTAAAATGGCAGTGGGCTGGACATACGGCTCGACAGGAGGATACTAGATGGGCACCTAGAATCCTACAGTGGAGGCCCTGGACGAAAAAATAGAAGCGTCGAAAGACCTCCCAAAAGGTGGTCCGATGACATAGTCCAGCAAGCAGGAAGAACCTGGATGCGAAGGGGAGAAAAACAGATAGGTGGAAGAAAATGGAAGAGGCCTACATCCAGCAGTGCAGGGAAAAAGGTTAAGGAAGAAGAAGAAGAAGATACTTATATTAAAGAGTTAAGGTTGTTATTACGGTCGTTAGACATATACATATATGACAAGATACTTATAACTGGATGGTTAAAAATTGCAAAGACTTAAGTTTATTTTAAATAAAAAAAATTGTTTAACCTTAAATAAATTTTATCAAAATTGTTAAATTTAAATTCTGACTTTTATAGGTATAGGTACCAATTTAACATTTTTGTATTAAATGAACCAACATAAAGTACCCATTGACCAGGGGTGTGCAGTGAGAACAAGAAGCATGACTTTTATTTAAACATATATTTGGAAAAAATCGAAATTAAATGTTTATCTGGTTGAATATTATGAAATATTAAAATCTGAATAATATACTAATTATTAGGATTGGAATTTTACGAAGTATATCTCTTAAGTATTTGAGTTTCTTTTCAAAATAAAGATATGCTTAGAAAAAACTCATGCTTCTTGTTCTCACTGCACGCCCCTGCTATTGACAATATTTAACGACCATGGCAGAGTACAGTACAACGTGGTTAGAAAACATGCTCACCTTGAAAGCAGAGTCGATACTGAAATATTGAGCTATTTATGGGCAGTATTATTAATAAAATGCGTTCGCTGTTGTTCATCAATAGTATTAGTAGTTTACGAAGACTATGTCTCACTAAATAAACAAGATTTACAGAGTATTATCGGACGATGATCTAAATTTATTATGGCGTTATTTGAAAAACAGTCTATCGTTGTGATTATATACTACGACCCAATGAACTTTCACAATATATAACAAAGCCGATTTTCATCTGATTACCCAGCAATAAATTAATGGCGTCCAGTTGCTTTGAACCATTAAAAAAAGTCACAAAATTTCCTCAAAATATCCAAGACTTTTGTTCCAATTTAAAGAATTATTACATAAAAGATAACGATTATCAGTTTCTTGGAATAATTATTTTCTTGAACATTATACTTGAGAAAACAAAAAGCCTCTCTAACACTCTTCAAATCAAATAATAACTCAGTTCTTTTATACGTCCAAAAATATAACTCGGCCCAAGGAAAAAACAAATATAATTTCATTTGTCGACCTTCATCAGATTTCAGATAAGGCTGACGTGACGTGGTTTTCGGTTCAAATTAAAAATAAGATTCGCTGTCTGCAGCGTTAGGTTTGTTTTCTCATCCCCTTCGAATAAATTAGGGGAAGACCCCATCGTCTTGTGTACACATACACACGTAGAAGATCTGCAAAATTCCAGGAATAGCCATGAAAATCCTCATGCCGCCCAGTGTCCTAAGGTACCCCTTTTATCAAAATGTCAACCTACTTGATAAGGGTGAAATTGTGCGATTTGTATTACACACCCCGAGACACTTAAAGGGTTGATAGTGTATCATTTGGGGGAAGTTACACATTTTACTTTTCTTATATAGAGGCAAATATTTGTTTATAAGTAATAAAAAAATGGAATGTTATATAGAAAAAAATTGATATCCATCTTCCGGGAAATAAAGACATCAATTACAGTATCATCTATGTATACGAATAATTTGAGACACACATAAAATGTATATAGGACGGCCCTCGTAGCCCAGTGAGCATGACACTGGCTTCTCACACCGAGGGTTCCGGGTTAGATTCTCGGTGAGGTCAATGCGATTTACATTGAAATATGAAAATATCATAATATCCTGTTAGAATAATATTCAATTTAATTTTTCAATTCAAATCATTTAAATATAATTTTTCTAATAATTTAGAAAAACAAAATACAAAAGGCATCATTCATTTTGATATTTTGACATTTATAAAACACCCTGACGAAGAATAGTAATAATAATAAGTGGATACAAACAAATCAATCAACAAAGTTGGTCAACCAATTGAAAAAATAATTTTAAATAGACTAGCTCACCCGCGCGGCTTTGCATGCGTAGATTTTTAGTAACTTTCAGTCTTATTTATTATAGTCATATGTATTAACCATAACTTATAGATATATGCCGTTATGAACTTTTTTATTATATTTCATATTTATTATATATTCAAATTTATATACATAAATCATATTTATTAGTCATATGTATTAACCATAACATATAGATATATATTTGAGTAGCTTATTGGTCTTATGGTTAGGACTCTCGCCTCGTGATCCAAAGATCGCAGGTTCGAATCTCACTCCAGACAAGCAAGTTAGTCCTATTTTCATAGCACAAGCGTTTAGCTTAATTTGAAAATAGTAAGAATATTGATGTGACACGAATCCCGTCCACTTTAGTTGTAAAATAGATCACGGATCATGAGTAGTTTCCTCCTGCGTCCAAACTTACAAAGTTTACCTCTTTATACATATATTAGTAAAGATTTATTAAATCTCTTTTGTACTTCTTTGACTCATATAGGTTGCATATTTTTCTTTTCAGAACCCTTCGAGCTATATTTATTTTCCGGAAATTTATTTTTTACCGTCTCGATTAATGATGCACGACCATGTCACGAGTGGCGCTTACGGAATAAAAATATTATACGCCGTATAATATGACGTAAAAAAAATAGCGAAATTGTTAATGGAATGTTCTACAGCGAATAATAATATACCTGAGACGCCTATTAAATGAAAACTGTTAAGAATATTTTGAGTTTGTTCAAATCTTTCAGAACAGTGCTTGATTTATGTCAGATACATTATTAATCAATTAATGTATATTATAGAAATCTCACAGAGACGAAACTGTATTTCTTATGGGAAACTAGGTATAGAAGGGATTTAGGGAAATGAAAATGGCTTTGTACAGGCCGCATGGAAAGGCGGTTACGACTCATATGTGAAAGCTTGTCACACAATTTGAACATATATACAACTTCCGAAAAATTAGTAAGCATGGTATATTCTATCATGGGTGGAAATGGCGAATGTTACATTGTGTAAAGTGATCGCTTAAGCCAACCATAAGATAGGTCATAAGTCCTATGTACACCCAAATGACTTCTATACCTACTTTCCCTTAAGAAATACAGTTTCGTCTGTGTGAGATTTCTTTAATTTACATTAATTGAAAACTATTAATATTTTGGCAGGGTAGATATAGATGGTAATGGTCACCAATAATAATAGGTACTGATAAATAAAAAAATGTGGATACAGAACAGTAATTGGATTTTTCCTCGCCTTGCTGAGCCTCAGACGAGCCACGACTCAGCACGGAGATGACTAGTGAAAAAATTGTCAACCTGGCGAAGCATGAGTAGGACCGATATATCAACTTTCCCTCATAAAACGGTCCTGAGAATGCGGCATCCAATTACTGGTTACCAATAAAGTGCGAGAAAGAAGTTGGAATCTAACCATAAAATATTCCTGTGTTCATGTATATAGGTATAATTTAACCTGTGGTAAGCAGGTAAGAACGGCACAATATGGTAGGAATATTAGGTGGTAGGAAATTCACGGTCAGCGTACTCTTGTTCATATTTTGAATGACATGAAGATGTAAATTAAAATATTGTCACAAGTACACAAAATAATAATACTACACATAATCGAAGTCTTTTGAATGATCTAGCAGATATTAGAATGAACTCGAAGTTAGATAAGAGCACATGATTATACGGAAACATTTACGAAATTACCTAATCAATACATGGGAAATTTCTAGAACGCGACCTATTATAAAAATCCTTAAAAACGCGCGCAGTCTGTCTGTTCATGTTGAGGATTTGTAAATGTCACAGATAAAAGCGAAATACCAGCGAGAACCTAACGGATGTTAGGAAATAAGTGCGACCGCAGACGCGCGATACATATATTCCATAGAAAAGTAATTAGTGCGAACTACGAAAATGGTGTGAACCAAAGAATATCCTTCCTTCCTGGGTTTCAATCCGTGGGATTGGTTTGCAGCAAAGCGCATCTCCTTTTACATTCTGCTCGATCTCCGGCGATCCTCTTCAGCTCTGTGTAGGAGGCACAATTCATATCTTGGCACACTTGCTCAAGATATTCACGGCGAGGGCGCCCTCTGGCAATCTTTCCCTCTACCATTCCCTCCAGTATAGTTTTGAGCAGAATTTCCTGGAGAGACCACATTACGAATGAAGAGGTTCTCAGCAGGATCGATGGAACCAGGAACATGATGAATACCATCTCGAAAAGGCGTGCAAAATAGATGGGGCATATTTTACGCCATGAAAATCTGCTCAAAGAATATATTATGTACCTTTAAATTTCTATCTAGTGATTTAATTTAATTAATAAAACTTCTATTAATTTTAAGCATTTCATATTATTAATATTTAAAGCATTAACTTTGTGGTTAGACATAATAACAGAATGTTAGTAAACTTAGTAAAAACCACTACCAGATTACACTACCACTTAAACACTACCAATACCAGATTTGTAGCGTTCACAAGAGATGTGGTAACACCACTTTAGACCCCGCCCCCTCTCACTCTCTCGTTCGATCCCTGAATTGTTCAGTAGTTCAATTTCTCTGACAAGATTATTAACACGCATGTGAACAAAAGTGGTGATAGTTTTACAATATTATGGTTGGGGTGTATAGTGTTGTGAATGTAGTAGTGTAGTGTTGGTCCTGACGAAGAGACGGGTACGTCTCGAAACCGGTAGACCGTAAATCTGGTAGTGGTTTTTACTAAGTTTACTAACATTCTGTTATTTAAGCATTTCATTTACCTTCCATAGTCACAATGTTACAAGTGAATTGAGTTAAATGCGTATAAGAGGCTCTACGATCAAAAAATAAATGATGTACGAGTAGGCAATGGGTATTAGCCATGCACCTACTACCCGCGTTTGAAACTTCGTTCCTCTCATCGGTTTCGCTTCTCGGAAACTTGGTAAGACCTCCGATTTGACTCGCTTTAGGGCACGCTCACTCACTATATTCCCAAATTTGAGGTATTGAACTACCTCGAGTGTAGGGCTTCTGACCCGGGTCGACCCGGGCATGGATTTCCGGGAATGCTAATGTCGAGTCCCAGGACTGAACTCGGGAAAAATATGTTCTAAGAAATATGTTTAGTTTTAAAAAGAAATAAATCTGCAGGTGGGCATATTAATTTACAAAAATTATTCGCTTCCCGATTGATCATAAAACTGGCATTAGCTGAAACAGAGAGTTTTTTTAATTGCTCGAAATATATGTACAAAATCGAAAAGCAGGCATTCGAAATTTAAATTTGATCATTTTTGTATTATTAATTTATAATAATATTTTAAATAAATGTATTTAATTTCGTTAATAAAATATAATAGATTAAGAGATTAAAGATCACGAGACTTGGGATCCCGGGAATGATTCAGACCTGCGAATCGAGTCCCGAAAAAAGTCCGGAATAAGTAGGCAAAGCCTACTCGAATGACATTATTCCATATAAAAAAAGCATTACGCATCGATTTTGGAAAATACTATGATTCCTTTTTGCTTATTTAAATAGGATAACGACCTTGAATTAATTCTGCGTACTAGGGTGTATATTTTTTAAAATTTTTAATTAAATAATACTCAAAAGTAGTAGCATTTTAGTGTGTTATAAATATTGCATTTACAGTTTTAATTTCATAAAACTGGTTCTTTTGGCTTGCTCAATATCTTAGAAACATAAAGATATTAGAAGATAAATATTGTATTTACAAATTGAACTTGTAATAAAATGCTTTTGTTCTTATATTAACATAGCCAGCATTGGAATAACATCACATTTAAGTTCAATTTGACAGTTTGTTAGCGTTTTGGCAATCTCAGCTTGTTTTTTATAATTACACATTACATTTTCAGTTAATTTTTCTAAATAATTTATTTGATAAAAATATATTACAAGAAAACAACGACCTCCGAAAAATCACTAACAAACCAACATTTCCAGTAAATTTGCCCGGTTAAGTTGAGCCAAAAGCATACTGAAATCAAAACATTTTTGCATTTCTTTGTACCTACAATGCAATCTAATTTTTTATAACTATTCGAGTGACACACTCTACTGTGTACATAAAATCTTGTGAAAAAGAATTTGCTAGTGATACCGAGCGGAGCACTAATTGGCGAAATAAATAAATGCGATAAATATTGTGTGCCATAATTGTATGCAATGTTCTAGTAAATGTTAAATTATAGTGTAATTTAAAGAATAGTGTTAAGTTTAGTTAATTTTAAGTAAGTTTTTACATTTAATAATTGATTTATTATTCATTAATAATTCCAATGTTTTCATTTATTCTTCCCTGGTAAGATTGTCTCAATGAGGCATTACAATTTTATGACTCGACTATATATTTTTATCGTGTGCGGTTTTCATTTATAAAACTTGTGTTTTTCTTTAATTATTAATATTATTGTTTTTTCTTTGGAGTAGAAATATTGTGTGTTGGATAACACACTTTTTTTCTTAATATTATTTTGATTATAACATTATTACGTTATAACATCTCATGCAGTTATATACGTCGAGTTTAATATATACTGGTCGAGTTGGGATATTGGAGTTGGGCTCCTATGACATCTTGTACATAGAAATGCACAAATGAAATGAGACCTCATATTAGATGCATGAAGTTACTAACAATGTATTTGAATATCGCGTGATTTGTCCATGACCGACCTGTTACAAAATGTTGTATACTATGACCAGGTAATATTTATGCTAATATGTAACATCATAATTAAGTCATTGATGAAATTTCAAATTGACGTAAGTTATCCAAGAAAGATAAATGCTACCACTGATTTTTTTGTTTTTTATTTTACACAATTTTTTCCTTAACTTTTTTTTGTATCTCTAACGGATTAGGCAGCGTTTTCTATGAGAGCCCTTTAGCGGCAAATTTTTTCCCGACTTGATTCACTAATACCGTTAACGCTCATATGCTAGGGTAATTTTCAATACACAAATATCATTTTGGGGGCAAACAAAACTTAACAGTAAAAACCGCATACAAATCTGTATTCTCGAAAAGTTCTCGAGATTAGCGCGGACGTACAGACAGACAGACGCTCACCGAGGACTACGTACTGATATAATACGGGACGATTATGTCAAAATAACAAAAAACAAAAATCCATACTTTGGATGCATTCTGCATAGAGAGAAATATTTCTCATCATGTTTATTTTATTCGTACACTTATTAATTAAGAAATAAAATATTTACAGTGTATAATATCTAATTCGATTTGGATAAAATCGTTTTTTTTTTTGTATTGTGAACAGTTTGAATAAAAAATAATTAAAAAAAAAAATTAACGATTATTTTTATGTTTTACATTTATTTCTTTCTTTCTTTCTTAATCACATATAGTATACAATTTGGGTTGTACTATGCCTGTCTCACTAGAAGAATATATGTTGTGAGAAAGGCATAATACAAAATAGTTGTGCAATTAGAAATAAATTCAAAAGTGTCTAGTTACAAGTTATTTCTTCTTAGTCTTGTTAGTTCTATATACAAAATAAAAAAATATTAATTAAATACGGTAATTAAATTAATGAATTAAAAGCATTTATATATTTTGACAAAAGAGGAAAACAGGACAGGAAAAAAGATGTAGGTTCACAAATCAGAAATTATTAGTAATTAATTTTTTTGAGTGAGAACACCAATTTTGTGTCTTTCCATATTTTTTATCCATAATATTTTTAAGTATTTTTTTTTTTTCAATTTTCTAACGGAATATATTAAAGATTTTTAGCATGTAGTTGAAGATTTCGGGCCCATAGCAGTTAAAACTATAATGTTTGACAATAAAAAATAAAAATTAAACACATCCTTGTAAAAAAATACCCAATTTCTTCTACCTGCATTATATTATAGAGTGATGAAACTCCCAAGACAAATATTTTTTTAAAAAAAACAAACCCAACTTAATAACAAAGTAAAAATAAAACATTAGATTTTTAAACTTGGATAACAAAACGAGCGTTTTAACAACTAGATCAAAAATGTACTTTTTTAATAATAATTGCGTTGTTTCAGAAATATCACGTTGTTTCTAAAAATTATCGACAGACAGCAAAACAGATTTATATTAATACCTAGAATTCCTTTCTAATTAATATAATTGAAAAACACTTAATTCGCTGGGGGGCAAAAACTTGTCAAAAAAGACTTTTGTATCATTCTAATGATCAACATGTTTGTGGTCTGAATTTCTAAGAAAATCGGAAAATTTATTTATACAACTTTTGAAATAATTTAATGATGGCAAAATTACAAGACCAATTATATTTAAACATGTTTTGGAGAAAAAAATGAAATTATCGGACATGGTTGTTATTAATTTTGTGGTTGAGGTACTTGTCTAGTAATCCAGTGGTCGCAGGTTCAAGCCTCATTCTCAACCATCAAGTTACTCCTGTTTTTCATAGCGCATGCGTTAAGATCAGTTTGAAAATAGATAGAATATCGATGCGGCACGTGTCTCGACTTTTTATTAGAAAATAAATGAATCTGACCTAGTCCAACAGCAAAAAAAACGTCTCATTTCCACTTCATATCACGATTTTCTAAAAATCTAATGTTTTCCAAACACTCTGGACCTTTACGAAAATTTTGGAAACATCTGGAAATTGATGGAACACATGGAAATGTACGAGAATATTTGAGAGAAAACAATTATTATAAATCGTATTGCAACTAGCGTAAGGGAAAGGTAATTTTAGTGACAGCTGCGAAGATCATTGACCAACTGCGAACTTGTGCGATTAATCAAACCACATAAGCGTCGCGAACAAAGAGTTTCGGCATGTCGTTTATTCTAGCGATGAACAATGTTCCAGTTTAGATTGTGTTCATTGATTTTGTGTATCAAATAAAAGTTCAATTGATTGCAATGCCTAGGTAATCAATATAGCTCTTTTTACATATTTAATTCTCGTTCATTCTACACAAAAACAAATCTACTTGTCTTCTGTATTATAGTTTGCGTGCATACTTAATAAATTAATGAATAAATAAATAAAAATGGGTGTTTCATTTGGATCCTACTCCACGAATCCGTGATAATATTTCCATCACTTCTTCCATCTTGTACTTATATCCTTCTCACTCTATCTCAGTCGATATGCTCATGACTAAGAATTGTAGTTCATTTTTTGTTTCTATAATGTGTCACTACACTTTGCGATTCTGGGCCTTGATTAGTGTAATATGTAGCGAGGCTCCGTTCAAGATTTTTTGTATTGAGTTCTCATCCTCATTCCTTGTACATTTTAAGTGATTTTAATTTTCTTTAGGCTTCTATCTTTACCAAAAATATTTTCAAAGTATAAAAGCCAGTTGTTGAGTAATGTATGGAAGTCCTTAAGAATGGAGAAAATTATGCATATATAATGTACCTTGATATACTTTTACTTATGTCACCGAGAAGAAAGATATTCTGGGTACAAATTCAATTGTGTGTCTAAAAAAAATTGATGAATCAATTTTTGAGATGTATAAAAAAATAGTTATCGGAAAAATATAAGGTTACCATCGGAATACGATCCCGGATCTTCTCCAATTGGAAATTGCGATTACTAGTATAAAATATTATTATGGAATTATAGAAATTATGGATGTTTCATGTACGAATATGAGTTTATGTGACGTTGAGATTAATAATTCTAGTGAGTTATTGAAATACGCATTTTAATATTATATGTACATTTACATTCGAGTAGCTTGTTGGTATTGTGGTTAGGACTCTCGACTCGTTATCCAAAGTTTGCGGGTTCGAATCTCACTCCAGACCAGAAAGTTAGTCCTATTTTCATAGCACAAGCGTTTAGCTTAGTTTGAAAATAGTAAGAATATTGATGTGACAAGTATTCCGTGTTCACATCTTTATTTAAAAAAAAAAACTTATATTCTACCGATTCTCCCAATATAATCCATATCCTTCCCCCTCCACCCCATATATTATACTCCATCCCCCTCTGATATGCGTTATCTCTCTCTCACTAAACACTAAACATCTATTTAGGTAATATAATCTGTACTCAGGTAAGATTTATTGATTAAGGATTTATTAATTTTTTAATGGATAGTCTCACTTATAACACGAATTAAACTTATATACTATTTTTGAATTCTCAATTTATCACTTGACTATGAACTCTTTATTATCGTTGGGTAACACACTTTATTTAATATTAGCTAGAACATTATATTTAATTCTCGCACATAGAGGTCGCACTTAGTTATTTCACCACTTAGGTACTTCACTCGATTATTTCGCTTAATTTTTGTTGCTCCGATTATTTAATGACTGGCCACACTGGCCATCGTCCCGCAGCTTATTTCGCACCGATAGAAATTTCTGTCAAAACAAACTTCATCGCACAGCACAGTGCTGCTTTATTAACGCGATACGATGGTCTTTCGAACTCTCAAGAAGATTATTTTCTTTTCTAGTGTTTAGGAGAAGATCGCTTTTAAGCTGTTCCAGGCGTCTCCCAAATATTCTAGATAAACCTAGAGTGCTGTTAGCTATTCTAAAGCATTCTTTAGTTTTGTTTCAAAGTGACATATTACAAGGGATTCGGAGAGTTCGCAATTCTTTATGTTTACCATTTCGTTACAATATTAAAATGTCCTGAAGAAGGTTGGGTGCAACCGTAAATAGTAGACATTGTATATTATATCAGTAAAAGCTTTGGGAGGTAAATGAAAATAGTGAAAATAAATTTAGTTTTATTCATTACCAAAGAAAGTCACTGAACACACACTGTCTTACGCTACGGATATTGCTCTGTTATAGTCGTGAACTGAATTATCCAGCTTGCGTCGCGTGATTCCTTTTATAAATAAATTCCTTAGAAAGGTTTGTTGAAAGCCTGTAGTAAGTTCTAGATTCTTCTGACGTATTTTTACTATGAAAGAGAATGTCGTAGAATTATCTAGAGAGATAACGCGGGCACGGACGAATAATCCTGGATTACATGCGTAACGGTCTGCAGTCACGGTTGACTGACCTCCGTTGCGTGACATCGTTGTTATCAGCGCTTAGTAGGTACAGTCTCGCTAAAATGTACTATTTTTATTTTTGAAAATAAATATATGTGTTTACGAACTTTAACAAAGCCAAAATCGCCACCCGCTGAATAACAACAAGATTTTTCCATTAGCCGACTGCTTCAGACAAATATAATACGATTTCGTGTAATTTCAGAAAACCCCGAAAACTGATTTCGTGAGATTTAATTTAATATGACACGTGTCATCCTGAAGGACATCTCATTAGCATTATTTGTCACTCACTCCAGCGGGGAAATTTTACGGTCAGACGAAGTTACAACAACTATCCCGTACGGATCTGTATTAGGGGCCGTGATTTTTGGACTACATTTCCATATAAAATGTATCCTTCCAGGAAACTATGCGTTATACGTAACAGCGAATTTATAAAGTAAACAGGTTCTGCCTGCTTTGATAACTTGTTGAACTTTAAGGGGAATGAGCAGGTTGGAATTGATGATTCTATATTTTCGTTTATTTAGCATAATATTAATTTAGTTATTTTTTTTACTTAAGAAAATCCACATTGACAAAGGTTTTCAGCTAAATCATGATATATGAAACTAGTAAAAATGGCGAATTTTTTTAATGTACATAAGTGATGCACATTATCAATTATTTTTTACAAGCTTACCCGTGCGGCTCCGCACGCGTAGATTTTTATTTACTTTTTTTTAATCATATTTTATCGATTTGTGTATTGACCTTACCATATTGATATATGTCGTCGCGGATTTTTCACACAACTTTTTAAGTTCTACAACTTCTCTTTAGAAAGTGTAAAAAACGCGTCGCTCGATCATTTTTCGTCGACTTTAGTTGTAAAATAGATCACTACAAAAAGTTATTTTATTTTAACGAGATAATATATAACTTATGTCCACCCTGAAAGTGCATTCTAAATAATGGTGAAATAATTTTTGAAATCGGATTAATTTTGTAGATTACCATCCAAACTAACAAATAAAAATTCGTATATTAATATAGATTTAGAGATAAACTCGTAAAATACAAATTCGATGGTTTATTCTTTTAATCAGTTTAAATTTGACTTCAAGATCAAGATCAAGATCAAGACGATGCGGTAGCTTAATTTTTACGCCTAGATGCACACGCAACTATCTCTCAGGAGTGAAGAAGACGGTTACTCACCCGTCTCATATCTTATTTTTAGATAGATATATTGTATTTGCTTTATTTCTTAAATCTTAGTTATCATTCTACTTTTGCTTAATGGTTCCAATTTAAAAATTAAAGGTTAAACTAAAAATAAAAGGTTAAAATTTCCAGCTAAAATTAAGTAGTTTTGAATCGGGATACCTTAATATCAGTCGTCATGTCGACCGGGAACCTAGTGCTTTCAGGGCGAGTTATCATGCTGCAGGCTCTACAAGAACTATTATAATATTAAATCTTCTTAAATTTCCCGTCCTGGAAAAGTTTTCGTTGTAGTAATTTTTCGAAAGCAGACAGTACTAAACCTATATAATTCTAAAAGGCCCGAGCTGTAATAAAAGCTTTTTAATGCTTTAAAACTTCTGGTTATGACTCTAAAATCATAATGCTTGGATTAAAGACAAATCTCTTAATTTTCTTGTAGCTTAAGTACCCATCTCGCTTTGTTCTTAAGGCAGCTGAAAGTGGATAGGCCCTAAATAATTTTAACTAACTTTTTAAAAAAATAATTTAAGTCATTCAGCGTGGATCTTTCGTTGTTACGAATTGTTGAATTAACTGCTTAAATCAATTTAAAAAAATTTTTTTTAATTATTAATGTAATATAAGAAAATTCCGTTTGTTACAGAAAATAACTGACAGACAGATAACGAAATTATTAATATTTGGATTGAGAATCATTAAAAACCTGTACGTTTACAAAGTAACGTACCTACTTTGATTTTCTCTTGTGTCGTTCACTATATCCGGTATTACAGAAAGTTCGAGACCACTTGCTCTTATCGATTTTGTTCGATGGCAGTTTTTTTTTATTACAACAACATTTATTACATAATTGTGTTATACCTACATAGTACCTCTCCATTTAAGAGCATTGCTCTTATGCTCGGACGAGCTACTTTGCATTGTTACATATAATTATTTTACATTATATATATGGAATGAAGTAGCGGAGTAAAATGTTTTTGATTTTGAGGGTAATGGTTTCTAGTTGTGTTTCAATTGTTTTGTATTTTGTATATTTTTTATTTCGATTGAGATCAAAAGTGCATCGAAGATTCTTAAAATATTTCGAATGATTTATAAAACAGTGCTCCGATTAAATTCGTGTCCAGTGACTTTGCGTATTAAACAAAAGTTTAAAGGTTTTTAGAATTTCGTTTGCTTGCGGGATATTAAAATCATCTTAGGTTTTCACGGTCACTCAGAATCTTCTGTTTGGGTCATCTGGGGTATTATTCCGTGTTATCACGACCTTTCTGGCGGACGTTTCGGATCCCATTGCAGGGTCCATCATCAGGGCTGATGTGTTGACATATCAGCCCTAATGATGGACCCTGCAATGTTATCCGAAACGTTGGCCAGAACGGTCGTAATAACACGGCATTATACCCCAGAAGACCCAAACCAGAAGACTATAATCATCGCTCTGTTTGGTCAAATTTACAATTTTTTTCACCTTCATTGTGTGTGTTAAACTCGTTATTGCCCTCATTTCTGCTGTGAAGTGCCTTCTATTATAATTTTATGTAATTTGACACTGGGTGATCACATTTATGTAAAAAGTAGGTACTATTTAACAAGAATTTGTGTACTGATCTAAAAGTTGGTATTATTTAAAAAGAAAATTAATTTATTGTCTTTTATTATTTTTGAGACATATTTTCGAAGCATAATGGGGATAATAAATTTTATGTTAGGAAAAATTCCAAAGATTTATTTTTAAAACGAAACCAATTTGATCTTCAACAAACTCGGACGAAAGTTTCGTTGAAGAAAATGTATTAAAAGCAATTTTATTAACATCTTAAGCCCGGTTAATAGACCGACTACTTCGCAGTTTGGAACTTTATTGAAAATGGATGCAACGAATTTTCTTCTAGCGAAAATTCGCTGGAAAAGTCCAACTTCGGACTTGTGGGAGGCAGTAAATAACTCTGGGGATAACGGCTCCACAATACTGTTTCGTTAGATCCAATCCAGTTAAGGACCATTTTCAAAAAAAAAAAAAAACTTTCCCCACGCTTCACTACGGAAATGGAATTAAAATGACTCTATATATTTTTGCTTTTTTTCAATTGAACACATTTCTGCAAATGATATCCAACCCACATGGGTACAGTTCAGAGAAAATTCTTTTTTTTGTTTTATCAGAGTCTGAAAAGATACATCATAGTCAAAACTATTGGAAACTGTTCAAAAAAGCTTTAAAAAATACATCATTGTGAACAAAATCCTAGCGAGATACAATAAATCACTGAAAAATAACAGCTACATCAATTTTTTAATGAAAGTCTCATCGCGAAAGGCGATATTTCTGATCTGTTGTATCTTTACAAAATTATAAATAATCTTGTCAAAAGAGTAAGCTTCGTGCAAGTACCAGATTACAAAGGAAGCAAAAACATTAGAACTTGATACCTTCCACAGCAATATTGCGCACTTTAACCCCTTTTTACTTGAAAAATGAATTGGACATATTTTCCAATAAATCGACGAAAAACTATTTCACGATTTTTTTTTCGAAAAATGACATTCTTTTAATTATTTTTGAATATGATAATGATGTTATAGCTAGACCGCATTCAAAAGAATGTGCGCAAAAAATATGTGTGTTGTTACGATGCAAAAAATGAACACAAAAGAAGTTTTTCTAGTAAGTAAGTAAACTTTTTTAAACTAAAAAATACAAATTTATTTGGAATATCATATTGAGGCTTGTAATACGGTCTTGCCAGGCAACTTTCTCCCGCTTTTTTCATATCGGACAATGCTAGGGAATGGTTTTTTGATTGTGGTCGACCTATAATATGTTTCTCGCATTATTATGTTACTGGATACTCCAATATTATTTTTGTTAACCTCCTTTACCTTCCCATAAACAATTCTTTGTTCAATATTTAGGATTATTTCATTTTTAATTTTGTGTTCCCGGTTACTTTTTTTTAATGTGTAGTCAGCTTTGTTTGAAATTTCAATTTGCATTATATTTAATTTTTTTATTTTATGTTTTTCGATACTCATATTTTTAAATCGTTTATATAAATTTCATGGCCAGTCTTGATTTCTTGTAAAAAAATCTTTGAAGTGTAAATTAACACAGGAATTCAAACAAGCTGAAATCTTGCATATCAAATTGATGATGATGGCAATGCACTCTTACATGCACTTGGGATCATATATTATATGTCGCAGCCATCTGGTTAAATTAGCCAGGTAATTGGACGCCTAGGTCATTAATTAAACGCCGGCATCTAATTGGATGCCTTCTCCGCGCCCACATTTTGAGAAGGCCTTGGCGTCAGGCGTAAAAACGCTTGCCAAATCAAAATGACCTTATACGGACAACCCAGGACAGAGAATCCTGGCGCCTTCTCACAAGGAGGCCCGGACCTTGATTGAACTTGGGATAGGGAGGAACTGGGACAGGGAGGAGAAGAATTATCCATTTCTTGTATTTTGATGGGATGAATATTATATACTAGCTATTACCCGTAATAAATGACGGTATTTATTTATTACTTTTAAAAAAATATCTAAAAAAAAACGAAAAAAATGAAAAAAAAGATTTTTGGATTAATTTTTTTTTTTTAAATATAATAATAAAAAGATACTGACATTACACGAAGTTACGCGGAAAGACATCGAAATCATTATAAATGGGATGAGATAATAAGTAGGTGCTTATAATATTTTAAAAGTTGGTAATTTAAAAATCAGGGTCTCACACATGTCTATTAATTTCTTTACCCAAAGTGTCTAGATATCAAATTTAAGCCACTATAATTATAGAAATATTGACGTTTCTCAAAGAGACTTTACGAGAGGCGTAGACAAAAAATTACGTCCCTATTTACGTTTATTTTCTCTTTGGACATTATCACGGTGTTTTTATCCTGTGAATAACGTAAGGGCGAGGGGGGGGGGATTTTCTCTTCACTTTATTAGTATATATGTTACAATGAATCTGTATTTTTAGTGAGTCTATATTTTCACTGGCATTATAGTGAAATTATATTCAAGGTTTTTCTTATCGTATCCAAGCAGATTTTCACCAATAAAAATTAATACAAACCAGTGAAAAATATTTTAGCTAATATCTTACTAGTGAAATTATATTGATTTCCGAACTGTCATAAAAATTAAATTTGCCAGATCATGTCAGATGTGTATTTCCGGATTGAGATTGACCTCTTAGAATAACAAGACTTAAGTTATTGCGTGAAAAAGGTTTACTGCATTACTCATTTCTTCTGTGCATATCAACATTATATACTGGATATTAGTAGCATAACCTAACCTAAGCTTTGAGAATTGTATGCATTCGTGGACAAAATGCTGTGCAGTGAATCTGTAAATTAATTGATTGACATGTTTTCATTGCCCGACCAGGTAAAATATATTTCTACTGGTGAAAATATAGACCCACTACAAATACAATATTCACTGTAACATATATATATCTTTGTGGGTTAGATCCGATTTGCAGAAATAGGTTCAATTCGAAACTGCGACCGAGAATGTGGACGGTTCTTAAAATGTATTTTTTACAGAACTGGAACTTTTTGTAGAGCACTTGCCTTTTATTTTATTGTTATATCGAGTCATTCACGTCCCAGTGCCCATTCTTTTACAAAAGTCATCTTTTTTAATGTCCACTGTGTCGGGTAGCAAAAAATAATGCTTTTATGGGCCGCTAAGGCTTATCTTATACGAGTTACGATTTTGAGACTGTCCGAAAATTCTCAATGTTAAGGGCACAATTTTCGCATAACTCTTCGAAAAGACAGTCATCTTTGTATGCAATTTATCAGTCTCCAATTTTATTTCATTAAAAAAAAGCGTTTTTCATAGAAACTAATATTATTTCATATTAATCTTATATTAGCACTTTAGGGATCGACTATCATCAATTGTTTTCTGCTATGCCCTGCGGGCGACTATACAGGCCTCTGCGCGACCATTACGTGGCCATTGGTGTCGGCAACTGGTGGCTATCGACTGTACTGGTCGCTACGCGGCTATTATTGTTTGTTTATCAGTAATCGCGAATTTTCTGTTGCTTTTCATACGATTTGGTAATTTTTTGAAAGAAAGTAGTATTAATGCTATAATTTCAAAGAATGGAAAGATGCTTAGGAACGAAAACGAAATAAAAGATAGATGGAAGAAATTTTTTGAAGAAATGTATGAGAGTAATGGGAATGTGAATGATGATTCCTTTGAGGCGTCCAATGGATGTATGATTGGTGACGACAGTGTGAATGAGATAACTGTGAAAGAAATCAAAAGGGCATTAAAGCACATGAAGAATGGCAAGACTGTGGGTTATGACAATGTTGCTGCCGAGTACATTAAGAGTGGTGGTCCAGTAATACTCACGTGGCTTCATAGACCCTCCAACCAATGTTTACAGGGCAGCTACACTTCTAAGGATTGGAAAAGAGCTGTTATCATGCTTCTATACAAAGGAAAAGGATCGCGAATGGACTGCGCGTACTATCGGGCCATTAGCTTATTGAGCTCTTATTATTGAGTTAGAAAACTTTATGCGAGAATTTTGATAGGAAGAGTGAGGTTAACAACGAAATAAAAAGTGTGGGATGTACAAGGAGCTTTCACGAGAGGAAGAGGATGCATGGACCAGATTTTCTCACTGCGCCAGATGACGGAAAAGTTTTTGGCAAAGAACCAAAAACTTTTTTGTGCCTTTGCGGAACTCCAAAAAGCGTATGACAGAGTGATAAGACGAAAGTAATGGAAGGTTTTGTCTGAATACGGGGTGAAGAGAAAACTCATACAGGCAATTGTATCCCTGTATGAAGGGAGTAGTACTTGTGTGAGAATTAATGGGGCATTCACATCATGTTTTGATATTACAAAAGGTGTCAAACAGGGATGCGTAATGTCACCATGGCTTTTCAACCTGTATATGGATAATTGTATGAAAGAACTAAAGGAACTAGAACTATACGCAGACGATGCAGTATTAGTGGCTAACAGTGAAGCTGATCTGCAGTGCCTGGTATCCAGGATGTCCGATGTAGGCATGCAGAGTGATTTTATGATGAATGTCAGCAAATCGAAAGTGATGGTATTCGAGAGAGACGAAAGAGTGACGTAATTGTAAACAATGAATGCTTAGAACAGGTGAATGAGTTTGTGTATTTAGGAAGTATGTTTAGTAGAGACGGCAAGGCTGAGAATGATATTGAAAGGAGAGTGACTGCGGGAAAAAAAGTTAATGGAGCTCTAAATGCAATTATAGCCAATAAGAATCTGTCAAAGGAAGCCTAGCGGTACATAATGGCGTTCTAGTACCAACCCTAATGTTTGGAAGCGAAGCCAGGAATTGGCAAAAGATGAATGAAAGTAGACTGAATGCGGTAGACATGCGGTCACTAAGATGCTTGTGTGGAAAATCTTTGGTCGATAGTGTAAAAAATGAACAAATTAGACGTGAATGCAATGCTGGCTGTAGTTTGGTCATGTGGAACATATGAACGAGGAAAGGATGGTTAAGAAAATATATGAGGCGAGTGTTGAAGGCAACAGAAATAAAGGGCGTCCGCAAAAGACCTGGCATGATCAGATACAACAAGTGTTTGAGGATGGCCCTGTTAAAAGCCGCAACAACCGTAGAACTTGTATGAGACGATGTATGAATGTGGCCGAAGCAAAAGCGGTGTGCCAGGATAGAAGAGTGTGGCTTTTAATCCTCTCTGCCTACCCCTGCGGGGAAACGGCGTGATGGTTAGTTAGTTAGTTAGTTAATAATGGCATAACCACGCACTACACATTACACATTATAATAATAATCAAATGTATTTTAAAATAATCTGTATACTTAATTTTTTTTAACAAAAAGCTTACAATTTTTTTTAAACTGGCAATGGAGAAACACGGCAAAACTAGTTGCAGATCTGGTGCAATCATAATAAAGATTCGTTCTTCATATTGATGAAAATAT
This sequence comes from Agrypnia vestita, assembly GCA_016648135.1. Taxonomy (NCBI): domain Eukaryota; kingdom Metazoa; phylum Arthropoda; class Insecta; order Trichoptera; family Phryganeidae; genus Agrypnia; species Agrypnia vestita. The sequence goes on from JADDOH010001474.1 coordinate 264,918, forward strand.
TGGGTGTAAACATAAATTGTGTTTCTAAATGAAGAAAACAAGAGGATACAATAAAAATGTAATAGATCTGAGGAACGTATGTCGCGACGCCAGAAAAAGACTGCATGACAGAGAGAGAGAATGTATAAAAGAGCGCGTGAATGTCGAGTCGCTCTCTCTTTTACTACCATTGTTATTCAGACCGCATCTTACTGTACAAACGTTTGTCTAAACCGTTATTGTCACCGAATAAATACTTACAAGAACAAAGTCTTTACTTGGAGCTTCCTCATCCCGAAACTAGAGTATTACAAAAAATAACCTACGTTCTTCAAGTTTATTGAAACCTAATTCAAGTTTATGCGATAAAAACTATCCAAATTCGTTTTGCATTTGGGGACATGGAATAATGCGTGACCTCAATTAGACCACGAGAATGCGGTAATTGCATTCTCTCTGCATTTTTTCGTGGTGTATGAATGTAGGATTATCAATTTATTGTTCTTCTCTTAAGTATAAAGGGTGGCCCATCGGGTACGCCGAATTTAAATATCCCACAATTATTTCATATTATATTTGGTAAACCTAATATTTGACATTTGTCATTTTCTGCCATTGAAGTTATTAAAAATGGATTGCTATAAGAATAACAATGTTTAATTATTAATATTTTTTTACAAATTTAGTGAAAATTATGCTGAGACCTTTCGAAAAGTTCGTGGAATTTGTGCTGTACATATTTCAATTAATGAGTTCACCATTCGAAGTATAATCAAAAATCAAGGAAACTTGTTTAGTTATGAATAACCGCGTCCTCATCCTATGCGGTCAGCCAAAAATGCTGCAGTCATCAGTGAAAGTATCTATGAGTATCCAGGAATATCAACAGTTTGTCGTCCTTAACAATTTAAGGAATTCTTACTAAAGACCTTCATCTCCATCCTTCCGTGGCTTGACGCGATGTGATTTTTTCCTTAAATTCCACTGTCTATGCTAGAAAACCATAAAAATTTTCTAAACTAAAAACAGTAATCCAACGCATTATTACTGTAATTGAGCGGAACTGCCTTGCAAACAATCTTGAAAATTTTAATCATATTTATTTTATTTTATTTATTTCAAAAAAATCCTTGTTTACAAATTAAGGTACTTAATACTAATTTAATAATAACAATATAAGATAAATTACACATTTTTTTGTTGTTGTGAAATTTGTAATCTTACTTTAATTAGAGAATTAAATTAAAAAGTAAGATTAAAGTAAGATTAACAAAGAAACATTACATTGAGTTATAAAAATTAAGACATTCAATTAAGTAAATAAGATATACTTACTTACTTACCATCACGCCGTTTCCCGTGGGGATAAGCAGAGAAGAGATAAGTAGATCACCACATTCTTCTCTCCTGATGTACAACTCTCACCTCATCCACATTCACACATCTTCGCATGCAAGCTCTACGGTTGTTGAACCTTCCTACGGGACCATCTTCCAGTATCTGGTAAATCTGGCCGTGCCACGTTTTACGCGGTCGCCCTCTTTTCTGGCACAGTCAACACTTGCGCTATACATCTTTCTTAACATTCTTTCCTCATTCATTGGCTCAACATGTCCAAACCTTGAGTGACCCTTTTTTAATTCTATTTATTATGCTTAGATCAGCTTTACATTGATTCGTAATATCTTCATTCTTTACTCTATCATACATGGATTTGCCACCCATATGTCTAAGGGATCTCACCTCCACTGCATTCAATTTACTTTCGTCCCTCTTTTGCCAGCTCCAGGCTTCACTTCCAAACATCAGTGTCGGTACCAGAACTCCATTATGTACCGCTAGTTTTGCCTCGGTAAACATACTATTATTAGAAATTATTGCATTCAAAGCACCGTTACCCAATTCCCCGCAGTCACTGTCCTCTCGATATCTTTCTCAACATTCCCTCTTCTATCGAACATACTTTCCAAGTACATTAACTCATCAACTTGTTCCAAACATTCATTGTCTACTTGTATTTTACACTTTGTCTTACTTTCCTCATTCTCTAATACTATCACTTTTGTACTGTAACTTGTTTACATTCATAATAAGGTCACTTTCCTTGCATACATCATACATCCAACTTACTAGACTCTGTAAGTCTTGTTTGCTATTTCCCATTACTACTGCATCATCCACGTACAGTAAAAAGCAAACAATCAAATCACTCATTTTCGCTCCTACATACATACATTTCAGTACTTTCACAAAAATATCCATATACAAGTTGAACAGCCATGGAGACATTACGCAATCCCGTTTGACGCATTTCCTAATATCAAACCATGGTGTGAATGATCCATTGATTCTTACACACGCAGTTCTTCTCTCGTAAAGGAATGCAATTGCATGTATAAGTTTACTGTTCACCTTGTAACAAGAGAGTACCTTCCACAACCGTCTGTTTATAACTTATAAAGCCTCTTACAAATTTTTAGAACTAAAATTATAATTATTTCTTGCTTAATAGCGCTCCAAATCTTTATTATTTACTTTCTTTTAAATATATTATATTCAGTTTTTCGTGTCAGTATTATGTATAACATAAAATTAATTAAATGAAAGTTTCATTTAAAAACTTTGAATATATGGAAACTAGTATCAAGTAGTTAAAAATATTATATCGTTTTAAGCGGAAAATTTATTATATATACGAGTATGTAATATATTATTTATTATATATTAATATATAATAATAAACATATATTATTTATTATAATTTAATTTATTAGAATTTCATTAAAAATTAACCGACACATTCTTAATATAATAAAAATTAAAAATAAACTTTTTGTAATAAATATTGTTAATTAAAAAGTTTTATTTGAAACAACAATCTATTAATTAATCAAAATATTTTGAACCCAATGATTCCTTCATCAGGACAGAAAAACAAAAATAAATATTAAAGATCTAAATTACCTAGTAAGTATCTTGTTCGAAAATAAAGTTAAAGCTTAATATAATATAATATTTACAATTCATTCTCTCATTAAGGCATAATTTGTTTTTTATTTATCATAAAAAATGTATTACGCATTGTGTAAAACCTTGTAAACGTGGAACTCATTCCTAAAATTTTAATTATTGATTTGCGTTAGTCTAAATATTATTTACATTTTTTTATCATTATTTATTCATTACTTATTAATAATTTCTCGTAAGAAGTGTATGGCGTAATTATATAAAATTCAAAATGTTCACACTTATTACTCTAATGTCACTTTAGGTCCATCTATTAGGGTCATTAATGACCTGCTGGTGAACTGTTTGCTTAAAATTAAAAATTTAAATTAAATAAATAAATAATATGTAAAAAATAATTTATATTAATTTTGACGAAGGGACCATTGGCCCCGAATGGTAGTATTAAACAAAATCTTTTATTTTTATTAATAAACATTAAAATAATTTTCATCGTAAGTGTATCAGCTCTATCGTTCGTGTAAATATTTGTCGGTTAAAATGTATTTCACACAAAGACGCGTATTTTATAATGTTCAGTTAAACAATGGAAAATAATTAATTTAATGGCCTTCCTATCAAGAAATAGTCGCCCAACAATACAAAATACACAATAGCTTTCCTAATACCAAGGGCAAGATTGGGTTTTGTGTAGATGTACCATAAAATCCATACAGGATTCAGAATTAATGGTATGTATCCAAGTGTTCTATTTTAGTTGGTCATTTCGGGCCAATGATTTCGGAGGGCTCGGGTACCTTAACGAATGAACGATCTCCTGTAACATTGACAATTTGGGCAGAATATTATAATTGTGGCGGAAATTACGGGTTACGATAAGCGTGGCGTACCCAAACCTTTTTATTTGTAAAAATGTCCCTGAAATACGTGTACGTTAATTTAATACGGTATATTTTACATGTATTTTTCTCAATATTGTCGGCGCTGTTTTGAGGTGCCTGTTTATGATGGGTCTTGAAAAAATTTTTGTCCTAGTTCAGAAAGTGACAATTTGAAGATTTTTTCATCATATTTATTTATTTCATATTTATTCATTTCAAAAAAATCCTTGTTTACAATATATAGGTACTTAATAATAATTTAACAATAAAAATATTAGAAAAGATTACACATTTTTTTTTGTTAGATTTGTGGATTATGCCACTCTACTAGGCTACGCCTGTCCCAGAGTGGCGTTATAGAACACAATTATAACATTTTTTTTAATTCGTCAATAATATTTGTTTTCATAAGGTAATAATTATGTAACTACAAAGTATTAAGTGCAAATATGTGTAGAATATTGTTTAATGTAAAAAGGGTTAAAGTTTTGTTTAAGATTATATTTTATTTTCCTTAATTAATTAATTAATTTATATCGGTGTATATTTTTATTTATAGACATTATTATGCAATTACAGTAAGTACATTTTCAGTTGCTATTCTACCTTTAGAGGTAAGCCAGTTGTTTGCTAAAGCTTTTATTTTATTAATTGAGTATATTCTGATTGTCGGGAAGTCTGTTTTAAATATGTTAAATATTTTAGGCCCTATGTATGAGTAATTTTTCTGTCCATGTGTTGTCTTAATTTTTGGTATTTCGTCAAGGTTTCGTAATGCTTGTCTAGTATTATGTGAATGCGAGTTACTGGTTGCTGTTAGGTGGTTTGTGTTTTTGATGTAGAAGATGAGGGTAGACTTAACGAACAGCTGTCTAACGTCCAGTACATTAAATTCTCTGAATAGTCTGTCTGATTGGTGTATAAATGGTTTCTTATTAATGACTCGGTGCAAGGTTTTTTGTGCCGTTCAAACACAAGTTTCGCCTGAGTCACAACAGGCATCTTCAGGGTACCTTGTTAATAAATTTCCGTCACGAGAGGCAGTGTCGGGAAACTATCACCAAGTAAAGTCTGGCAAATCAACATTTATCTGTGTGTGAGAGGTGGGTACTTAGGCCATTATTAGCCTTAATTGCTTTTGGGGGGGTTTTTAGTATTCAGTATTGGGTATTCCCGGCCATTGTTAGCCTTAATGGCGTTTGACTGACTCCTTGTGATGCGCTTTGTACTTGATGATGTGTTGATAAAATAACGCGAAATATCGGTGGACGAATTTTCCTCCTGAGGATCACATTTTGACGCGGGTTACCCCCAAAGAAATTATAATAGCTTGAGAAAGGATAAATTACATTTTAGAGCATTAATGTAAGAAAACTTATTTTGGTTTATTCTGTGCATTTAGAAATGACAGTTTTTTAAAGATATTTTTTATGTAAACTTGTGAATATAAAGAGTTTGGACGAGGTTAAATCTAAAAATTAATTTACGTGCTTGGCTTATGTTTCGAATTCAGTTCGAATCGAGTTTTTAAGTTTTATTAATTATTAGAGACCGACTGAAACTAGATTTTCAGTCAAAATCGAAACAAAATTTTAACTGTTTTGGTTTTGACCGAAACCGAAAACGAAACTAAAATCTAATGTTTTTTTTCCTAAACTGATAATAGGTCATTCTCGTAAAACTAAATAAAAGACATCAATTAAATATGTGGGACAGTTATAAAGATATATTATCTAGAACTAATCGTACTTAGTTTATTTCACTAAGACCTTAGTGAGAGGGCGCTCTCCTTTTGTTATGATGATGGCTCCAGCAAAACGTCGAGAATAGAATCTCTATACATCCATACCATTCGTTTAAAAAATCCAATGTATTCCGGATATATAAACCTTAAATTAGCAGTACGAAACTATTCATACAATACAAAAATAAATATTCCAACGTACGAAACGTGTTTACAAATTCCTTTTTATTTCTACCCTTAAACATATCCCCAGTAATCTTGAAGGACATTTTCCCGGATGCGAGGACGGAGATCGGTAGATTTCAAGAAAGTGAGAGAGATTCCCATCGGACAGGTGAGGGTGGAAAACAGATGGGTGGATGCTGGAATCCCGGTTGCCGGGATGCAACAGCCTCGGGGAAGATTACAGATGAAGCACAACCTGGAATGGATTCTAGATATCTCTGTTTTTTTACATTTTAATATTATTTTATTTCACGGAAATGTATTGTGACAGTCTGTACGATTGGTTGGGGGATTAAATATTTTCTATTGCATCATGTTCATCACCGATAGAGGCCTTCCCACTTTATTATTCGATATACAACTGAATTAATTTATTCCATTCTTATTCGATGATCGAAAAAATTCATCGATTTGTCGATTTATCACATTATTTGTTTTATTACTTAAGTAATCATTCTTTATAATATTTTCATAGATTCGCGGCGGCGGGAGGCAAAATTTAAAAACCAAAACATTTAAGCCTTAATTAAATTCACAATACTGGACAAAAACTTAACAGGAACATTATTTTGCAATTCGCACTAGTCGTTACTCAAGAATATTAGAGCACTATGTATGGATCACTTTATTCATGCCGTTTCTATCTCACAGTTTCACTACTAGAATATTCAGCACGCATGTAGGTACTTTGATACTTAATTCGTTGGCTGACAATTTTCGCTTGGATTTGCCGTTCATTATTTTCAAGATTATTTTCTCGATTATTCCCGTATACTTTCGCACGTTCTATCGATTTTTAGTTGTTTTCGAATTATTCTAGACTTATGTTAAGTTGTGCAAAACTTGATCTAGTATACTTCTTCTAGATTTCAGAATCTTTATAGTACACAGTTATTTCAAATTTTTACGTACTATGTAACTGTATTTTTCTTGGACCTTTATGTAAATGCTATCATTTGTTATTTTATTGTTGTATAATTTTCTAACTAATTAATATGGTAATTGAAGGTAAGTTTATTCGTCCATTATGTTAATAAAACCTGATAATAATATTTTAATAAATTTGAGGTTCCTTTATATGTGAATCAGTTATATATATTTTCACCCCCTTTCTTTTAACTCGTAGCGTCTGCTTGTCTGTAGAAAAAAAATTGGGTCGATTTTTAACCCTTTTTCCGTAATCCATTCGAGTTGAAACTTTGCAGGCAGACTCGTGGTGAAGACAAAAATGATAAACAAATTTTTGTTTAAAATAATTTGATTATAGTGTAATTTTGGATTTTACGAAATTTTAACGTTTTTTTCAAATTGGAAACCATACAAATGGAAAGAAGCCCGACGCGTGGAGAAGGCGCGAAATCTGTTTCAACCAGTCTGACTCGAGCCATGGATCCGATCAGACAGTTTCGCCGACGCCGTGCCCCCCTACACAAATTACTACGTTTTCAATATTCTATAAGTTTAAAGGATAATAATATACATGGAATAGATTTTCCACATGAACTTAAAGCAAGAGGAATATGTTAATAGAATATCAAATTGAAAACAAGACAAATTAGGAAGGGAGTATAACTTGGTTTTTATGGGTTAGTTTTTTAATAACTCCATGACAGACTGCTCTGATGCTTTTAATGCTGTCATTAAATACATCGACAGGATGGCGCAGATCGTTTAAAAGTTGCACACTACATGTCATGGTGTGCCAATTCATTACATCCGTTCTATATTTTGAAACTTTAAATCCCTGCCAACTAGATGATTTCATTGAGTTTCATTCAGTTTCATCGTTTCAAAAGGCTTTAAGCGGCCTGTCGGCTTCTTTGTCTTGGCCAATATAGAACATCGTAGTGTACCTATACATATGTTAATAATTCGTATGAATGTCATATACACATTAAAAAAAATTATTCGTTTTCTAATCATAAAAAGATATCACTCTATTAGCAACGGCTTATATATAGCTATCAAATATTGCCCTATAATTTCTTTTGACGGTGGAGCAATAAGATTTTTGTAGAAAATAAATAGAAAAGTTTTTTTATGAATGAGCGAGTTGCTAGATACATAAATTTATCGCAAAAGTACAGAATTGTATTGGTTTCAAAATCTCTCATGTGATATCCTACAGTTCTCGTCGTAAGCGAGTGTTGAGAAAATGACTTGTGATAAGTATAATATCTTCTAGCCGTAGACCCGTGAAAAATCACTGTAATTTGGATGGCGACCGTTGCGTGTTGCCTGAGCCTTTGCGTATTGCGCGCTGATTGCGCGGCACCTTATGTTGTAATTCCAGCTTCATTCCAATAGTCACAGACAGTCAGACGACGAATTCATTATATTCAGATTACACGTTCGAGCTACTGTTACTCATTTAAAAAAATATTTTAGAATATTTATAAAAGAAAATATCAAAAAATAGTATTTTGAAAGTATCTTAGATTAGCAAATGAAATGAAATCTTGTTACGGAAGTGACGTCACACTCCTCACTAATCGCTCTGCACAGCGTTACGCGTCACTGCGCATTTATCGCCCGCGCTGCTGGCACGAGTGGCTGCGAATGGAATGGCAAAACGTTTTATAGCCATTAACGTCGTTATTTGAGGTCGGATTTGGATAAAATAAATTAGTTTCAACTCGTTTGACTAGTCCAAACATAAATTTAATAATCCAGGTACAAAAAGTGTCAGAGAGACAAAAATTACTTACTGGTATTTCTTCTTTTATGATTGCTAACGAATTAAAAAACTTTAAAATTTGTTTTCATGTGATTACTCAATTATTTAATGTATTTATTATTTGTTCATTTGTTTTTAGATTGTATCCTGACGAAGGGACCATTGGTCCTGAAACATGTAGATATTTTCAATAAATAAAAGATGAAGACAAAGTATATTTTATTTACTATTTTAATAATGTTACCAAAAAATCATTTTGCTATTTTTGAAGAAATTAGTGGGCAGTCTTAGGTGTGAGTGTAGTTTGGAAGAGGAGACCATTAATCACATATTTTTTGCCTGCGCATTGCGGAACTCCAATGCCCTTTACAGTGAGCTGATCAAATTCCAACTCCTAACTAATATTAATTTGTTATCTTCTTGCTATTAAGTCACCTAATCTGACCTTAAATATCAAAAAAATTAAACTGTGAATAGTAAGGAATATTTTATACGAACCGTATGTTTTTCCAAGAAACGATTCTCGACATTTCTCAACGTCATCAGGAGGACGACCGTTACCCGAGGGTAGACTGGTAAAAGTCGTCCTCCTGATGAAGTTGAATAAGCATTCAACGAAACGTCGAGAATCTTTCTCGAAAAAACATACGGTTCGTATAAAATATCCGCAACAATTCACATCATCTAACGACCGTAATAACAACCTTAACTCATCAAAAAAATTGTTAAAAGATTATACAGGGTTATTTGGAAAACATTAATAACCTCGCAAGCCTATATTCCTGCCTTGATTATGAATCGAAAATATTCAAGCTATTATGACCTAATATCAATAGTTAAGGAGATATGCGACATCAAAGTTTGCATTTTTTTCAATATTTCTGACTTATTTTTTGCAAAACATTGGACTATCATTACAGTAACTTATATCGAACATGAAAAATTCATTCCCTTTAACATATGTCAAATAAAAAAATAAATACCTTCGAATTCCAATTGGAAAATATTCCAATTGGAATTTTTTCAGGGTTTTTATCATTTTATTTAACTTGTATTGAAACGAATGAAGTTTCGTAATCGATATGACTTACTGTAATGATCGACTAACGTTGTACATAGTAAAAGTCAGATATATTGAAAAAATGCAAACTTTGATGTCGCATATCTCCATAACTATTGATATTAGGTCATGATATTTGAACATATTTGAACATTTTCGACTTATCAAGGCAGTAATATAGTCCTGCGAGGTTATTAATGTTTTACAAATAACCCTGTATAAATATATAATTAATTATACCTTTCTTTAGCAACACCTCACGTATAACTTGTAAAATGGCACAAATTACTCTTTAAAGGCGGATTGCCAATTTTAAGAATATTTTTTTTTGTTTTCTTAGTAAAAAGCACAGTGCCTTAAAATACATTAACTTAACATGACCAAGTTCATCAGCGGCCGCTCATTTCCTTATTTTGTTAGCTTAAGTTGATTGGCCGCCAAGATCTTGTGATTTGCCATGTCATTAGAATATTTCCTTCGAGGCTACGTTTAGCGATAATTCTGTGTAAATAATCCGGTTACTTTTCAATACATAAACAGAAATAGAGACACAATAGGACGTAGTTAATGCAGTAAATTTTCAACCCACAAAGTGCTAAAAATGAGTTTTAAACCAACGTCACACCAATCAGCGTTAAATTAACTCACAAACTCAAAAAAGTGGTTCGACTGTTTTCTGCGGTTTTATATTTACAAATGGTTGGCAAACAAAAATATTGTTTAAAGAGATCCATTTGGTATGGACGCATTATTCAACTTTTAAATTCTACTATTACTACACGATATTAAATTTATATAAAACATTTAAGGGAATTCAATGTTTTCTACACCTCAGATAATACTTTTTACTTCAAGCTTTATAAAATTCATAAATCACAGAATCCACATGGAATAAAATAAGTGACTAATGTTTTTTGTACACTTTCTTCGTAATTTTGTTAAAACACGTTATATCTTAGTAAATAATAGTTTTTCTTATAATTACTGTATGATAAAGGAATATTATAATAGTTATACCGTGTAACTAAATTGGCAAATCTCCGGGGAGATAAATTGTTTGTCTGTGCAGAGAACAAACTGTCTTGAGCAAGTCAATCGATACAAAGTCAGACCCAAAACCACCCAAAAATGACATCAACTGACTACCTAAAATATCTGGATCCTGGACCTCCTTTCTGCACATACCTGTGACGTTATCCCCGTGCGATTATTTATTTAAATTACTTCGATAGGTAAGATGAAATGTCTTTGCACTTTTAGGTAGGCTTGCGGCGAAACTCCAATAAGTATTGCGTGCTGGCGCGAGCGGCTGTTGTTCACTTCTCAAATAAACGGGATTATTATTCTATGTTAAATATTTGTATTATATAAAAATGCCAAAGCGGGATTATTATTCTATGTTAAATAATTTGGTGCTAAAAAATATTACTGCCGATTCTTGAAGGCAAAATGCGAAAGAAGAACTATCATACTCATGCGACATCTGTGGCCACGTTACAAAGACATTTAGCCAGGGGAGAGTCACTCCGGATGGTATTCGACCGAAAAATCATCGTGACTGACATGACAAACAAATAAGACAATAGTTACAAAAATTACATTAATAAATATAATAACATCACTTTAATGAACATTTTGTTTTTTTTCTGCGTAAATCCGAGATTGAGAAATCCGAGATTAATCCGATAAATCCGAGATTGCCATTAAAGCATTTTATCTCTTACAATTATTGTTACACTCCTGGATATTCCAAAGATCATTTTATTCTATGCTTTCTTGTTTTGCAATTTTATTTTTTGCTTTATTTTCAAGTTTTTGATACTCTTCTTTTCATATCGCACCCGAGTGCAACACCTTTCCAAAATATGCATTCTGAGATAATGCACTTTAAAGTTTTTTTGTTCTCGTAATTCAAATAGTGCAGTAAAGCTGTGAGAATTAGTGCAGTAAGCCTTTTGCATTCTAATATGATAAAATATAATGATTGTTATCATATTTCTAATAACAATAATCACATTTTTTAAAAGATAGTTTTTCGATTTAAAAATTAAGTTATCGACGCAAGTATACAACTTTTCACTGTAAAATAATAATGAAAAGTCACCCAAAGATAATTTTTTGGTATGTAGTAGAACTGACAATATTAAAAAATATGACATTTTTGGCAAAGGTGGATAGTCTTATACTCAGAAAGCGATATGTATGATGCTTTTTTGCTAATTACTTTTGATTTTATTTCATGCTTGTTTTTATCCCTGAATTCTTCTTTATTATTTTTGTGTTTATGCTTACTATTTATGCGCTTATTTTTACTTTATTTCTATCTTTCTGGATACTTTTGTCTTTATATGAATCATGTTTTGCTTAAAAATTCTGTATTTAATTTATTTTTTGATGTTTATAGCGTTAACTTTGTGATTGGACATAATTATTAATTTTAATTAAACAAGTTTGTATTAACCACTTAACCACTTGACTAGTTAACTATGAGAATTGGGCCAGCTTTCTGATATCCTGGAATGGGGCTCAAATCACCAGCTTCTGGATTACTTACTTGGCGAGAATCATAACCATTACCAACAAGCTACTTTTTTGTACATTGTTATTAAACTTAAAAAATTGGCTACCTCTTTTTAAAACTTATTGTATTTACTCACAAGCTGTAGGGCTCCTTTTTTTTCTTTTTACTATTTTTTAATACCGTATAAAGTATTATTTTTTCGCAATAACACGATGATTTTTCATTACACAATAATTATGTATTTGTTTTTAATAAAACTAGTTTTCACCTCAAAACTTGAATATATATCAAAAAGGTGTATTGTTTTCGATCTAATTCAGTAAAATTCTGTTTAATTCAGTACGTCTACTAATATTTGACAGGGCGGTATATCTCAAGAGTTCAACAGCTGGACAAATTTGCGAACCATTTCTCCTTTACAACATCAATCAGGAAACTTTTAATCCCTTGTTTCCAACCCTTCTGGTTGGGTGTATAATGTTCTGTCACCCAAGTTCAACTATTTATAAATGTTGACAATTTAATCGTGAACCTACAGGGTACCTGCAAAGTTATATTTGTATGAATTTTATGTAAACCATTTATATTAAAACACATCATACATGGTTTGATCAAAAACACGCGGAATTTTTATCTTGTATTATCCTTATGTCGGACGTATTTTTATATTGGTGGCCGTATTGCACTTCATTCTAAGCTTTCGAAAAGATTACGCATGGCTTGGGGTACTGGGCAATTTTTTGCTTATGGATAAAAAAAAATAATGCCCCAGCCTCCAAACTCGCCGGATATGGTTCTTTTGAGATTTTTATTTTACCTAAGGTGAAAAAAAAATAAAAAAAGACGGTTTTCGAACGTTTACAAGATAAACACCATACTGAAATTTGCTTCCTAGAAGTGTTTTAAAGATTGTAAAATGCGCTTGCATTAGTGTATTGTGTCTGATTAGAACCACTTTGTTTGGGTTAAAATTTTTCTCGGAAATTTTTTTTAGAACATAAACGACACCAAAATAATTTAAATACATTTTAATAAATTGGACAAACAACAATTTTCTGACCTTAAATACCAAAAAATATAATTTTATTCACATTTAAATGAGAGAAACTGACTGAATAAGAATACAAGATATCTAGTCACCTCAAATAGACAACATATAGACAAAATAATTGAAACAATGACCAAGCTGACCAATATTTTACATAAAATACACGAATACACAACAAAAAACATTTAAGCTTTGATTTATGAATCATATTTATAGAGTAAAATAGGAAACATGATACTTTTATGAGGAACCGGAAATAAAACTGATCTGAAATAAACGCCGCGAAGTAAAATACAAACAAGTAAATAAAAAATTTAAGACATGCGTTTATACTCTTTCCTTGTATACAATCGTAATCGATTATTAAACATCACCCAAGCAATATCCAAATATTAAAAACGTTGTTTTAAAATTTAAACAAATTTTAGTTCGTTTTTGCGGCTCTTGTGAGTTACGTGATTAATAATTTAATGTGAGTGAAGTAATTTTTAATATTAATCAAAATAATGACCAAATCATGTCTAAAATAATTAAATTCTGTAAAGTCATTCATTTTACGTAAATGATGAATGTTTCAGACTGACTGAAACTTCTACCTATGTAACAACTTACCATAACAGACAAGGTAACTAAATTTTCATAGATAAAAAGAAGGCACAATTATTCTAAAAAGTACACGCATATTAACAAATAACTGTAATCTATTTTCTCATCTTCATTAAAGAATATATGTCTAGGGTTTCACCCTACATACACCCAACAATCCAGGTCACGACACACGCACCGAAGTGGAAGGAAGGCACTGATCTCAGACATCGCACCACACCTGTGACTGACAGGTCATCGAAAACAACACGCGCCCCACAGAAGACACACGCACACACATGACCTGAAGTAATACACAAAGCCAAAAATGCACAGCCAGCAGACTCACACGTACAAGGCGTTGGCTAGCCTACATTAGCACGAACGAACAGCCGCCGGACGATCTACATCGCAGGACTACGCAGTCTTAACCTCTGGATCTCCAAGGAAGCTTCTATCATCGATATCATCGTCATCATCAACATGAAGTTAATCATATTCACATTGTATGTTAGGGACCTTATGGATAATAAATAAAGCTCATTCAAAACCAAATTATCTAAAGTGACGAAACCCGACGTGTGGTGGACCACTTCATCCCTATTTTGGAGCGCTAACATAGGAAACTACTGGCCTTTTAAGTAAATAAGTTTTATATTATTTAGGAAGACCACAAAGCCTAAGTGCACGGGGATTTCTTAATATAAGGAATCTCACAATTAGCACTAATGGCAAGACAATTCTTGATGACATATTTTACTAAATTTTGAAATTAGGATATAAGATTATTTTTAAGTACAGCAAAATTATTATCATCAAGGAAGTTTTACACTTTATGTAGATAGTCACATTTATCTACTATATCTTATATATATACTTTTACTTTTGTCTAATTTGGAAAGAATTAACTGATTCTCATTTAATTTTTTCTTCATATTTCATGTATTTCGGCTGGTATTTTTGTTTTCTTAAAAGGTTGTTTGCTTTAAAAATCCACACAAATGTTTCAAAGATGGTGATTCCATAGTCAAGGTGGCATCCATGTCAACTGCTAGTTGTGTTATACTCGTAGTTTTCTCATTATGGTTATTGTTATTTTTCCTAAATTGAAATTTATTTTTTCTTAAAGTTTTTTGAACATACACATAAGCAAATAGCAAAGTACATATATACAACTTTCCAAATTTGATAAATATGTGGTCGATCATGGAAGGAATCAAAATTGTGTAAAATGATCACTTAAGCAAGCCAATGCCTAGCCCTATAATCGCCTAAAAAAGGTTTCCTCACTTACTTATCCACGCAGATAGCTTTTGCTTTGGGAGACATTTATAATTTATGTTAATCTATCTTAATTGTACAATAAATATTGTCAACAAATTGAAATTGATTATAAAGATCGAATTTTGTTTTCTGTTTCGTTAATTAATTAATTCGTCGCCCGCCCACCCTGTGTCGCAGAAATCTCACAAGACGAGGGACCCGCGTCAAAGTTGACATGTTTTTGTACTTCTCGCGCTTAGGAGTGAGACGAAATCCTTTCATGGGCGCCACTGCAGCGGACGAAATAATTTGTACATTTGTCATGGTGCCCTTCCTCGAACCAAGTTTCCTTTGTGTTCTCGCCCTGAGGAAGACGTGTGAAGCGGAGTGAGGCGTCGGCCGGTCATGTTTGGGTAAGTGGTTTTAGAATTCACGTTCGTTGTCGGAAGGTAAAAAAAAAATAAGTGTTATCTGCTTTGTCAAGACGTACGTAAACATTTCACATGCAAAACGTCGCATAATCATTCAGCATGTATTAAAAATGTCTTACAGAGACGAAGCTATTTATACTGAAAGTAGGTATGGAAATCTTTGTGTGTTTACAGGGCTAACGATCTATCATATGACTACCTAAAGTGATCAATTTACACAATGTAACGTTCACCGATTTCACCCATGATTGACCACTACTTCTATCAAATTTTTGAATGTTATATATACCTGTAAGTTATGTTTGTCACACAATTCACGTTTTACATTGACTTTTTGACGCTAACACTATCAGAAATAGGTAGGTCATTAACAGCGGTGAAATCTATATACTGGTTCGTGGGGATGACGAATTTCAACCATAGATGGCGGCAATCAATCGAATCTTTAGCTTCTCGACTCTAATTAAGAATATCTCAAAATATTATCGAAAATTTTCAAAATAAAAATTAACAAATGCATATTATTTATTGTTCCATTCTTAAAGAGTCTGGATCCATACCAAAAATTTCAACAGACGTCAAATTAATCCATCCGCCCTCAGCGTTACAACCCTTGGTAGGTCCTAGGTGCCTTCTCCATGCTGCTCTGTCCTGTCTCTGGCTGCCATTTTCCACTTTTGTTTCCCCATGTCAAATGAATAATGTCAACTTATATTTGGCGGTAAATCATGTCATAAAAATTCTTTAATACCAACATAATCGATATGTGCAGTTTTCTACACTGACTAATGATAGCTTATAATTAATTTGAGAAGACGGAAAATTATATCCTTGACCTTTTCTATCATAATTTTTCACTCTAGTAATATTTATGTAAAAAATTACGCACGTGAAAATTTACTCGTTATTTCCCTTAGTCTCGTCTTTAAATAGTACGATTCAGTCAGAGAAACCTAGAATTTTAAACTCTTAAGGTGAATATACAACCTTCCCAATTTTTTAATAGTTATCCATTATATTAATACAAAATACAGTACATTAAAAAAATTATATAAGTCTCACAGATACGAAGAAGAAACATGTATGGAAGTCTTTTGTTAAATGGCTGATCCTTTTTTTTTTCTTCATTACTGGTTTCAAACGCGTAACAATATTGATGCACAAATAAGATATTTTAATAAAAAAATTATTTAATGTATTTGTTGGGCACTTACTACGTAACAATTTCTTTCGGACATTTTTATGATGAGTTTAAACTTATGTACAATTTTTTACTTATTTACGATTACTCAAATCACACCCACCGCCTAAAAATACCTAATACAGTACTTAAACATTTTAGTTTAGTTTAAATAACGCTCGTTAATGACACGTACCTGTCGAAAGCGGTAGAGAAGTAACCATAAATAAGTAAAAAATTGTACATAAGTTTAAACTCATCAAAAAAAAATGTCTGAAAAAAAACCAATAGTAAATTTAAATTTATTTTCGCGCTGTTGACACCGTCTTAGTTTTCAGAATTTACGATGCTTTACGATGATTTGAATTTAGAATGCATAATACGTATTTATTATTAAAAAATAAATTACAAGATCTCTCTCTGGAATATTATTTTTCGTCAACTGCTCTCCTATTAAAGGGCTTAAGGCCGCTCCGAGAGTTCACAGCTGAAACAAATCGGATTAAGTTGATTAAAATTGGATTTATACTCGGTTTATGTAGTCTGTGGATTAAGGCAACAGAACTTGTGTTCTCCGAAGAACATCACTTTACACATGGTTGCCCATGTTTCACACGACTGAGGAAATATTACGATTATTGTATATGACTCGAATTGTAATATGTTTCAGATGAGATAGTAAAAGCCCTTCAACATGAAATCATAATTGGGTATCGGGTGTTCCAAAAACAGGTATCCGAATTATTTTTAAGAATGTTCTTAGGTTTTCACGGCCACTCAGAATCTTCAAGTCTGTGTTTACTGGGGTATTGTGCCGTGTTGTTACGACATTTCGTGCCGACGTTTGGGATCCCATTGCAGGGTCCATCATCAGAGCTGATGTGTTGTTGTGAGTGTTGGTGTTGTGGTTAAGTATCGGCTTGCAATACCGTGCCGAAGTCATGATGTGTTGTGTTGTGAGTGTTGGTGTTGTGCTTAAGTATCGGCTTGCAATACCGTATTGCAAGCCGATATTGATATATACTCGGTATTGCAAGCTGATACTTAAGCCCAACACCAACACTCACAACATAACACATCATGACTTCGGCACGGTATTGCAAGCCGATACTTAACCACGACACCAACACTCACAACAACACATCAGCCCTGATGATGGATCCTGCAATGGGATCCGAAACGTCGGCCCGAAAGGTCGTAACAACACGGCATAATACCCCAGTAAACACAAACTTGACGATTTATTTTTGTATTTATTTATCTTGTATAAAGTGACGAATGGTGAAGTCCTCCGGCTTATGGATAAAAACCGAGAAGTGCTGTGAACTATCAAAATGAAAAAGTCGGAGTATCTCGAACATGTTAGGAGAGGACCAAAATATAGTCTAAACCAACTCATCATCCAGGGGAGAAAGTGGTAAAAGAAGCGTAGGAAGACGCCGCATCTTAAGGTTGCGTAACTTAAGGGACTGATTTAAATGCAACTAGAATGAGTTTTTCGGTAAATAATATTGTAATCGATAGAATGATCACCAACCTCCGATAGGAAATGGCACCATGAGAAGAAGTATATATGTACCCTTATGTCTTAAACATAAGGGTACATATATAAGCTAACTAGAATCAAAAGCGTTTCGATCAAATAAATTAAATTATTTTGATAAAGGTTTTGGAGATTTAAAAATTTATATACTTTTCAATAACAGCAAAATAACTTTGTAGCTAGATTATCAATAAAAAAATACGTCGTGTAATAGCACTTTTTATTTATCAGTCGGCAAGTTTCGGGACCAATGGTTCCTTCATCAGGATATAACTTACACTAAAATTTAAAATTTGAAGTACATGAAGAACATGAACAAAAACGAGTATTTTGAGTTGAAGAACTAATTAAGAACATTATGAAAAAATGTTATAGCGATGTAAATAGCAAACAAAATATAACCAGTTTATTTTTTACAAATATATATTTGGTTTCAAATAGATTTTGAAAATTGAAAATCAAATCAGCCACAATGGCGTAAAAAGAACATTTTGGGAAATAAGCGAACGAAATAGGACTGGTGCAATTTTGGAGAAAAGAAGTAAGAAAATGATGAATGTCTATCATTCGATACTCTTTTGTCTATCAGATACAAGTGCACAACTTGTGCAAGTGAGTACAAGAATACAGCTCCTCAGCCAGGGTCGGATCCACAATCCATAAAATATGGCGGACGACATGTAAATAGAATTATAAACGCCAATCTCTAGGTCGCCTTCTATTTCAGATGCCGGAAGTGTTGTAAGGGGTATTTTTACTCCCTTTCTTTTAACTCGTAGCGTCTGCTTGTCTGCTGAAGAAACTTTGGATTGATTTTTAACCCTTTTACCGTGATCCAATCGAGCTGAAACATTGCAGGCAGACTCGTGGCGACGATAAAAATGATCTAACAATTTCGTTTTAAAAAATTTAATTTCAGTATAATTTTGGATTTTTCGAAATTCTAACGTTTTTTTCAAATTGGAAACCATACAAATGAGAAATGAGCCCGACGCACGAATAAGGCGCGAAACCTGTTTCAACAGTCTGACTCGAGCCATGGGTCCGATCAGACGTTTTCGCCGACGCCGTGCCCCCCATACCAATTATTACGTTTTCAATATTCTATATGTTTTAAGGATAATAATATACATGGAATACATTTTCCATATAAACTTAAAGCAAGTAAAATATGTTGATAGAATATCAAATTGGAAACAATACAAATGAGAACTGGAGTATAATAAAAACTTGGTTTTTATGGGTTAGTTTTTTTAGAGGTATGGAACAATAAAATAGCTTGGCTTTATCGTAAAGAATTTTGTGCGATTGGTGTTTATATATCCAAAAAACACTTTATATTTATTTGTAAATATAAAGGCCTTTTTTGGAGATTTCTTTTTTGAATTGGTAACACTTTTTCCAGTAACAGTCAATTCGATAGTTGATTTTCGCTCAGTTTGGTTTGCCATTTCACTAATGTCAGAACAACGTTGCGAATTGTGCTAATTTATTGTGAAAACAGTGGTTTATTTACAGTTAAGCAGTGATTTAGACTTCACTCGTATTTGTATTTAAACACTAACAGATAAAAAAAAATTAAGTATTTTCTTTCATTTTCAATTTCTAAAGAAAAAACACACTATATAACCAATCAACCATTAAAAGAACATTCGGTATAGTGACTTGGGCCAAAAAATTATTTATAAAAGCTTTTAATTATCAATAATTTATCCATTCATCTCAACTCAACTGAAAAATGTTGTGTGGTACTCAAAAATAAAATAGTGGACAAAAACAAAAATAGTGTTTTTTCAATTGATTCAGCAACATTGTAGAATAACATTTTTAAAAATAGTGATTGTATTATTTCTATAAATCTACTTATATTATTTGATTAATTATACCTACATGTTTCGGAAATACCTTTCCATCGTCAGGGTATTATATAATAAAAATAAAGATATTTCCGAAACAGGTTTCATTAATCAAATAATATCAGTAGATTTATACAAATAATACAATCAATTTTTTTTTTACAAAAATAATGGTTTTGTTCATAATTTAATTCTATCTTAAATCACTAAACGAAAGACTTTTCGAGAGATAATATTTTAAAAATAATTTCACAATGTAGTAGAGTGTAGTGTAGTAGCTTGTTGGTCTTGTGGTTAGGACACTCGCCTCGTGATCCAAAGATCGCGGGTTCGGACCTCACTCCGGACTAGCAAGTTAGTCCTATTTTCATAGCACAAGCGTTTAGCTTCGTTTAAAAAATAGTAAGAATATTGATGTGACACGTATTCCGTGTTTGCATCTCTATTTAAAAAAAAAAGTTTTCTTTTAATACAAGGCGGTGATATATGCATATTAGACCTTATTTGTCGCCCCTTTGGACTTTGCCGCCCCAAAGCACTGCCTTACTTGTGTATGCCACATTGAGCAAGAAGCAATTGAGGGTGAGTCATGAGGAAAGCGAGAGGAAGGGCATTACGTGAAAAATAGTTTCAAGATATTTCAAAGTGTAAAGAACACAGAATAAAAAAATTTCCAGGTAACACAACTACAAAGTAAAGGGATCAGTCAGAAATTACTTTCACCAATATCTTTAGCTAATTTTTATTCTCATTCATGTGTGTAAAGGAATTGCTTTGTATTCATTAGTAATCGAAGATACTTTGTTCTAGAAAAATATTTATATATATATATATATACAAATTTTACATTGAGTTATATTTTTTTTTATCTCGGAGTAGAACACTTGACTTGAATTGACGTTTATCGATAAATCACAGTTACAGTGGCTGGGACATATCTTGCGGATGCCGGCAGATAGACTACCAAAGCGGATATTCCAGGCAAGACAAGAAGGTAGAAGATCGAAGGGCCGTCCTAGGAGGAGCTGGCGGAAACAGTAGGAAGACTGCAACTAAATTGAGCTGACGTGGAGAGCGAAGCCCAGGATATATAATTTTTCAAATTTCTAAATTTTGATTTTTTTAATTTAGAGAAATTAACTATTTTTATGTTTCCACTGTAGGATACAACGGATGAACCTCCCTCTTTAGCACAGACCCCGGTCTAGTTAATATTTTACATGAAACTAAAAAACAACAATAAAATTCACTGAAAAATATTAAACACTGAAAAAAATGAAACATTTTCTTATGACACGTCCGCGATCATATCATCGTTTTTTTTTCAAATCGGATATGCTTCATTGTAGATATGTAATCCCAATTATAATAATTTCGCTATCTGTCTGTCCGTCCGTCCACCTCGTAACTTTGTGTATTTATTTATAGTATTTTTTTTTCTAATTTTTTTTTAATAAAATAAATAAATACTTTTATCTTAGGAACTGACATTTTTGGCGAGTTTCAGCTAGTTTTTCAATAAGAACGTAACCTACTTTTTTGTCTCATATAAACGTGCACCAGAGATTGTAACATATCTGTCACAAAGGTGTTCTTCGGAAATAGATATAACCTTGTAATTTATATTTTTTTTTCAAAAATTTTCCAGTAAATTAATAATTGAATATGTACTTTAATAAGTCCAAAAAAAATCTACCTAAATTTACTCTCTCAGGGTGGTGTTAACTCTTAAGTAATGGTGTGGGAGAAATTCGAGGTATCTGTGTAATGTTACAGATTTATCTCAGAAAAAGTTATGTGCAAATTGCAATGTGCAGATAATTGCTTTGAATAAAAGCACTTACTGCACACCACACTGCAACATTCATAGCGTAGAACTGTTGCGGTCTCCTAGTCAGCCATCGCAATAAATCCCTGCCTGAAGAGCAGGAGAAAGGCATTTAAAGTACTTTCAGGTAGAGTATTTAATAAAACAATAGTTAAAGTACAAGAAATGAGATTCATTTTGCCAACATTCTTCAAATTCAGGTGAATTCTACGGCATTCAGAATTAAAATCGAACATGTTCATTTGTGTCCTGGCTTGCTGGTAATACTGCAACTTTATTTTTATTTTATGTTCTAGCATTTTTGATATGTATTTTGCTGACTTTGATTTAAATAAGAGGATAAATTATCAAAATCGAACATATTTTCATTTGATATTCAGCATTTTTGATATTTATTTTGCTGACTTCGATTTATATAAAAGCATGAATTTCTATGTATATTTTATAACTAATAGTCTAATAACCAAAATTAATACGTAGTATTAAAGGAAGTCCCCGGCGAGCGCCTGTCCGTCTGTATGACCGGGCTAATTTCAAGAACCACCAAACGGATTTGTATGCGGTTTTGACTGTTATGATTTGCATTTCTGCAGAAAAATTTTAGTGTATTAAAAATTACCCTAACGCATATAGGAGCTTAGCATTTACGGTATTACTGAATCAAGTCGGAAAAAATTTTGCCGCTTAATCGCTCTAATAAAAACGCTGTCAAGTTCGTTGGAGATACAAAAATATCGCATAGAAAATAATTATGTAAAATTAAATGACCTACAAAAAAGATAGAGGCAGCATATATCTATATTTTAAGGATATCTTAACCAACTATTTTTGTTTGTCAAAACTGTAACAGGCGAAGCCAGGCTGGGTCATTCTAGTATTGTTAAAGCATACGGATTATCCAAGACAAGATTATATTCGATTACATTCGACATGATTATGAGTTGTAACTAAAAATCGCACACGAAAAATACAGGTGTAACAGGGCTAGTCTATGACTCTTAACAAGTGAATTTGTGCCTTGATTATGAGTCGAAAATGTTCAAGCAACCATGACCTACTACCAATAATCATGGAGTTTTGCCATATCAAAGTTTTGCATTTTTTTTAAATATTTCTGACTTATTTTCTATAATTTTTAAGTATTTTTTTTATTTAATTAATAATATATGTATAATATTTTTTTACAATCATACATAGACAATGTTAACAAATCAATATTTTTTTGTGTGTACATACCTCACCAAAAAGAATTATGATTCTTGTGTGTGGTGAGGGATAATCACTTACAGTCATAGGTAGTGTAATCTAATTGAATAACAATGAGAAAGAAAAAAAAGAAAATCTAATATATTAAAATCTTAATTAATAATACAATATATAGAATAAGCAGTCAAGTAAACAATAATATAGAATAAGCAGTCAAAAAAGACCAAACTCAATCACAAAGTCAATTCTATAATAATAAATGAGAACCCATTCGTGTTCACTGGGGGAATGAAACTGACAATATTCAAATGTAGTTTTTTTACACGGATAACGTAATGTATTAAACACCTGTAGATAAAAAGTTCTAGTGCTCTCGAAACTCAAGCATTAAAATATAATTAAACTCAAGTAGAGATTACATAGTTAATGTTTTATTGAAATTCATTCTCAAACCTACAGCTGCAACATTATTCTCTGGATAAAGGCTTCCCCAATACGCGGTCTACTACTGGGTCACCTGCGTATGATCGTTACTATTTATTAATATAAGATAATGATATTGGGGCTGCTTTTCTGAGAGAAACTTGTAGTTAAAGTTGGGAGAACTTCAGCTCCAAAAACAGTTTCGGGGTCGTTGTGCCGTTCAGCGAGGTGAGTCGCCACGAACCGTAATGAAAAAGTTAACACATTCGACAAATAGTGTGTAGTGTAATCTTAATTAAATGGCATTAGCTTAAAGCTTGTACAGACGTACACGGAAAACCATGGAGAACGGGACAAGGCTATGTGAGAATTTCGTTAACTTTTCGTTCGATCTGAGCTAAACTCTGAAATGAACACTTCGTAAACAAACTTACTTTTAGTTCAATAGTTCAGCCAAGTATTGATTAATTTTTACCATATACTTGTTACGGGGTAGGAACCAGCGAACCCCAGACCTACGGTATAATATCAAACCTGAAATACTGTCTGCAGATGTACACAAGTAAGAAGGTTTGGATATTATGATATTAGAGTTCGGGGTATTTCGGCAGATTACAGGTAATACAGACAAAATAAAATGTATAAGAAAAACGTGAAAATATTAGGTATCTGGTAATATTATTGAATAGTGGCCGGAATAAAATACCTGCATAAAATTCAGATTCGTTACTGTAACGTAAATGAAATGATTATAAATAGAGCTTTAAAGCGTCTAGTGGAAGAAATAACCCGCAAAAAGCATTTTGCAATGATTAATATGAGTGTTTAGTACTGTATTGTTGAACATATTAAAATATCATGTTTGTTATTTTTTCGTTTTACTTAAACAATTTTTTAATACCAGTAATTACCTGCTATCTGCCAAAATTCCCGGAACTTATATATCATAATATCCAAAACACCTTATCCATTACAGTGCTAGTCTAGAAAATATTTCAGATTTGATACGTTCCAAAACAAGTTAAATAAAATGATAAAAACCCTGCAGAAATTCCAATTGGCATGTTTCCAATTAGAATTTGAAGGGTTTTATTATTTTATTTGACTTGTTTTAAAGGGAATGTATTTTTCATATTTGATATAAGTTACTATAGTTCAACTTTTTACAAAAAATAAGTCAAGAATATTGAAAAAAAAATGCAAATCTTGATGTCGCATATCTCCGTAGCTATTTATATTAGGTAATGGTTGCTTGAACATTTTCGACTCATAATCAAAACAAAAATATAGCCCTGCAAGGTTATTAATGTTTTCCATATAATCATGTATACATATAACAAAATCGTTTTTGCAAACATTTAGTATCCAAAAATTCTGTATTGTGTGGAAGAGGAAGATTGACATTGAAATATATTGAATAATGGAATGTACGTACCTGTTAAATTTGATTTGTTTTATTGAATTGAAAGAAATAAGAGATGGTCAATATAATATTTATATTAACATGACATTTAGGTTATTTTATAAATAAATTATAGTTAAATATCTTATATTTAATATTATAAAAATTCTCTGTTACTCTGTACGTCTTAGGATATATGTGCACTTCGTTTATATTCATCGTCTTCTTAACTTTTAATCGCTCAATGATCGAGACATTCGTTGCACGGCTTTAATGCATTGCCAAGACCATATTTCTAGAGTATTTATCTTTTACTGTCTATACCACGGTTCAGTACAATTTATTTATTTTTTTAAATTAACGGATGTAGTCCAAAAAAATATAATACATAACATGGACAACATACAATACATCAGAATAAAATCTACACCAAAATAAAACAAAATCAAGGACAAATGAAAAGTAGTAACAAGATGGAGACAAGATCTAACGAGAAATTATTTGAATCTAGACAGACTTACCGAAGAAGTCCAGATCCTGTCTTAAGTTTATAAGAAGACAATAGAGAAACATTGAGAAAACTAGGATTCTTTCCTGTGCCATTTTCGTGTTTATAGCTACGCTTCGGTTTTGCAAATCTTTTAATGGATTTCGCCATTGTAAACCGTGTCGTGTTCCCAGATATTTAAGGTCTTTTATCAATTCAATAGCTAGCTATATTTCAAAATTTCTTAAGAAATTCAAATGATAAACAAAAACTTAAGCTGGTTACAGGCTAAGGAATCCGGTCGATTAAAAATAAAACAGTTTCCAGTTAATAATTGCAACTGGATCAATCGGAAGTGTAACCAGTCACGAAAGCGGAATATTTTAACCTTTCTGATGACGTGACCACCGGAAGTTAGTAATGTTGGATACTACATTTCCGGATACCAAAAATACTTTTATTAATCGGTGGATAAATATCGATCGAACATAAAATTACTACGCTATGGCCTAAATTATTTTCGAAAAGGTTGAACTTTGGAAATTTCTCGAAGTCAATACATATTGCAAATGATAACGATAAAAACTTCTATAATAAAAATAAATAAATTTCAGTTTCGTGTTAATGTCCTGGGAAGGTTACGGCGCGCGCTCTTTCTTTTAATATTGTTGGTCTGGAGGTAACGCTGTTGCCTTGCGACTAAGTGGCCTGGGATTTGAGATAGTTTTTCATTGGTTGAAAGTTTTTGATTGTATCGAGGCGACATGTATTCGATTAGATATTTGAAAAATATTTATTTTATTACCCACAGAACCCTGCGTTTGCACTAAAATATAAATAAAGGTCACGTTGATTTTCAAATTTACAAAAAAATTTACAATTTTTTGTAGTTTAATAAGAAAATGAAACTAACAGGTTGTGTTTAATATTTTCAGTATGCGTATTCTTGGGCAAGAGCATTTTTTTTTTCTGGTACTACTTTTGAGATATTTGGTCTTGAAATCAGCAAAAATTGAAATTTTTTAAACTTTAATGCATAATGAAGGATTCTTAACCCAGCCTTTATTTTTTCATAGCTGGAAACACAAGTCATGACATGAACATAAACATAAGATGATTTTTTTTTATACGACAAGGTTTTTTGGAAAGGTTTTTATGAAACATGTTGGTGTAATTAATCAAATAAAATAATATATATATACAAGTAAAAATTTTTTTAAAACTTTTATCCTGTTTATCCAACCCTATCCAATCTCCTTAAAATATCAATAAAATCGGTGATAATGATCTCAAATTAGGCTTTTTTCATGGTCATGGTATGTTTAATATTTTCTCTCATTTCTATACATTTTCTATAACCCTATCGTGAATTATATTATTATTTTAATGAAAACCAAAACCTATTATTTAATATGGGAGGGGAAAAGTTTTTTTAAACCCCCGTTTTTTGAACTACACATTCAACTGGAAAAAAATTTAAAAATATCTGAAAATTTTTACATAAATAATACAGTTCAGAAATATCAAAAAAATACGCTATTTAGATTTATTTGTCAGAAATTATAGATTTTTATCGTATACAGTGCGTACTTCTTATATCACCCTTAAAAATATTCCAGGCCTTTAATTTTAGTTTAGGTTTAGATTATATTATACGTAGATATCTCATAGAGGCGAAATTATATTTTTTACGGGAAAGTAAGTATGGAAGTCTTTGGGTGTTCTATACTTACTTTCTCAATGTGACATCTATAATATATCTTGATTAATGATGTCCTCTGGGATAAAAATCCAGTACTGTGTTTTTGAAAAATTTTAACAAACACAAAATATTCCGGATATTCTTAAATTTACTTTTCGATGGGGTGAATAGTATCGTAATGGGGTGATTAGAAACACTTAATAGGGTGAATGGAAAAATGTAATGGGTTGAAGGGAAATATGCTGTGGAGTGAATAAAAATAGTTAATTGTTAAAATAATTAATGAATAAACATAGTCTAATTTAAAATTGTATTTTTTTTTTATTATTTATTTATTATGAGTATATTTTAGTACATACATTTAACAAATAAACCTTTTGCTCGCTATAAAAGAACTGGCGCTCGTACTTATGGAAGAAGTGATCACATCAGTTACTCGGATATTAAATTGTAATAAGTTCTTTAGAATATTGGGTGAATCCCATGGGAAATTTCCGAGGATTATTTTTTATTCATTTTTTTTAATAAATAATTAAATCACGTTTACTTGATTTTTTAAATCTTTCGGGTAGTGAATTGAATGCTTTAATTCCTACAAAGGAAAAATGGTTCTGGGCTGCGCTTGTTTTATATTAAGGCGTATTTATATTTATAAAAAAACTAACCCATAAAAACCAAGTTTTTATTTTACTCCCTTTCTTTGTAAATTAAGTCTACCACCATGTAATTAAATAATTGATTGACTGAAAATGAAACATATCTAGACAAATATCTATGTCAAAAATCTCTAAAAATATCTTTTTGTTATTTGATTTCTTCACAAAAAACCATAGATGAGAGCACAATAGTGTGCTCTCATCTATGAACCAAATTTTCGAAATTCGTAGTGAAGTAATATATTATACCTACCGACGGAGTAATTCAAATTTTAAATATTCCGTGACGTTATCAGGCCGCCGTTGGTAGTAATCAAACTTTTGTAATGATTCCAATTTGAAAAAATCATTAAAATTTCTAAAAATCCAAAATTAAACTACAATTATTTATTTTTTCAACGAAAAGTTGATACATCTTCTTGATCGTCGCTACGAGTCTACTTGCCATGTTTCAGCTCGATTGGATCACGGGAAAAATCGCTTATTAAAATTAAAAATCGATCCAAAGTTTTTTCGTCAAGCAAACAAGCAAGCAGACGCCACGAGTTAAAAGAAAGGAAGTAATGATCTCGTTGACCTGGAAGTTAGAGAATCCATTACATTGAAATAATCGATTTGTAGAGTAGATTCTGTTTTTTTTTTAAATAATTTTAATAATGTTTTTTTATGCTATTTAGAGTGTTCACGAATAACTAATGGTTGTTTGGGTTTCAATTTTTATATGTCAAATAAATAAGTTTCGATGATATACAAAAATGCAGACTTCTGTAACCGATATTTACCATGCAATATTTCAAACTATAAGGAACTTTATTTATGGCAAAGTGTTACCATTGGACCAAAATGATATCGAGTGGTACAAAATAAAACGAATTAAAATACTTCCTTTTTTCTTATGTAGTGTACGACCGCTTTAAATTTTTTACCGAGAATTGTTTTTATTCACCTGCCCGTTTCTATTCACCCCATTTTAAGGTATTTTATAAAATTAAAATAAATATAATCAAATTATGTTGAAAGCGTTCTACATAAGCACGGAGCTCATTCGACACAGGTTGTCCACCTTTAAGGCTTTACAAGTTTTTCAAGGCTTTCTATGAAGACTTTATACTTTATAGGAATTTCTCATGAGATTCGTACATTACTATTCGGAGTAATGTATAATTATATATTTTCCACGATTTTATGGAAAATATGCGCTGTTGAAATATCTGTATAAGAATTAAATATTTACTCTTTTATTATTGGTTTCAATGATTTTTTTTTTTGAAGTTATAATTTTTTGGGCGGGTTTAGACATAAATTTAAAGATTCAATAAAAAAAATTTACACACATTTTTACAAGGATAATTTTGCCGACAGCGATTTAAAAATGTCGTCGTTTAAAAATGCTGTTATGAAAATTGCATATGTTATTTATTTTATATTTTTTTGTGTAGTTTTCATAAAAGGATTGTGATAAAATTCATAAAATTGTCACGGGATCGTGGCTGTGGGAGGCAAATGAAACACTGGAAATAATAATTAATATTAATTATTTAGAATGAATTTAATCGGAGCATCATTCTTCGCACCAATTGCCACACGTCTGTACAACAGTTTATTCTCATCTTTCTGGTATATTTGCACGTTTGTTGAACACTTTATTCATTATTTAACCGCAGGTACTCTTTTAATTTACTGCAGCTGTTCGCACGCGCTAGCCACACTTCATCGCAAAAACGTCACAACAACTTGGCCCGCGCACGCGTTTTTAGTCATTTTTATACATAAATGTTAGTTTGCGATACATCGAGAATGTTCTATCAGTTTCTCCATATTTCTAGTGATAATTATTTCTTCGCGCAAAGTCCGTTTTGATTGGAGATTCATGTGGACCGTTCGAGATATTTCTATAATTCG
Source organism: Agrypnia vestita (assembly GCA_016648135.1). Lineage (NCBI taxonomy): Eukaryota > Metazoa > Arthropoda > Insecta > Trichoptera > Phryganeidae > Agrypnia > Agrypnia vestita. The sequence continues at coordinate 294,484 of JADDOH010001474.1, forward strand.
CAGAAGTTACTTTTGTTTTAGACTTCTTCTTCTTCCTGGCACTGTCCCAATTCATTGCTTCGGTAGGCTGTTGGGGTCGGCTCTTCTCGTTCTCAGACTGTATCTCTTCGGTTCTGAGTATCGCTTTCATCCAGGCCGTTTCTCTGTAGTATTTTGGAGCATTGAGTCATTCAGGAGGCCTTTGGTCTTCCTCTGGATGAGTTTCGATGAAGCTCCGTAGATATTGCCTGCTTCACTGTGCCCATACCATTTCAACTATCGTTCCTCCAGCTTACTGTATGTCCGTGATGCCCAGGCTACCGCAAATTCGTTTTTTGTTGACGATGAACTGTCATTACTAAAATTCTTGTTTGTGCTGTTTTTTGTTGATGGACAGAATATGCATGCACTATGTTCCAACGTAAGGTACACAACCAAGCACGTGTTTTTTATGTACAACTTCTAACGCTCCAACAAAACTACACGCACCCATTATTTTATCAAACATAAAAATTTCCTTGTCTGTCCTTCCGTTACTTCGTGCAACGTCGAATTCGTGAAATAGCCGTTGCTAAAAAATCAGATTAAACGGCCGGAGATGGGGCTTGAACCCCGGGCCAGCAATCCGAACCGGCCGCTCTACGCATGTTGTAATCGCTGCCTCTCCATAAACTGCCAAAAAGATACTTTTTATATATACTAGGGCTTTGCAAATAATAAAAATAAAAATAAATCCTTCAAAAGTTCCAATATACCGTCCCACACATTCGATATAAGTATTAGCACAGACGCGAACCAATGTTCCGTCTTTTTTAACCGGTTACGGCTAGTTATTTATTAAGACACTTTTGAGTACAATGAAATATGTGAATTAGAACATATAAGTATGTTGTAACGATAAAGATATAACGTGCTACTTCTTTAAATCAACAAAACTGTTCGAGTATAAAGAGGCAATTCCCTTAAAATGTAAAACAATCAATATAATGTAAATCAATCTGTAATAAATATATACAAAGTGTACAATGTAAAATGAATTGTATAAAATAATTTTCCAATATTAAAGTCAATTCAATATTTATTTTAAAGGAATTTCGTTATGTCAACACAAGAAAGATGGGGAACTCAGCTGGAATGATTGGTGTTTAATGTACTGTATATTAAAAGCAATTAATTTCACACACGTGTGTGTAATATATGTACAAGGCTGTATAAAATATACGCATACAAACAAAAAATATTAATTAAAATTTGATAATTATATCAAAAACATATTTATTTATTTATTTTTAACTTTTCCATACGCACTATTATAATGGTTATTCCTTAGGAACCAACTTGTAAAAGTACCGTCATTTTTGACAGCTTACAGCTAGTACATAGATATAAGTGGTGCGGCATAGTGGTAAGCAGTATGGCCAAGCGATAAAATTATTTTCGGCGCGAAAAATTGGTACTTATGTGAAAAACGGAGCGAATCTACCTAACGATAGACAAAAATACAGTGAAGATTCTAGTGACGCGAATTATGGGACAATTAGTGTAAATTTAAAAACAGTGTTCCTAGTAGATTCGTGTCCTATGACTTTGCACACAGTCACGGCTCCATGACAATATAATCCCAAATAATCTCATTTAACCATGGCCACGTAGTGACAAGTAAAAAACTTATTTGAAAATATGAACCAAACCTAATGCTCGTAGATTCTGTTTCAATTATTAAAAAACACACGTTGTTTCATATTCTTTGAAACATCTAAATCTTTAATACATTTCAATCTGAAATGTAATATCCATAATCCTCGCATTTCCGTTTCTCCAGCTCTTAAATACTTAAACGTGTATGAAAGAGTTTTTGTCAGATTGTATGGGCGCCCGCTCGGTGTCCGGAGATTACGCGGGATTACGGAGACAGCCGAAGTGTGCCGAATTCCCACGAAGCGCGCCGGAGTTGCCCGAAGGGTTCCGAATGATTGTCTGTCGGAGAAGCGCCTAAAGACCCCGAGGAAGGGATGATTGGACGGGTGTCAATTGAGTCGAATAGTTCGTAAAGAATTTTCACAGGACTTTTTTATATTTATTTGGGTTTTAGTAGCGACACTTTTTTCAAATGAAATGAAAGAAAACACTGATAAACTCTTTTCTGTTTCCCCGTTGTATTTTTTTTGTAAAAGAAATACGTATAATAATGTACTTTTCTATTGTCTGCTACCAATTACACCGTTGTAAACCCTTACATAGTCAGCTTTCAAATTCAGTTTTTTTTAGTTTCAGTGCCGATAATTCGGCGTTTATTGGTCACATGATTAGTACATAGGTACGTGATAGATACTTACCTATGCTATATAAACACAAGTTTAAGATAGTTTGTAAAAAGCGTCTCAATCACTACCTACCTTGCTCTTGCTGGGGACCTATGATATATAGCTTTTTTAAAATTCAATATACCAATTTTCATATAAATTTGAGAATAGTGACGGTCATATATAATAAAAAGTAAATAGCAAAGAAAAAATAATAATTTTAAATTAAAAAGTGATAGCTAGGATGTCACAGAGCTAGTCCACAATGACTTTTAACTAAAATTATGCAATAATTATGTGCTGAAAATATTTCAAAAGCAACAATTATTCAGATAAACATCTTCAAAGTTTGCATTTTTTTTCTTTATTTCTGACTTATCTTCTTTTAAACTTTGGACTACCTTTGATGTAACTTTACTTCAATAAATATTTTTTTTAAATAGAGATGCGAACACGAAATACGTGTCACATCAATAATCTTACTATTTTCAAATTAAACTAAACGCTTGTGCTATGAAAATACGACTAACTTGCTAGTCTGTAGTGAGGTTCGAACTCGCGACCTTTGGATCACGAGGCGTGTGTCCTTACCACAAGACCAACAAGCTACTACATTAAATTTAAACATTGTATTGCACACACTTGAGTTAAATTTATCACATCTATAGTTTCGAAAGAAACAGTCACTATCAGTATCAGGTATAATTAATAAATTTAAAATTAATATAGCCTCGTGATAAAAAGTCGTTTTTTTTCACGAGACTATAGTAATGGTAAATTTAGCTCAATTATTGTACATTACAAAGTTCAATAGTGTGTAAATCAGTCAATAATATCATCTTCATCCCCTTGTCCTAGTACTCGATAATTCCACGTTTCCCTGTCTTGTACTGCTTCTGTACGTGTTAATCAGTCAAGCCTGTGTGTCAAAGCTGTTTTCTTACAGAATATTTTGAGTATATCAAAAATTTTCAAGTACACAATACTAGATTTTATCCCCGTATAGATGTCTCATAGAGACAAGTCAATATTTTTATATGGAAAAGTAGGTATAGAAGTCTTCCTGGGTGTTAAGTGATAACGTTACATAATGTTTACAAAGGCTTAAGTGATCACTTTACAAACGTTCACATTTCCACCAACGATAGACTACCCCATCTATAATTATGTTAAAGTTACACAACTTACTTCGTATGTGAGTTGTATTTTCATTACCGCCACCTGCAGTCCAAAGCTTTTTCATTCCCATAATCCAATATAGATGTCACTCTTGATCACGAAGCATCTATATTTTGACAGGATAATATGATAAAAATATACGTTCGTCCCTTTGAGACGTCTATAATATATTATCTTTTTTTCATACACTTTTTTGTTATTTCTCCCAGCTTTATTTGGGGCAACCCACCGGTCACCTTTCTTCCGGGATTGCCAAGAGGATACTTCTTGGTACTCGTTCCGGCATTCTTAGCACATGATCAAGCCACCTCGTTTCTCATTTCTCTATATGTACGAGTCGGGGCTCCATTTCGAGAGTGTGCCCTATATCGGCACTTCTCACTCTGTCCGCCAGTGTAACTCCCCCCTACCACCCTTAGAAAACTCATCTCGGTAACCTGGATTCTTGCCGGTTAAACTCGTAGTGTTCCGTGTACCGATTGTATGTACCTTATATCTAAGTGCACTCTAAGGTACTGCGTTTCTTTAATTCATTATTTTCTAATTTAAATTTATTTTATTTTATTTTATATACTTCATTTCTCCTGATTAATACCTTCCCGTGAAGAGTACTGGTTACATATTTAACCTAAACTTTTTATGATTTTTCATCAGATCTCGTCTTTGAACACTCCATTTATTAGACAGGAGATCTATGTTAGATAAAATCACTGACTTCTTTGTATCTTAATCATCAACAATATTAGGTTTTGGCGTTTAGTCAGTATTAAATAACTATATATTAAGTTTTCTGTATGTAGCTAGAATAAAACTCTTAAATTAAACAATATAAAAAAATGCGTGCACGTACCTATACCGTAAATAGAGTACCAAGTTTGCCTCATCTGGCAGAGCTAGATGAGAATATCAGTTAGATATCATGCAAAGGAAATTTAACTTCTTCTTCTTCTTCTACCCCTTCCTACACCGCATAAAAGGTTCCAACTTTTTCTATCTTGGGCTTCGCTCTCCACGTCAGCCTAATTTAGTTGCAACCTCGCATCGCAGCAGTCCTCCAACTGTTTCCGCCAGCTCCTCCTAGGAGGGTCCCTTGGTCTTCTGCCTTCTAGTCTTGCCGCTATGGCAGTCTATCTGCTGGCATCCGCAAGATGTGTTCCAGCCACCGTAACTGTGATTTCTCGAAAAACGTCAATACTTCGAGACATTTTCTTATTTGAGTATTTCTGATTCTGTCCCTTCTGGTAACTCCTACTATTCCTCGTAGGAATCCCATCTCGGCGGCCTGTAGCCTTGAGCGTGTTTTTTCAGTCAAGATCCAGTGCTCTTAGCCATGCACTGGGTTGGTCTAAAGACTAATTAGTATACGGCCAACTTTGCTCGTTGGCTGAGCTTCGCTTTTCTAAGTACGGGATTATACAGGGATCGTGCTACCTGGCTTGCGGCTCCTATCCTCCTATCCGGTTGCTTTTTTTTACGATTTTGTAAAATAATTATATCCTCTAAAAGAGTTAAATAAATGACAAAACATACATCACAATGGTGTTCTACGTAAAAAGACCATTAAAATAAATAAAATATTTTTCCACTAAATTATTTAGTTAATTCTTTGTCAAAACAATAATTTAAAAATTGGAGAGAGACAGCGTGCTATGATATGTAACATCCTAGGGGAACATACCCCTCTCACAGTTCCACAGCACTCGGCTCTTTACTGCTCATTCATCATAATTCATCATCCCCTAAACCGCAAGACACCTACCCCTTCAAATTTTATGCCACGCACGTGGTTTCATGCGTGGCTTATTCATTATACTGTATGTTACCTTTAAAGTAGGGGAAAGCAGGGCAAATTCGCCGCCATGACTTTTCAATCAAAGAAGATAAAGCATGTGTATTTTTATTTTATGAGACTTAAATCCAAAAACATTGTCATTGAGCTTATATAATTTAAATTGAAATACAATATAAATACATTACATGTAAAACAAGGTTTGTGCCTTGTGCCCTACAAAGAGCTTTCTAAACGTGCTTTCTAAACACACACAAGCATAAAGGATTCGATATGGTTGATGTCATCAATGTAGAAGGTTCGTTATGAAGATTTACGGATCTGCGAAGAGACCCCGCCCCGTCTCTACCATCCTGCTGCCTACAATTTCAAATTTTGTTTGAATATATGTCTCGATGTTTGTTTGTGAATTTTGTATTAAAAGAAATTCAAGTAAGTCACATAGATAAAACAAGAATTATCGAGCTACTCGTCGACTTGAACTGAATTAATCTAATAATGTTAGATTGGTGTTTTATGTATTAAGTAGGTGCGATATTTTTATTAAAATACAATAAACATATTATTTTCAAGAAATAAGGAGGAAGTAACTCTTTATATATATATTTTTGAATGACCCAGGCAGTAAATAAAATCTTTTTATGTGTATTTTATTCACTTTATGTTCATATGTATCCTTATTTTCAACATTTTTATTGATTAGTGGCAATTTTTGTCGTATTTAAATCATTTATCATATACAGCATATTTTTTTGCAAAAGAAGAACTCACTAATCCGCGAGTCAGTAGGTTTTTTTATTTACAAGATTAATTTATTTACAAGCAAATAGGTTCCTTCAGGAAAGGGAAACAGAGAATTTAATTATCATTAAAAATAACAAAAAAATCACTATGATAATAATTCACTTAATCAGTATATATTTTATTTATTTATCAGTTATTACATTACTTTTTCTTTAAGGCATTTCTTAATATTTTATTTTATTAAATTGCGTGGAATTTTATTAAATATCTCGTACATACATAACCATATTTATTTATTAATTTTAATATGAACAATCCTTCGTAAGTATGTCGAGTAGATACAATTTTTCTGTAGCAATCAATTTTTATACACATTGTCTTCAAGATACCTTGTTACTAATTTATATTAAAAGATAGCACTAACCGACACAGATTTTTGGTCTTTTAAATTTTATATATATCTATTGAATTTTGAATACCTTTTATTTTTTTACAGGCAGTTATTTTAGCATAAATCATTAAATGTAAAAAGATTAGTGTTTCACCCCCACTTCCCCTTCGTAATGAAGGATGATTCAACATTTTAACTAGATATTTTGTTGAATAAGCTTATCTCATTTCATAATGTTGCGGAAATCTAGTAGTCCAAAGTTGTGGAGTGTGCTAGGTAATTCTAGAAAGTTGTGCAACGTACTAAAGTGTTTAGCACAGTGGCTCGCTTTTCCATTCCGGAATAAAGGGGGTATTTCAGCACTGCACCGAGGGTGGCACTTTCCAATCGACAAATGCCAAAGAGTAATACTACCTATATAGAAATTCAAAAAGAAGCTTGCTCACTGCGATTAGTATGGATCTTTAAATTGTGCATTCACAAATATATTCCGATGCTCTAATAATAAAAAACATTCTCCCATATATCAGACAACACATGGACAGAAAAATTAGTCATACATAGGGCCTAAAATATTTAACATATTTAAAACAGACTTCCCGACAATCAGAATATAATCAATTAATAAAATAAAAGTTTAAGCAAACAACTGGCTTACCTCTTAAGGTATAACAGCAACTGAAAATTTACTTACTGTAATTGCATAATAATGTCTATAAATAAAAATATATACCTATAAAAATTAATTAATTAATTAAGGAAAATAAAAAATAATCTTAAACAAAACTTTAACCCTTTTTACATTAAACAATATTCTACACATATTTACACTTGGACTTATGACTCACTCAACCTATCACTAACATTGCACTTGATACTTTGTAGATACATAATTATTACCTTATGAAAACAAATATTATTGACGAATTCAAAAAATATTATAATTGTGTTCTATAACGCCACTCTGGGACAGGCGTAGCCAAGTAGAGTGGCATAATCCACAAATCTAACAACAACAAAAAAAGTGTAACCTTATCTTATATTTTTATTGTTAAATTATTTTTAAGTACCTATAGATTGTAAACAAGGATTTTTTGTAATTAATAAATAAATATATTGGGTGTACCCATAAGTAATCAATTATTTATGTGGCAACAAAACAAAAATATTTTTATTTTTTATTTTATTTTTAATAGATTTAATCTCCATCGTTATCTAGGACCTTTTGCCATCTTTTTGGTAGACTTTTAAGAAAAATAGGTGTTTTTAAAGTGTCATTATCAAACCCTACCGGGCGCCCACTTCGATCGCTATCAGACAAGTTAAAATCACCGCAAAATTTTCTAAATTAACGTTGGCACTTATTTATTTTCAATACGCCTCCATACACATTTCAAATTTTCTTTGTTGCAACCGTTGCATCAACACCCAATAGAAAATGAAACAGCATGCAAATGTTTTTCAGTTAGTTGATTGTCCGCCATTTTACAACAGAGTAATAAAAAAAATTCAATTTTATTGTCACAAGTCACAAGACTACGGATTATAATATTGCGTATAAAACACGTCTTTATACGTTCACTTTACTGGGTTTGACTGAAGAAAACATTCCACACCAAAATAATTGATTACTTATGGGTATATCTATTATTATATTAAAGAACACATTCATACTTTGAAGTCGCAATTTCAAAAAAAATTTCTGTTTATATGTTAAAATTATAACTTTTTTGTAAGAATGTGTTATTTAATATAATATAATCTGTGGTATCAAATTTGTCCAAAACTGAAATGAATTATTGATTTAATTCTGGTGTCCTCTAGCGGCAGATAAGATAAAGATAAGAGTTATTTGTGACTACCTCATTACAAAGAGTAGATTGCTTAAAATTGATAATATATTTCAATCAATTAAAACAATTTAACTTACAGATAAGGTCGATATATTGACGGAAAAGTACGAGACTGATGTGGCGTAATGGTAACGCACTATTTCAGATAGATAGGAGATCCGGGTTCGAGTCCCGGTAGTAGCCAAATGTTTTTTTGTTGATTTGATTTTTCTGTATGTCTTGCTAATTGATAAATAAATTTGGTTTTAAAAAATTCACCATTTAATGGACTATCTAAAATGTATACAACACATTATTGATACTTAATTTAAATATAATGACACAAGAGTCAGAAATAGTGAAAATTGCACGTAGTCGAAGTCTGTAGAATATTCTACATGAATGTGGAATAGACTGGATTATCCCGGTACGTTCGCGATGCGACATTGCCATTAAAAGAAAACGTTCGGCGACTGCGCTCTTAGTGTGTACTGAGTTGACAGCGGGCTGTCACCATAGAAAGCGAATTAGTGCGGCGACTCGTGTGTTAACACCGCGTGTGTGTTCCAGTGATGATAAATCAAGAAAGTACAATACCCGGCAGTAAATATTACACATCTTTAGAAAAAGCGGCGTTTTTAGGCTTTTTGGCATTTTTCATCCAATCACAAAAAAACCTTATTGTTTTTACAGCTCTGTAGACACTACAACAAACAATAAAAAAAGACTGCTATGAAGAATGTCAAATCTCATAAAACTATGAAGAATTTTAATGTAATGACACAAGACAGAAAAATTATTCCAATTTAAAATTAAACATATATAATTGCTGAATGAGAGCCGCAGCAGTCAACGCGCGTTTGTTGATTTGCTTCACTCAATTCGTGAGGTACCCACCTTTCAAGCTTTTTCACCTTACCAATTTGCTTCAAGTGGATTAAAACAGTTTTATCACTAACACCACAGCCTGCAGCTAGCTCGGATGTGGTTTGCGATGGATCCGCTTCCACAATAGCCTTCAATTCTTCATTATCAACTTTGGTCTCCGGCCGTCCACGGGACTTGTTCTGCAGGTCGAAATTTCCAGAACGAAAACGTTGGAACCAAAAACGCACTGTGTTTTCTTTTGCGGCACCGTCGCCATACACATCATTAATCCTTCGAGCCGTTTCTGCAGCACTGGTGTCACGGTGGAACTCGTACTCGTAAATAACGCGATATTTCAAGTTTTTCATTTTGTAAACTGAGTGACGCAAAGAAAAAAACAATTGAGGAAAAAACAAATGAATTATAATTTTCAAAACACAAATACATGAGTAAATAGCTTTATAAATTTGGATTTGGAATTCCTAACCAAAGAGAAGATATTTGAGATCAAATTTGCCAGTACGGCAAAACGCCAATTTCGTATGTAAGGACCAACTTGGTTAACAGTATTGTTCGTTGATTTTTACGAACATGGGTTGTTTGATTGGTGTAAAAGGCAAAAATCTATGCTTTAGTCGAACGATTGCTGTTATTTTTTTTATTCATAAAATGTTTTACCCGTGTATTATTACTAGTTTATTTAAAAAAAAATGTTTTCACTAATCATTGTTTACGCGTGTATTTTAAAAACGTATTATGACTGTTTGACTTTTAATTGCTTATTTTATACGATTATTAAAACTTGTTTAATTTTGGGTAATGTAAAAAGCATTGAAATTAATAAAAAATAAGTATTATATATTTTATTTCGCAGAAATTCTTGTTAAGTACCTACAACTTATTTTAAAGAACTGACAACAACCTGCTTATTATAGAACATGAATTTTTCATTACTCAAACAATCAATGTTAATACAAATGTATCTTAGATAGAAAATATAAAATTTTCTTTCATTTTTCTCGTAAAATCGGAAGTTTATTGTTTATCGTTGAAAATATTTGTTACATTTTAACAAGCCCTTCTGTAAAACTTTACCCTTAAAGTTTGTCTTCGTTCTGTTGTGCACAAGTTCACTAATTATACTAATTATGCTAATATCGCAGGCCTTTTTAAAATTTGTTTTCATAACTTAAATCGTATTTTTAAAACTTTATTTTATTTTATTTATAGTCACCGTCCATTCCGACAGGGGCCATTTTCGCTGTAGCGCAACTTTTCTGAAAAAAAAAACTTTTAAGTATACGATAAAGTGCTTTAAAACAAATAATTGAAAATAGCCCCCGCTCTTAATTTGCTTCGGTACTAAGCAGTCTAAGCACTTTGTATAAACCTAACTTATCATGCCGTTTCTTCGAGGGGGTAAGCAGAGAGCAGGCGCGGTGTAGTGAGTACATTGAGGCAAAATATTTATGTTGGTGTATGGGACGTGGCTGTGGGAGGCAAATGAAAACACTGGAAATTGATTATCGATTTATTAATTTTTTCAAGAAATTTACAAAGTCACTGGACACGAATTTAATTTTATCACAATTCTTTAAATCGTACTATTTCGCAATCAATCACTCATACAAAGCTGGTTAACACAATAACCTTCACAGCTACGAAGATCGACTTGCCTTTTTCAAGATGCACAAACTTGAGTCCCGACGAAAAATATCCGATCTCATTGTGCTACACAAGATTCTCAGCGGAGCTATTGATTCTCTCTGTCTATCTGATATAAATTTGCATGTTAAACCCCGTATAAGAAACCCGGAGTTCTTCAGAATAAGTCAGCACACTAATAATGTCGGTTACTTTTCTCCCATTACAAGGTTGTGTCGCACATATAATTTGTATTGTGCCGACCCTAACATTGATGCTGATATTCTTGCAGACACGTTATCTTCGTTCAAAAACTCACTCATACACAACATCCATTTTCTAAACGACGACATGAACCTATAGATCATTAAATACTAATCGCACTACACTCAAACACAAATATATAATATACATAAATGTACATGTGAAATATAATTAATTACAAAAATACATGTTACTAGAGCATGCCGAAGACACTTGTAATTGGGATAATGGGCATAGTCTTCACTATAATGTTTATTATCTGAGTGTCATGTACCCATTATCCTGTTAGTGTCTCTAATAAATAAAAAAATTAAAAAAAAAAAAAAAAAAAAAAATAAAAAAAAAAAAAGTGAAACATCTGATTATCGCTAGCTTATATTCTATTTACCTAATTCATTACATATATAATTCGCTTTCGTTAAATTTTCTGGAATATTCGCCCATATCTTATCGCACTTATTCGCTACCGAACGCCTTGCAGGCACTCTCTTAATTTAATTTGCTGGCCGATTATAATTCGCACTTGTCGCTTTTCTATCACATTTGTGTTGCACTTCTATGGTCTTTCTTTACTCTCAAAACAAATATGTTTTCGGCGCAATTGTTTAACATTCTCAATTATTTTGATAGAAGTATTGCAATTTATATCATTATTTCGTTTTTTTTTTTCAAAATATTTGTTAACCTATAAGTCGTGCTTCAGTGTACTCACTGCACACCACTGCGCGCACTTCTGTTTCGACCACACTATCGCCTTGTTCACTTTCAAACATCGACGATTGTTGAGACTGTGGTTAATGAGAGCTATCGCTCACGCTAGCCGTAACGCAGCAATCATTTCGACCAATCAGATACAAGTTACGAACAACGCGCCCATGCCTTCAGTACCAAAGCGACGACAATATTTCTGAAGATCGTAGTAGCATCTACGTGTAATATTATTGTAACACATTTAAAATGTTAAGATTATTCAAATAAACCTCAATCTCAAACATTGAGTATTTCTTAACATTATACGTTGACCTGCGTATATCTTGCTCTACACTTTTAGGCTAAATCCAAGATAATGGTCCCATTGCATATACAACGAAAATGAGTATTTCACTATATTATTGAATGTGCTAATAACAAAATGAAAGATAATTTACGTTTAAATATTAAGTATTAAATAAGATATTACACTTTAAAATTCCGAAAAATGTACTGCATATTTTGACATTTCATAGGCAATATATGAGATTAGGTTAGGTTATTAGGTTTGGTTAGGTTAGGTTATTAGGTTTGGTTTGTTTAATTTAGATTACGATTATTTTAATTAGATTAAATTAACAGGACGTTAAATTATATAGTGAAATACTTATTTTCATTGTATGAACAACGGGACCATCATCTTGGATTATTCCCACTTTTACACTGAACACGGAAAAATTCTCCCATTCGGGTGGGGATTCTTTCCTCTTTAAAACTACAGCATCGGGAAATCTTCCATCCGCCGATGTGGGTCATCAATCACAATCGACCCGACAAAAGACGACGGTGATTATGGGCCAGGGTCTAAAACAACCCTTATGATAATGTGTGCGCATTCCAATTAACCAGAGATTAAAGCAAATAACTAAATAATAATTTCACTTGTAAACTCACTCGATCCACAACTAATTTAGTGTTATTAATTGAATATGATTCCTTACTTGCTTGTACCTTGTGCCCACTTTATAATTCTGCCAAATATCTGCGGCAAATCATTTATGCCATATTAAATCTATTCGTAAAAACATTCTAACAGAAGCAACAAAATGATCAATAAACGCATACTTTATCTCTCGCTTAAATTGTTGTGATGGCATTTACGCATATCTCCCAAAACAGAAAATAAACAAATTACAATATGTATTCAAGACTCATTACTGGCGTTTCAAAGTGTGCGCATACCTTACTGGCTTCAATGTCCTTGGAGGATTGAATAAACGTAAGTTGCTTCACAATATTCAAGGTTATTCATAACACGGCCACTCAATATATAACCGGCTTCCGCATTCCATTTTCCTCAAATGTCAGACAACTTACACTTTTCTCAGCATCAACATCTAAAACAAGTATGTTAATACAATTATTAAATATGAATTGCATTGAAAATCACTGTTCTTTTCCACTACATATTTATTTCATTGTTAAAACGCTTTCGAGATCACTCTCTTATGCTCTTCTAACCGATTTTTTATTTTCCTTCCACTCTGTCCTATTATTGCGTCGCAATCTCTACAACACAATTTATTGAATAGTGGAAGGAAGATAAAAGAACGGTTAGAAGAATATAAGACAGCAATCAAAAACTTTACTTTAAATTCAGAAATGGCGGAACATGCCAAAATGGAGCGTCATACGTTCGATCATAATAAATTAACGCTACAATAACTATTGCAATAAACGAAGAAAAATTGACATTTTAGAGATCTTAGAAATTCATAATAATAAAGTAAATTATAAAAATATAATTTACATCCAAATACCACCCATAACCTCCCCACTCCTATCTATGCTAACCCCGCTCCCTACCCCCACCACCATTACATACACCCAATCCCTATAAATACTGTCTTTAACTGTTTTTAATTTAGTTGAAATCTTGTTACTAATAATGGGAGTGATCTCGAAAATCGTTTTAACAATTAAATAAATATATAATGAAAAAAACAGTGTTTTTCAATTCCATTCTTATTTAATATATTAGAAATGAATTTCCACATTGTTTCACAAAAAAACTTTGAACATTTACAAGTATGTTAGTTGAACTAAATCGCATCCACAAAACTAATTAAACTTTCGCGGTGGCTGGACCAAAATTATGGAATAAACTACCAAATAAACTGAGACAGACAGTTTACCACATTTCAAAAAAAACTAAAGACGCACCTATTTACATAATTTTATTGTAAAAACCTATAGAATCATACAGTTTTAAGAGTACCTAATATTTTTCAATCTGTGAAAATGCCTCATTTTTCCTAGCCAGTAAGTTGTTTTGTAAAACAATTTTAATGTGTAAGGGCCCTTAAGGTGAGTTGGTACTCACGAGTACTATAAATTATCCAAATATCACTATTATTATTGTTTGAACACGGATTGTGGAATGGATTAGTATAATTTAATATAATAATAATGGATATTGGAATTGGATTTGATACAGGTTTATGGAGGGATCAATGGGCAATGAAAGGAAGCACGCTCCCACTTTGTTTTCCTCTGGATTCAGGTAGAAGTGTATGAGCGTGAATTCTTATCAGAAGGGCGCTTTTTTTTACTCCCTTTATATTAACTCGTAGCGTCTGCTTGCTTGCCGTCAACAAAAACTTTGGATCGATTTTTGACCCTTTTCCCGTGATCCAATTGAGCTGAAACTTGGCAAGCAGACTCGTAGCGACGATCAAAAAGATCTTTCAAATTTTCGTTAAAAAAATTTAATAATTATAGTATAATTTTGGATTTTTAGAAATTTTAATGTTTTCTTCAAATTGGAATCATTAGAAAAGTTTGATTACTAGCATAGCGGCCCGATTATAGTATAATAGGTACATCATTACGATTTCGAAAATTTACAAAACAATTTGTTCACAGTTGACAGCAAAATTGGGTTTTTTGGGAAAAAATCAAATAATAATTTATTTCTTTTAGATTTCTGCTTTGTTTTGAAGAATTCTACATTACTCAAATCTGATTCTGACTAAATCATTTGACACTGGAAATTCATAAGCTACGATATTGATGATAATTGAATCTATCAAAATCTTGACATCTCAAAACATCTGACATTTTAGAAATATATAAAATTTCTGTTAGTTTAGTGTTATGTTATATGTTTTAATTCGTCTTTAATTATTTTTATTTTTTAAAAAGAAAGGGAGTATAGTATAAACTTGGTTTTTATGGGTTACTTTTTTAGATGTAAGTTACACTTATTTTTGGCCTTGTTTGCTATGTACAAGGCTTGAAGGGCGCTACGTCTCACTTGATTCTTCTGGTTCACTTTTTTTTATCTAAAGTATTTGTACGGTCACATACACGCAAAGATCCCCACAGGTCAAAACAGTCAAGGTAGTTATATGACAATTTCAAAGAGTATTGTGTATAGTCTTTTGTAAAAGATTTTTGTAAAACGTGCACTATGGAAATTTGATGTTTTCAATGAGATCTGGTTCTGCTCATAAAAATTAAACAATTATAAATATTATAATTATACTGGAAGATTCTGTAGGAAGGCTCGTGATTCATAATTTTCATAACCAAATTGGTGAATCTCAATATAACAATGCCATAACTGAGCAAACCCTCCAAAATAATGCTGGCATGACATCTTTCGGTATCCGATTTATTTGTTCAAGCCAAGTATTGCACGGTTGTCCTCATTTTATGGCACCATCAACACTCGCGTCATCCAATCCAACATATCCAAACCATCTAATTAGGCCTTTTAAATCCTTTTTACTAAGAATAATTAAATAAAATAAAAGAATGTAAATTTGGTCTAAAATCAGCAATAGTATCAATAGTACCATATCGCTTGTCGTGTGTCAGTTGACAATTTGCCATAAGAAGTACATTCAAAGCTTTCACTTTCTTCCTAGCAGTTAATATCCCTTCGATATCTATCTCAGTCTTTCCATTTCTATTGAACGTAAGTACTTTCTAAAGACACAAAATTATCTACTTATTACAAACACTCATAAGCTAACAGCTTTTCACCCGTTGTCATACTTTTCTCCTTCTGGAATACAATCACTTTTCATAGTTTGTGTAATTTTAATATTAAGTAAAAATATATTAAGACGCATTCTTGTAAAATCTGAATTATATAACACAGCCCACATTTTAAAATGGTCTCCTTATACTTAACCTAAATATAAACTAGTTTTCCTGGTAGCTGATTGGGTAAATACTTGTGCAGCTTCGAGAGCTTCTCATATTGCATCCTTCGAAGCGATTAGCACGTCATCTATGTTTGCTCAGCAAAACTCTAAGCCTGTCAGAACTTGATGGATGGTTCAATGAAATAGTTTACATTAACTGAACGGTTCGGCTCAAAGATTACTGAAACAAAAGACGTTCTACTAACAATAATTATTTTCTTAGTGCTGCATTATTATTAGTAAAGAAAGTAACCAAAAGCTTAGCCTTAATTAATTAATTAAGTAGTGTAAATATTTTATGACGTAAAGTGCAAAGTTATTAATCGTTCATTGCACTCTGTAAACGTGCAAAATTATTATCGCACTTAACTAACAAACTAATTAATTAACTAGCCATCATACCATTTGTCTGCAGGAGTAAGCAGAGACAATAGAAAGCCATATTCTTCTATTTTGACACAACACTTTTGCTTCGGCTTCATTCATACATTTGCTCTTGCATGCTCTACAGTTGTTGAGACTTTTAATAGGGCTATCGTCCAATATTTGTAGTATCTGAACATGCCAGGTCTTTCGCGGACGCCCCGTATTCCTGCTGCTTCCTCGCTCATATGTTCCACATGACCAAACCATCTCAACGATCCTTTCTTTATTCTATTTACCACGGTACAGCAGCATTACATTCACTTCTAATGTGTACACTCTATCGATCATTCTCTCCACAAGCTCCTTAGTGATTGCATTTCTTGCATTCAACTACATTCATTCCTTTTTTGCCAATTGCAGGCTTCACTTCCACACCTTAGAGTTTGCACTAGAACGCCATTATTATACAGCTAGTCTTGCTTCCTTTAGCAGCGAAATAAAAAAGTACAAACTTTTATTTTATTGTATTAAAATTTTGATTGGAAATACATAGATATTCAATTCAAAATGTGTATTGTGCAGTTAAATACTTGCTTTTTGCTTTATATTATTTTTTTTAATACTTATCTCAATACAAATTCTCTACTGATTTTCGACACGTCCGTATCATTACATGCATTGTTTAAACTTTTTAAAACTTGTTTCCATTTTTGTTTTTATTGTCATTGTTTTATATTGCTTTTCTTTATATACTTGTGATATATATTTTCTAGTAATTGTGTATTGTGCTTGACATGTTGAGACGTAGTTTTGGCATCCTGATGATGTCCAGAACTAGTCCCCACCAGCTAGCTACAATGGAGAAAAATATGAAACTTAATTTTACCTTCAGGATCGCCTTTGGTGTTCTAGATTTACTTCTGCAGCTTACTAGAGTGGGTACTCAGAATAATGATCATCTTGCAAATTAATTATCTGCCTGGTGGAAGGGTGGAAATACACTTTTAAAAAATACCGATTTTTAGTAAAAAAAAAACAAAGACGAATTTAATTCAATTAAGAATGTACATAGTACAAGTTCTATTTTGTCAATCTATTAGAATTATATAACAATTTAAAATATCTTACAAGAAAAATCCTCATACTTTCGATTCTACTTAAATTTTTCTTTGATTATGCTTAAATTTCTTTATCTCAACTAGGACATAGTTTTCTATTATATATCATTTTGGCAACTACCCATGTTGTTTATTTATTACCCATTGCCATTTCAAAACATTTGAAAGGAATATAGAACCCTACACGGACAGCTGCGAAAATAATCTATAAAATAATACAACAAACTGCGCTTATATACTAAATATTTCAAAACATGCCCCAACTAAAATAATCCTTCATCATTTGGCACGGGAATTAAATATCATTTTATTTTAACAATTATTCGAATACTCGATGGCAAAACCATGTAATGTTAATGTAAACATATACGTATATTTTTAAATAATAAAGAAGTGAACTGACGGGACAATGAGGGCAAAATTTTGGATGGCAGCCGTTCGGCCCAATTTTGCTTTGCAGTGCTGGGTTGCACGGTTGCCTTTAGCATTAAAAAATTCCAACCTGGCGGCGAATGAGTAGGACCGATATAGGAGCTTTTGCTTATAAAGCGGACCTGGGTAAGCGGTGGGTCTGTCCTCATATATGTAATGCTCCTGTATTGCTAGCAGGGTATGAAAATAGGCGAAATCTTTACAGTGCGGAAATATATGTTTGTCTCACCGATACCGGTGTCACTTCGAATCTTAATTTATATCCAATCAGCGGCGCCACATGGGATAAATTAGAGTCACAGCGCTTGCGCACAATAGGTCAAGTGACAGCAATGAGATAAAAGTAGCATTTTCTGCGCCGGTCAGTTCGTGACACCTCCACTTATGGACGTTAGCAATATAGGAGTATTAGATATATGGGCAAGCACGCAAGCTGGGAACAATAATCCTGTAACAATGTCTGATATTTAAATCACCACGCCGATAACCTCGTTTCCACTTATAAGTTTACGTCTCGGATGGATGCCACGTGTTAGAATGTGGAATAAGCCGTGCATTGCCTTCGGAGGAATATATTGTAGTGATCAAAATTAGGGGCGCCTCAAAAATTGACTGCCCTCCGTTACCATTCGAGAAACATGACATGGCACCGCTGCATTGCTAAAGCCATCTCGAGCTCCTTCCAGCCTCTTCTGCGCAACGTGATGAGGGATGATGAACCTCGTACTCCTAGATTTAGGCCGGCCGCACTTTGGATACGAATTATTACGTACGTGTTCGTACGATTATTTTCGTACGTGTGGAGCGCGCACATTGATTGCGCCTTGCGTCAGTCGTGATCAGTTACTTTTCGCATTTCTCCAATAACGATTGTGTCAAATGATCTTCTGGAAAACTCTATTATGGCAGACTTAAATAATGACAAATTTCATGACTATCTATCTAATAGATTCACAAATGCTGGAGAGAATCGAAGTGCAACGAGAGCTCATAACATCGGACAAATATTTCAAAGTTTTTTTGTTCGAAGTACATAATTATATCTCACCTTCATTAAACCAAATTATTTTGCTCATAACATCGGAGAAATATTTAAAAGTTTTTTTGTTCCAAGTACCTACATAATTATACCTCACCTTCATAAAACCAAATTATTACAGGTATTTTTTAGTTCTTTAGAGATTCTCCGCCATAATCTTCGCTGATGGTCACGTAGTTGAATCACTTCGGTCCCACAAACATTTGTGGTCATGTGTCAAATTGACAAAATTTTCAATATCCATCGTACGAAATCGCAAAAAATTCCGAACAAATCCGGATCGTGTCGGACGTCGCATCTATACGTGCGTACATGCACCACTAAATCGTGTACAGTGTGCGATGTTCAATTCTACTTCGAAGGTCAGGAATGTACTTGCGTATTCGTACGTATACGTACTACTCAATTTCGTACGAAAACGCATCCAGTGTGCGGCCGGCGTTATGCTGTGCGCGCTGAGCCAGGGCATAAAATAAATACGCCATCCACGGAAGTCACCATAGTAAACACCGCTACCCGTGGGAGAATCCCTGATAATAATATTCTAGCATATTAAAATTTGTATAATATTATTACAATTAAACTACCTATTGGTTCAAGCTTCAAGTTTCATTATTTCAAAACAACAACTCACCGCCAATAGCGGCGGGATTCTCGTGCGCGTCATCTAGTTGAAATTAGTGACGGGTCCGCTCTGTACTCACTACTACAATGTAGTACTACATTTCATTGAAGTGCACACTTCACACGTTTTAAAGTGTAGTGCACACTACAAACTACAAACACTAAAGTTATTGAAAGTATATACTTCAAATAGTACATTTCATTTCAAAGCGAACACTACACGAAAGTACACACACTTCAAAGTTATCGAAAGTATGAGAAACATATTTTAAATAGTGCATTTTTTGCGTGAAATTTTTGGGAAGTTGATCTAGCTAAACGAAGAAATGTCTGTAAAATATAAAAACGTCCCCCCCCCCATGGTTTGAAAATTTTTTGGAATTGTATGAAGAAATCTGGTTGGCGACCTTTTTTTTTTATTAGGTCGCCAAATTTTTATTTGGGAAAAAAATATTTACTTCAGTAGTACTACAATTTTGTAGTACAATTACTTCATTTCATTACTTCACTTCATTAATATTACAATTACTTCATTACTTCAGTTCATTTACTTCACTTCATTTCGTAGTAGTACAGTTACTACACTTCATGTAGTTTTTACTACAATTGTAGTGTAAACTTTGTAGTCTTCAAACTGGTGAACGTGTGTGTGTGTTGTAGTCTTCATTTTTAAATATAGTTTTTCCCTTCGCTAGTTGAAATTCGAATTAGCAATGGCCGCTCCGCCGAAGCCTGTCTCATGCAACGGCGTCATTTCAGACAATCATGGTGGCCAACGTTAGCATATCTAATGAATCTTTATAAAATACGCGACGCGTACTCGGATCCGCGCGGGACAATTAGTATCATTTTACTAAGGTTTAAAATTGGGGTATTTAAATACTAATTTTAATAGTTCAATGTTATTTTAATTTAATATATGACAGACCGGTCTAATTAATTACTAACATGACAATGTATTAATTTACTTTACTTTTTTAAAAGCACTGATGGGCGTTAATAATAAATAAATTAAATTTAAAATCTTCGTAAAAACCATTTAAATAGATAATAAATTTAATTAAATACAAATTTACTTGATACGACTACTTTATTTTTAGTATCACCAACCGGTTTCGAAAACAACTTTTCTTCTTCATAATTAAGTACAATAGATAGGTAGTATTGTGGTTTATTTTATTATTTATAATTTATTGATAAATATTATAAATTGTTACATTTATTATTATTATTTATTGTACTGTACTATTATAATTCACCCTAAAGAACTTTGATTCCGAATCCGGCTGGTGATACAAAAAATCAAAACCACTTGATTTCTGGTAGGTATCACAAAATGAATTTGGTTTAGTTTTATTCATAATAAGTGATAGCCCATTACATAAGATCCATTTTTTTTAATTTATTCACGCCACGCATACACAGTGAGAACAGAATTATACTTTCATGTTTCATTTTTTAAATTTCTGGTGAATTACTGTTAATTAAAATAACTTGTGGTGTATAAAAGCAAAGGCAGCAATATCAAAATAAAAAATTAATGCAGTTATCGAGGATTACTAATTAATAATGTCGTGAATTACGGATTTTATAGGAAATATAGCCGACAAATTTATAGGTTATATGATTTTGGAGGGAATACATGCATCAAATCTAGAATTCAGTACATTTTTAATTAGTAATCCTCGGTGAATGCACTCAAAATATTATTTTAATTTTTTGGATATTGCTGCTTTACTTTTATACCCCACAATTATATAAACTTCACAGAAACAAAACTATTTTATATGAGAAATGTGTACGGAAGTCTCTATACGGTGGCCCAGGTCATATGACCTGTATGAGCTTGCTTAAGTGATCATTTTACACATAGTTCAGCGTAAAAACCTCCACACGTTATCAAATTTTTTAAAGTTGTATATAATATGTTCTAAATCAGTTTCTTTCATATATTTAAATAAACTATGCTAGGGATATCTATGGTATTTTCCATGATATAATATACAAAAATTTCGTAGCTTGTAATGAAATCTCTATTTTTTGAAGTTGATTATTAACCAATATTATTTTTAATGTAGGTATATATGATATTTTTCCTAATTATTAAACATATACACAACAATACGCCTGAAAATTTAATTTTAATTCTCTGTCATATTACCGACAAAATATGTTAAAAATTCTTGTGTCCAATCATTTAAAATCTGCGCTACGAATTCACAAAAATATTCGTAAAAATTTCCACGGTAAAAAGTGATTCGTTATTTATTTTTCTCAATAACCAATTACTGACTTGAAAAGTACGTAAGCGTTCCGTTTGATTTTTCGAAATTGAAAACGCCGGCTGCGAAAATGCGATAATTTAATGTTTCACGTAACTAGCAGTCTACCGGTGCATAAAAAATATATGAATTATTTAGAATGAAGCCCTCGGGGCTCTTTCTGATATTCATACATAAACATAAATATTAATAATGTTCGGCTTTATGTCTAAGCGACTCGTTGTTATTCTGTCGAGATTGGCCCGAGAAATATGCGGGTCAAAGGGTCTTGGAAATGTATTATGTATGATAAAAAAGGAAATATTATATTATTACGAGAAAGCCAAGAGTAACCTAAAATAACATTATGGAGACCGCATGCATGATCTTGAACTCCTAACAGTTTAAGATGTCATGTTCGAGAGTTTTCGAAAAATTCAACGTTTTTATTTATTTTTATTTTTATACACCACGGAAGACTGCAGTTTTTTTTAAGTAAGAAAGGATAACAACATATAATAACGGTTTATTATTTTTTTAATTGTAAAATTAAAGAAAAAAAATGACCGCCTCTTCCTCCTGCTTCGCTCCTCTTCCGTGACTGACACGCAACTTTACCCTGTGCACGTTTGTTTGAGACAGTTAAAAAGATCGTGCACTTATTCAAAAATAAAATATCTGCAATGTAACATATCCAATTTGGATATGCTACATTGTAGATATGTAGCATATCCAAAAAAAGAAAAGTTGGTAAAAGTAAAAGCAATTTTGAAAAAATCCTCTTTCTGTGCTTTCTACGCTCATGGCACAAGAGTAGCGATTAACTGATAACGATGGCAACACAGCCAAAACTATCCTATATTATCATTATATACTTATAAATATTTATCTGTGTAACAATGTCCGCCACTAACACTACCTGATGGCGCAAATAATGATGAGGCATAAAATTAAACAAATTACATACGTATCAATGTCCTTCACTTGGGTACGCTACCAGATAATGATGAGGTATAATTGTTATTTTAAACATGTATTATTTTCTATGTAACGATGTCAATAAGGCTACAAGGACGCTAAATGGTGCTGTTTTCATAGCCGCAACTAGAGGCTGAAATATATTGAATTTTCTTCTACAAAATATTACTCTGTATCGAAAAAATTTTTTTTGTGAACACAAAATTCCAACATCTTTTGTAATATAAAAAATTAATTAAAAATTTTGCATAAGAGAATTATGGATTGTTATTTATATAACTACTAATCAAACGTGAAACTCAAACATGTAAAACTTCGTCATTTTTGACAGGATATATATTATATCTCGTAGCTAGCAGAAAAAACTTTTTGAAAATCTTCAAAAAAATTCTACTAGCTACGAGATTTTCAATTCGAAGTCATTCAATTTTGAATAGAAAATATTCTTTGTATTTTGGGAAAATATTAAAAGTTAAGGAGATAAATGACATCAAATTTTTTTAAATATATTTTGACTATGCTTTTGTAAAACTATTTTATCAAAGAATACTAATTTATCAAAGATTAAAATTTGTTCCAGACTTTTCTTATAAGATTTTTATTATTTTATTTGACTTGTAGTTTATTTTAATGAATTTTTAATATGAGCCATTTTAACATTTTGCAAAAGATGTCAGAAATAATGAAAAAAAAAATTATGTCGCTTATTTCGCCAACTGTTGGCGTTTCAAACAAAATGTATAGAATATTTTCTATCCAAAATTGAATGAAGAACATTCCGACAAAGTTTTTGCACTGTGTATTTTTGAGAAACTCTGTATATTTTCATTGACGGAATCAAACATCAAAAACACAGATATTTTTGTTGCTTTTTCGATTCAATATATCGGTTTTTAAAATCAGGGTAATCATTCATGACTGTAAGAATTAAACGATTTTTAACGCAATTCTCATGGAAAATTTTACAGGGGGAGTTCCTGAAAAAATAAAACCTATTAATTATCTAAACGCCCTGCTTTGTGTCAATTCGAAAAACTTTATATTTTAATTTGAGATTTTAAATTAACACATTGCTTTTTCAAATATTTGTAACAAAAATATAAAAATATTTTTGATTAATGAAGAAAAAACGTCAATATCCGTGCAGTATTGTAATATTTGGAAGTTCATGTCAAAAATTTTCGTTAGACAGATTTTTAATTGGTTTGAATTTCATTCTCCCCGCCTCATTGACATTAATATTTTGTAAGACGGACTTTGTCGGATATTGTTTTCAGGTCACACGCGCAGAAGGGCAAACGCTCGATACTTATTTTGGATCTAATTTGTTCGTGCAACAAATCGGAAGTGGGCAGACGTTCTTGTGAAGGCTTTTGAATCAGTAATTTATTCTGATAGGTGGCGACCTATTAGCACCTGAACAATCGTTTTTTTGATGCGCTATTTCTATTTAAAAATATTTAATAATTTATTCAATTATTTTAATTTGTTTATTAAATTACTGTATTCATTACAAATTGTGACAGTCTTTATTTTATTTTGATTTTTATTTACTATTTATTTTATTACTTAGATATTATTTATTATTAATAATTTATCATTAAGTGTTATGCGTAATTATATCATATTCAAAATGTTCATAAAATATTTACACTTTGTACTCTAATATCACTCCAGGACCATATTTTGGTGTCAATAATGACCTGCTGATGTCTGTCTGTCAAAGGTCTGTTTGTTAAAAAAAATGACAATAGAATACATTTTATTTATAACTAGCTATTCCATTGTTTTGCAAAGCCTTTGATAAAAACAATCATCATCATCACGCTTGGCACTACAATACTTGGTGGGTCTTGGCTTCCTCATTATCGGTTTAGTGCATGCTCTCTCCAGTTCCGAATCTCTCCAAGGCAGAGATGTCTTTGAGGACGTTGTCACTCCATCTTAATTTTGGCCTTCCTAAGCTCCTTCGCCCTATTGGCCTTGAGTTCAGCAGGGACTTTGGTGCTTGATGCTCGGACATTCTCTCCGTACGACCCAGCCACCGAAGTCTTCCCAGTTTTATAAATTTTGTGACGTTTGGCTCCTTAAACATAGTATAGAGCTCATTTTTGTAACGTTTGCGCCAAAGTCCATTTTCTTTTTAATACATATATAACGTAATAAAAACAATGTTTCTATTTAATTTACGCCGGGGTGGATTGGATGTCAGGGATGGAAATGTGGCCTTGTTTTGCGCCAGGTTCTAAAGAAGATGTTTTAAAAATTTATGTCAGATTTGTCAAACGGTATTGATTTACTTAGTACCTAACTATATCCGGGGGTGGGGGTGGGGTACATGGGGAGGAGGGAATTTAACTATTGTTTTCCGTCGGGTCCTAAATAACAAGTAGGTATGCCAAATTTGTGTACGATCTGTCAAGCAGTATAGATTTGTATAGAGAATTAACCAAGGGGAAGGGGAGGGGTAAAAGAGGAGGAAGGAAATATCGCCTAATAATAAGTATGAAAAATGTGTTTTACAGATATAAGATTGATTGATCATACATCTTAGGTATTTTTAATAAATACGATATTTCTTCTTATATTTAACTTTATATTTAACTACGTTACGGTGATTCAAATTAATTAATCAATTAGAAAGAAATACAGAAAAATCTAATTCACGAAAAAATATTAGGTTACTACTGGGATAATATTTTTTCGTGAATTAGATTTTTCTGTATGTCTTTCTAATTGATTAATTAATTTGAATTTAAAAACTTCACAGAACTTTGTTCTGAAAAATTACAACTTCACAAATATAAATGTGTTCTTAAAAATATATACGTTACGGTGTTTCAATACTTTTCTATTGGAAATTTATACTTCCTATTATTTGCGCTCTTTGACTATGGGATGTATTTTTGTTTCGACAATTGAAATTTTCTTTGTGTATTTGTAGTAGGTAATGAAATGTTTCCTAAATTTGTCTGTATAAATACAATTTATTTAATCGTATAATTTTTTATTTATTATTTAGATTAAATTATTTAAGTTTGGTAGAAAGCAATAACTTTGTGGTTTGACATATTAAAATAATATATAATACAAAGAAAAAATAGAAAAAAAAATAGAAAATAGAGAATGAAATAAAATACAAAGAAAAGTGTTTTTATTTATTTGAATTATTTAAGTATTTCTAAATCTGTGGAATAGTTTGTAGATTTTTAAAATATAATTTTTACAATCAATTTTGTGTTATTTTAAGAGCCAGGAGATTATTTTTGTATGTTCCACCCCAATTAGTGATTCCATATTGCAATATGGATTACACAAAGTTGAATAAAGCACAAAAACTAAAATACATAAAATCCATTTTATGATATCAATACATTGTTATTTTTATTTTAATTAATATCATTATCAAATTACCACGAAAAAACTAACTAAGAAGCTTGTAATGTGATTTCTTTAAATGTGTAATTTGTATATGTATAATATTTATAGTTGTTCAGTAGCACATTTTTAGCATTTGATTTTCGCGCAATTTTGGCATTTTATGTCACGACACCTCTCCTCTTCCTCTTCGTCCTACCTTTCTCACATAGTCGAAATCAATCTTCGAACCGAGAATGTCGTTTTGTGTTAATTGCCCACCGAATTGAATATCGAATTAGCCTTTGGAAAAAATTGTGCTTTCGTAAAAATTTGTCTTTTAAGTGCTCACATCAGATAAAAAGTGCAGCGAAGATTTTAGAAATAAAATAAATAAAAGATAAATTAGGTTTTAGTGTTTTAATTGCCTCCCTGTGAATCTTTTTGAGGCTCACCCATTTGACTTTTATATTTTGTGTGTTTTTATTTTTTGTATTTCTGGAAACACTACGGGTTTAATCGACTTAGTAAACTTGTTCATGCATGGCTAAAAACGAATAAAATCTCCAAAAATATTTAATATTTATCACACCATATTTAATCACGTGTACAATATATTTTCACGCATATATATTGTGACGGTGGGAGATAAATCAAACACTTGAAATGAATTAATGTTTTATTTATCACCAAAATCACCGGACACGAATTTAACCAAAGGTCTATTCTGTTATTCGTGCTAAATTTGTCATTGGAGAATCTTCCACTTGTATCTAAAAATTCTGATCCACATCTTTTGTATCGCTCGTTTGTATCATTATCGAACACTTCGATAGGTAACTATCTGCACTGAAATTGACTGTCGCTTTTTCGATCTTTCTATGATTTTCTTCGTCTAAAAACAACTGTGTGTGCGCACAATGCCATCGCGTATTTATAAAGACCCGATTTTCTCGATATTTTTGGCGTAATTCAGTCATTTAGATGTTCAGAAGACTTTGATAATATTAATTTCTTATTGTTTTTAGACTTATGTGACAATATAATCTTCTTCTTCTTCTTTATTAGCCTTCGTCTCTCCACTGCTGGATATAGGCCTCTTCCTTCTCTTTCCATCCTTCCTTGTTGTTTGCTAGTTGAAGGCATTTTTTTCCCCCCCACAGCGGCTATATCGTCGGCCCATCTCTTTTGAGGTCTTCCTATGCCTCAAGGCTCTCTTCTCCCAAGGTCTCCATTTCAGAACAATGAGAGGCCATCTTGCAGCATCCTGCCTTGGAACGTGTCCTGTCCATTGCCACTTTAGCTTCGATACACGAACCATGATATCCACTACTCTAGTTCTGTCATTTCGTCATTTCTAATTCTATCTCTTAGGCATACTCCAAGCATGGATCTCTCCATTGATCGTTGCGTGAATTTGAGCTTTTCTACACTTTTCTTTGTAAGGGCCATAGTCTTCAATCCATACATACATACACATACATCACTGACAGTATGCATACAATATAATGCACCATGTTAAATTGAATTATTTTCTGGAAACAGTTGCCATTCTTATTTATACAGTTTTAAACTAACATGATTTTCCATACACCTTCCGTTCTAGAAAGATGAATAACGAACCACCCTGTGAACTGAAATCGAAGTGCGAATTTAAAATTAACACAAAAAGGAACGTCTCGGAAAAGGTTCACCTGGCTGTATTTTACGAAAAGGAATACTAAGGTAGGCGCTTTTGTTTTCGGATAAAGAAGCAATTTTGTTTCCGGCGAGAGATAATTGAATTCGTTATAAAAATAAGTCTTTTATTTATGTTGATTGATACGGCAGTTTCTTTTTCGTGCAACGCAATTATTTTAATGTACACTCAATTAAATTTTCTCAAATAAAACTCAAAAATTATTTATTAGAAAAAAGTGAAGTATAATAATTTATATAGATTATTATGGCAAATACAAAGACCAAACTGTAAGAATCCTAAATACAAGAATAAAATAACATTGCCATTAGATAAGAAATAAAAACTTCTGACTTTTTACTCCCTTTATATTAACTCGTGGCGTCTGCTTGACTTCTTGTCTGACGAAAAAACTTTGGATCCATTTAAAACCCCTTTCCCGTGATCCAATCGAGCTGTAACTTTGCAAGCAGACTCGTGGCAACGATCAAGAAGATTTATCAAATTTTCGTTTAAAAAATTAATAAATTTTTGGATTTTTCAAATTTTGAATGGTTTTTTCTTACAACTTATTAAGTTGCATGAAAATATTTCAACGCGTCTGGTAGACGCGAAACCTGATTATAGTATAATTTTGGATTTTTGGAATTTTTTTATTACTCCCTTTCGTAGCGTCGCCCGACCGAAGCCCAACGCGTAGGTTAAGCGAAAAAAAAAAGTTTCATTTAGAGAGAGGTAAAATAAGATAAAGTAATATAATAAATAATAGATAATAAATAATAAAAAATAATAAAATAAATAAAAGGTAAAGTAAGATAAAATAAAAACTTGGTTTTCATGGGTTACTTTTTACTCCCTTTATATTTACTCGTAGCGTCTGCTTATCTTCTTGTTACTTCCTTTCTTTTAACTCGTGGCATCTGCTTGTCTGACGAAAAAACTTTGGATCGATTTTTAACCCTTTTCCCGTGATCCAATCGAACTGAAACCTTGCAAGTAGACTCGTGGCGACGATCAAGAAGATCTTTCAAATTTTCGTTAAAAAAATAATTATAGTATAATTTTGGGTTTTTCAATTTTTTAATGGTTGTTCATACAAGTTGTGTGGAGATTCCGATGCATATGACACCCGAAAATGTGAAAGGGAGTAATGTAAAAACTTGGTTTTTATGGGTTACTTTTTTCAAGTAAAAGTGAAATTATATAAAGCGCGACTTATTTACTAACAAATTATATTCGTATACAATAGTTTCAAAATTAACAAACTTTTAAAGAAGTCAATGGTATGGAATCATAATAAAAGCATTATTTTTTATTTAACCATTGTTTACTTTTACGTAATTTATTATTTTACTTATGTTTTTCAATCAGTTAACAATTTACCATTGTCTATATTCTTCTAATGGTAAATAAAAAAACGTCCTCCAAAACTGGTGGATCCAGGATTGAAATATTCATCAGTCGCCTCCTGAGCATCACATCTTTCATGGATACGAGGGATAGCCGTTGATGTGCTTACGTGACAGACTTTGTTGACCTTGGAACCTATGCGCTCTGCACTGGCACGGAGATATTATATTATACTAGCTGTAACTTCTCGAAAATACGGTACTTTTATATGTCAGTTGCTAAAGAATAAGTAGGTATTAATTCATAAAAAAATATATATGAAAAAAAGGTTTTTATAAAAGAAGTTACGGACGTTACAGGAAGTTGCAAACAGACAGACAGAGGGATGGAGACTGAGAGACTGTGAAATTATTAATAATGAGATAAAACATTACCTGGATTCTGTTACCTTGCATATATTATATTTTAATAAAAGTCTTGATGTTAAAATTAAAATCTATTTAAAAAGCTGAAAACATCGGCTTAACTCAAGGCCCAGGATATTACGAGATCCAAAATAAATAAGATTTATAAAGTATGTCATTAAAGATAACGTCTTCGATAAAAACTCTTCAAAAACATCTGCTAAAGAGGCTAAATACAAACATGACATAATCACTTTTAAAAAACTCGGCATTGAAGACGAGGAATGAAAATAAATAATGAACTCCTCAAAACAAATTATTTTCTTCTGCTCTTGTTTAATATACTTAAAGTTTTCTCCGTATTGCTCATACAAATGTTAATATAAAGCATATAAAGTATACCAAACTTCCGCGATGTCATGTGTGCCAGATAACAGTATCAAATAACAAGAGTAAATGTTTAGATTCGTTAAAACAGGGCTGTCACTTCACAGATAAGATTTAAATAAATAATTCAGGAGTATTTCCAGGTTGACAACTACCACATTATAAAACACCAAGTAAATTTTTCTTTTTTTTCTTTTCTTACATCTTATTTTTGTGACCTATACGTTCATAGTACGTTGGCTATAATGCTGGCTATGAAAACTTTGTTTACTTTCTGCGGCCTGGAACAGTTCTATAGTAAACTGGCTAAACTACTATTTCATGTTTTCAGCTATTATGTTCTCCTTCTCCCAGGGCCCTGACTTCCGGCAATCTTTCTCAGCATTATAAGATGCAAGATCTTATACTTCTCTAGATGTCTCATCGCGTGTCCGAGATATTGAGGTTTTCGGATGTTTATTGTTTAAATAACTATTTTTTACTTCTTCTTCAAATATAGCAAATTTATTTTGTGGTAACATAATTATAATTGATATAAATTAACTTTGTTAAAACCACTTATTTATTGAAAAAAATTCAACATGTTTCGAAGCCAATGGCTTCTTCAACTTTAACTTTTTAATATTTTGATCTATACTTCGATTTTTAAATATTATTTTTGTTATCCTGACGAAGAAGCCATAGGCTTCGAAACATGTTGAATTTTTTTCAATTAATAAGTGGTTTTAACAAAGTTAATTTATATCAATTATAACTTTTTTTAAATTTTATTATACATACGCCCAGATTTGGGCTTTTACATCTTAACTATCTTATTATGTACATAGGAATAACATGACAAAAAATGATATAATATTAACAATATAAATACAAAAGGTCATGAGAAAATACAGTAAGTAGTATGTCGAAAGTAGTAAGAAATAAAAGAGAATACAATATATAAACGTTAGATACAATTTATGTAAGGAATTTGTGAATACTTGTCATTGAAAACCGATGAGGAAGCAGAAATTTCATTCTGTGTTTCTAAATCTACATAGTCTACGATAAAATATAACTTTTCAACACCTTACAGTTGTACAGTAATGGCACACAAACCACTCTAAATCCTCCTCTACTTCCACGATGTTAGAGTGTTTTAAAAGATTTCGCGTTTATTTTATTTCAATGCGATATATTAGATTTTTATTATCATACAATCAATCATTGTTATTATTTCAATATGAATTATCAACAATATTATTTTTTGTGTATCAACCCTATTTGTTTTAGGCTGGAAAAGAAAATTATGGCCCAGTAGTCGCTCATAAGTCTAATGAATGAATTTCTCCGCAGTCCGTGTATATATATTATATTATATTGTCAAGGCAGAAAGCCCCGAAATAAATAACAAAGCCGAAATATTATACTAAAAAGAGTTGATTTAGAAAATTCAGCGGCCACGGCTATCCCGAATGTCTGCGTCTTTGATGTTATGAAAAATGTGTACCTACTTTTCATATTTTATTTACTCCCTTTATAGCACCAACATAAAGATTTTTTATTCCGACAACGTCAAACGAAAGAGTTTCTCAAATGAATAATGAATAAATTAAGGATTTTAAAAAGTTTTTTTATTATTGTGTGCCTTTACAATAAGTTCAGTGTGGCGTCTCAGATGATAAAAGTAGGTACCAGGCCTATTTTGAACGAAATGACAAATAAAATTTTGCGATCCTTTGAGGAGTTTGTGAGTGTTATTCTTTTTTCTACGCTTCTAAGTATTATATTCAACGTTTGTATGTTGATCTGGATGGAAACTTTCGATCGATATTTCACCCATTTCCTAATGTCCAATCGAGCTAAAATTTTGCACACATGACAATATATGAATCAATTGTCAGATTTACTAATATATCAATGAATCTATCATAATTCATTAATCAAAGTGTGATATGGAAATTTGATATGTGCTTGCCAAAAAAAAGATGGATCTAGTTTCCTACCGAGGTGATTTTGTACGCTGGGTAATATTAATACTAAAAAGTGTAAAATTAAATTACAAAAAAAAATATTAAAACCACGCTTGTATTAAAATGTACTTAAAAGAAAAAAAATAATATTGGAATAAAAACTTTTTTCTCACTCTCCAAATAAAATCGTGGACGCTTTCACTCCATTCATGTCTTAAAGGCCCACTATTTTTTTCTTACTTTTGAGTAAATTCAAATACAAACATAATTTAAAAAAAATTCATTGAATATATTATAATCATCACGTTGCGTCATAAACAAAAAATACGGTACGCTGGCTCAGACATCACTTGTCTGTGGCCCGTCAAAAATATACTATACATACTACATATTCTATAATCAGAGCTTAGCTATAACGTAAGAAGATAAGAGAACCATTATTTTACGCCTTCCCGTGATTTTTCACGGGTGTATAGCTAATTTATTAATAGTTTTAATGGGCTAGCAAAAAATGTAATATACCGTATGCAATATTAAATAAATAAATAAAAATATTTTTATTTCCACCTAATCCAAGTAAAAAATTCTATATTTAATTATAGTCTGTTTAAACTTCACCTGTCGATGAGATTTACTGATGCTCTCAAAACTCGAGCAGTAAAATTTAAAAAATATGTTTAAACTCAAGTAGAGATAACAAAGTTACTATTTCCATTCTTTTAATGATCATCATGAAAAATGTCTACAATGTTAATGCCTAATTCTTCAAAAAATGTAAAGCCTGGGAAATATGTGTAGTTTATATTTTATATTTTTAATAGATGAATATTTATGTATAATATTTATGTACATATGTACTACTCGTATTACTAATGTCCTGTAAACTTTAACGCCTTTACATATAGTTATGGGATCATGGCTGTGGGAGGCAAATGAAAAACTAAAAACTTTTTTGCACTGTCACTGCACACGAATTTTTTGGGAGCGCTGTTCTTAGATTCTCACTAAATGTTTCTATAATTTTCGCTGCACTTTTTATCTTATTTCGTAATTCACACTAATTATCTCTCTTGAATAATATGTCATATGCTAATGCAGTTACTTAAATCGCTAAGGTCCGCGTTAAAAAATTTATCGCTCGTCGGTGGGTACTTTCTTGATTTACTATCGTTGGAATCAGATACACGCCGCATGATTTTGCTATGTACGGTAATAGCTCGCTGTCAACTCTAACACACATTGTGTGCGCAATAGTCGGCCGATCTCTTTTTATAGGCAGATGTCGCGTCGCGATAGTTCCAAAATTTATTGGGTTATTTAAGACCTTCGCAAAGGTTTTCAATTTATTTATAATGTGAAATTTAATGCGCGATTTCGTGCAATTCTTTCTGCGTGACAATATAATATCAGATAATGCATTACAAGGATATATAATTTATTTTTATAATCTTACTGAGATCATTTTAAAAATCGTACTGGGAACATATTTAAATTGAAAAATTTAATGCGAACCAACACAAGCGCGAATATGGCACAAGCAGAAGGGATACAATAAGACTGCCATTCAGGAAGAAATTGAAATCTCAAAAGGTATGACGCACAAAGCAAAGAAGATCTTCAATGAAATGCCAGAAGAAATAAGAAAGGAAGGAAAAATATCTCAATTTCAAATAAAGCTTCAAAAATGTGTGTTATGTAAGATTAATTAAAATACCTAATTCTCTATGTTACAATATTCATAACGTCAATAACGCTATCAGATAATGCAATCATTAAGTTTTAAAATAATAAAGATATATAAAATTATAATGATAATAATATATAAAGCATAATTACCTATATATCATAATATGTCACTAACCCTAGCAATATTACACATCACTTCTGGTTAATGATAGACGTAATATAATGTAAAATAATTATGAGGTATAAAATAATGGGACATAAAAAGCTAAGAAATTCACAAATCTCTTTGTAACAATGTCCATCACTATCACTACCAGATCGAGCTTTATTTGTGAGGCATAAAAAGCAAAAATAAATAAATAATAGGGTATAAAATAATGTAAAAGTTTTAAAATAAAAAGCACAGTCCTCCATGTAACAATGTCCATCACTAACGGTACCAGATAGCGCAAATTATGATGAGGTACAAAATGCAGAAATGCCTAATTCTTCATGTAACAGTGTTTGTCACTAGCGTTAAAAAGAGGTTACGTTTCACCTTAGATTGAGCTGTTCTCACAACATAAAAGTACTTCATCATTGATGGATTATACATAGCTAGTATATATAATTGATATATTTATATATTTGTATTATACAAGTATTTGTGTATGCACTATTTTAAAGTCAACTCTCTTTATTTCGAATATCCGTCCGTCCATTCACCAAAAGTATCGGCATATAAGATTTCCTGCCATAAATATATACTTTAGATTTGAAGGCGATGAAATAAGTTCGTAAGATAATCTGAAACTAGTTTTAGATTTAAGCGAATAAAGTCAATTAAAAAACAATTTTTGAATTCATGAATTGAAAACAATTTTTGAGTTCATGAACTGAAAACTTGTTTTCAATTCAAGAATTTTCAGCTTCAAAATCCTGCAATCATGTCCCGTAATTTTTCAGGGGTTATAAATTAAATGTGATAAAATTTACCCAAAAAATGTGCAGTTTTTATGAATACCCTGTGTTACAACAGTGATGTAACTGTACGAGACAAAGAAACGTACATTTGAAGGCACTTTTTGTTGGTGGTCCGACCATAATTCTCACGTGATGGAGACATTTGTTCGCCGGATATATGATATTACATGTGACAGAGTGCCTTCGACCAATCACGGTAAGCCACGGCGTGACTGGGTACTTTTACAGATATTCAACCAGGAAGATTTATGTAACTGCTTATAATAACAACCAGCCAACCCGCGTGACTACTGTTTTACTGTGTCGGAAGAAAGTTTCAAAATCAATAAAAAATTCTTGCAACGGTAGCAAACAAAACACGACGAAATCCGAAATTATAAAAATATATTAATGATTTATATGTAACAGTGAATTTAAATTTCTAATGAGTCTATTTTTACTTGTAGAAATATATTTTTTTTTTTTTTTTTTTTTTTTTAAATAGAGATGTGAACACGGAATACGTGTCACATCAATATTCTTACTATTTTCAAACTAAGCTAAACGCTTGTACTATGAAAATAGGACTAACTTGCTAGTCTGGAGTGAGTTTCGAACCCGCGACCTTTGGATCACGAGGCCAGTGTCCTAACCACAAGACCAACAAGCTACTCTAATATTATATTTACAAGTAAAATATATATATATATAATAACTATATATAGATATATATATATATATATATATATATTTGTCACGTGTTATGGCTGCAGGATGAATTAATGAAAGCGCTAGGATTTAATACAGAATTTATTGACTACTCAATAATTAATTCATTGATCGTACAAAGTCACTTATCACTATTAAATGTAACGCTATTCCTTAAATATAAACTGTTTAGCAAATTTATCACTCGTAAATAGACACTTTGTATTCGCTTTAAAACTTTATTGCCTATTCACTAGAATATTCCATCCAATTTCCGCACTTATTAATTTCGCTTCGGTTTATTTCGCTACGTCTTTCCAGAATATCGCTGTCAAATTACCGGACGCTTGGCACACTGACCTCTCGCAACTCGCCGCTACCACTCGCTTGGCCAGCTTGGCCCGCAGCTCGAGGCTACCTTCGCTTTGTTATCGCCTGTCAACCGCGTTCAAACAACGACTGACTGATCCTTACTCCCGTGTGCCGTATTAATATTCGCTAATGCTGATATCCCAGACGTTTCCCGCGTTTTCGAGAACTTTCTCATGGTTTTCAGAATTTTGGAGATGTTTCTCGTAAGCCGTAGATTATGCTAGGCCGTTCTGGAATCTTCGTTAGTATTGTGATCATTTCAAACTGTCACTTGATGTGAGTGCGTGATTTTTTTTAGTCTCGTTACAATATTTTACCCGGCTGGGCGGTGAAAACATGTCGATCAGTGAATTTACAGATTCACTGCGCAGTATCGGTGAAACTATATTTTGTCCATGAATGCACGCATTTCTCAAAGCTAAGGTTAGGTTAGGTAAGGTTACAAATATTTTTCACTAGTTTCTATTATTCTATATTGGTGAAAATCTGCTTGGATATGATAAGAATGACCGTTAATATAAATTCACTAAATTGCCAATGAAAATACAGACTTACTAGAAATACAGATCCATTGTTACGAATACATTTTAATTAAAGTTGCTTCATATTCCACTTTAAAAAATATAGAGGTTGTCACTACATTAGAGATATCTATTGCCACGTGTCGTAGCAGCAGAAAGAATGAATGAAAACACTGAAAATTATTTAGCGATTTATTAATTAATGATAAATTAACTATTCAATGTACAAAGTCACTTAAAACTAAAATGTAAAGTGCCGTATAATCCTCAATTTCATGCAAATTTTTCCGCTTCTACTATTTCGTGAGAATAATTTTTATAATAACGCAAAATTTTATACAGGCATAATAGTAGTACGGAGCAGAAGCGTGTAGTCAAAATAGGAGTTGTAGGTAGACACTTAAATATTTATAAAATTTATTTATAAATATTTAACTGTCAACCTTTTTTTTAATTGGTTGAGTAACTTTGTTGATTGACATTTTAAAAAATTAATTTAATTATATTTGTTTAAATCTACTACATACGGACATGTTTCGGAAAAAACATTCCATCGTCAGGGTATTTTATAAATGTCAAAATATCAAAATGAATTTTGTCTTTTTTTAATTATAATCTACTAATTTATTTTAAAAATACAAACCTTTTGCCTGCAGAAATACATTTATTCGTATACACTATTCTTTAAGAATAAAAAATGAGTGCTGAGATGGTTTGGTATGAGTGAGGAAAGGATTTTAAGAAAATGCATAGAGCAAGTGTTGAAAGTAACAGGAATAGAGGGCGCTGGCAAAAGACCTGGCATGATCAGATTATACAAGTATTGGAAGATAGCCCTGTTAAAAGCCTCAAAAACCGTAGAGAATATATGAAGAGATGTATGAATATAGCCGAAGCAAAAGTAGCATGCCATGCTATAGGAATACGGCATTCTATTCTCTCTCCCTGCCCGTGCGGCGAAACGGCATGATGGTTATAGAGTTAGTTAGTTCACTATACTTACTCTACCTTCCGTCTCTCAGCGGTCCTACTATTGTTGAAAACACTTATTTTTGAATGATGTTCAGCTGGGCCGTCGCGTTCCGCATAATGTCTTCTCTTGATTCGAATCATGCCCCATTCAGTGGCAAAAGTCACTCAAAGCCATTTCTGGATAGTAGGGTACTTGACAAACCGGGATAATTCTGTGTTTGACCAAAAAAGCCTGAATCAGATGCGAAGAATGGGCGGGTGCGTTATCGTGAAGGAGCCAATGTTAGCAGCTTCGACACGAATTTTGTGGACACTCTTCATCTATCCTAAGCCTAAATCTATCAAAATTGCATTTACGATGATCCTGCATGACACCAGTTTGCACTTTGTCAATCTTGATTATGATTGAATACTCAAATTATATTTGTTTTGAATAAAAAAAACTGAATTAAAAACTATTTCAAAAGACGACACCAATATTCTAAAATTTCATATATTCATGTATTTCAGTCAACTTTACATCTAATATTTTTTCTATCTTTCTACATAATAAATCAACGCTGCATTTGCAAGTAATCCATTAATATTTCCAAGCGGTTTTCAAAGAGGCGAGGCGGTATGAATATTTTTCGTATCTAAAAATAAAATTGGCCGAAAAAACCAGGTAGATTCGCCGTGATTGGACGTCAAAAAGCTTCTAAAAATACGATGTTGCCAAACTTTCCTCGTAAAAGTTACGAAGTGATCCTGGGGCTAGAGGATCTATTTAAAGTTGAGGTCGAACCTTAAAGTTTTCAATGACTTTTTTCGACATTTAATGATTGAATCAACAAGTAATTGACACCTGTATGAAAGTTGTGACTTTTGAAATCAATTGAAAATAGCTTACGAGAGCAATTTAAGAATTTTTTAAAACGCTAACAGTATATTTATATATTTTTGTTGCTTTTAGTTAAGCATTCAGTGCGTTAATAAAAACGCGCATCTAGGTGCGGTAAAATCAGCGTAAACGTAGAATTTATCGAGTTTTAAGTCGAATAAATATGATAATATTTTTCGTTTGCAACTTATATAAATCATTAATATTGAGGGTAGAAAGCCAGGGCGTTGACGATTATTATTAGAGCAAAATAATATTTTGTCAATCTGATTTTGTTAATATTTATTTTATAATTAAACGATTTCCATGCATGTTTTGGATAAATAAATATAGAAATCCTTTAATAATAAAATAAAAATTGACAATATCAGATTGACAGAACTGTCTTTCCTGTAAGTTCGAAATAATTACTAACGCCCTTTTGGCTTTCTATCCTCGATATAATAGTTGATATATATAAGTGAATATATTGTCACGACTTGTGGCTTTGGCAGGTAAATCAAAACACTAAAAAACAATTGAAATATTTATTTAACTACACAAAATTCGCTGGACATAAATTAAATCGGAGCACTGTCGCTTGCTAACAATTTCGTGAAAATTCCTTTCAACTTTCGCACGTTATTTAAATCGCTCACTTATCGGTAAGTACTCGCTCGATATTTTTCTTGGTTATTCACGATTGACCACTCGGTTTTATCGCTCCGTTGCTAATATTACACCGGTTAAAACGTTAAAACAATGAAATACTCCGCGCGGCTCTGGTTTCGCCTTTTATACAAAGCGCATTGGTTTTTCGAATCTTCGATACTACTCTTTCCTAGTATTTCCTTGACTTTTCTAGTATTTCCGAGATTATCCCAGTCGTTACCAGAGTATCATGGAGTGTTCGAGAGATTTTTATTGTGCGCAACTAATCCTGATTCTAGCGTCTTGTTACAATGTGTATCAACTACAATGCAATATCCAAACAATATTAAAAAATAAATCAGTAAATAAAAATAAATGGCAAAAGAATTTACATACTTTAAAATACACATACTTTTGTCGGGGTTAGCTATTTACTTAGCGGAAGAAGAATAAGAAGAAGCAATTTAATTAATTCTTCAAAAAGTTTTATCGTTAATTCAAGAATTTTCAGCACCCTTCTGGTTCAAAGTACTTTTTGATGTTTCGCTGATATTCAGGTTTAATCTTTCTGGGAAGCTTACAGATGCTTTTGAGCATTATAAAAAATATTTTTACTTACGTCTACTATGAGAATCATTTGAGTTACAAGATTTTGATATTAAATAAAAATGAATTTCATATTTTTTTATTTTTTTATTTATTTATTAACGCCCTTCAGAGTTTTGACAAAAAATATGGTAAATTGTACATTAAATTAATGAAAACTTCAAACAAAATGTCTGGAAATTCTTACACAGTGAATTCCCAAGAAATACAAACAAAAAATTAATAATACATAGTTGAAAGCAGCTTACAAAGAAAAGTGTAGAAAAGCTCAAATGCACGCAACGATCCATGGAGAAATCCATGCTTGGAGTAAGCCTAAGAGATTTAAAAATGACGAAATTAGGCGCAGAACTAGAGTAGTGGATATCATGGATCGTGTAGCGAAGCTAAAATGGCAATGGGCAGGACATGTTGCAAGGCAGACTAGATCAGCCTAGAAGCTAGAATAACCTTCTCCTAAACACTAGAATAATCTAGAAAGTTCTAAAATACTAGCATTTAGATATAAATAGCGCAGATCTAGGCCGCCGCGCAGTTGTCGTATAGAAAGTTCATTCGGTGCGAGGTTAATGGCAAGCTTCGAGTTGATGCACAGGGTGACCAGTCGTAATAAGTAAGGCGATAATCGAAGTAATAAATAAGGCGAAATAATCGAGGGAAGTACCTAATTGACGAAATAAACCAGAGCGACTTCTTTGTACGAGAATTTAATATTTATATATTAATTAATCATTAATTTATTTAAAATGTTTCTATTTATTCCTCCCTAGCCACGACACGTGAAAATATTGTAACGAGGCTAAAAAAAATCACGCACTACTGTCAAGTGACAGTTGTTTGAAGTTGGCACAATACTACCGAAGGATCTGGAATCACCTCCAACTTTGAGAGACGTCTGCAACTTTCCAGGAACATCTGGAATTTACGAGTACTGGGGAGTAAACACCAGAAACGTCTAGATAACAGCATTAGCCAATATATATACGACACACACGGGCGTAAGGAGTGAGTTGTTTTCCGTGCGCATTGACAGAGTTAATAGAAGCAACGGCAACCGCGAGCTGCGGGACAGGTCGGCCAAGCGAGTGGTAGCGGCGGGTTTCCAGAAGCCAGTGGTGCAGAGCAAGCAGTAATTTTACAGCGACTGTAGAAGGTTCTTACACAGCGAAATAAACCGAATCGAAATTAATAAGTGCGGAAATTGATGGAATGTTCTAGTGAACAGTGAATAAAGTTTTGAAGCGAATGTAAAGTGTCTATTTACGATTGTTAATTTGCGAACAGTTTAATTTAAGGAATAGCCTTACATTTAATAAGATAGAGAATGAACATGCAGAGGCGGCTGACATTTTTGCTGATAGTATAACTGTTTATAGGACAAAGCTGATACAATTGTTTATATCCCAACAAAATGGAAATGGACAATAAATCTTTCTATTTTACCTTTAATTATTATTTTTTGTACCTTTAACTATATTATTATTTCATCTTATGTTTTTATGTTTTTCTTAAGTTTTTCTGTATTATTATTATTATTATTATTACCTTTTAACTGTATTATTATTTTAACTGTCTTATGTTATTTTAAAAAAATATTATTCTGTATATTGTAAAAGCCCATAAGGGCGTTAAATAAATAAAATAAAATAAGTGACTTTGTACGTTAGTTTAATGAATTAATCAGTAATCAATGAATCTTGTATTAAATCCCAGCGTTTTCATTTGCACCTCCTGGGCCAAGATACGTGACAATATCACATTTTCTAATATCACCAGCGAAGCCACCAAAAACATTTTCCGGGAGCAGTGTCATGCATCGTGATTTACGATTATTATGTTCATTTTCTGAGAATACCATTTCTCATACATTCTCCTCTCTGCCCCGCGACAAAGTTCAGTGGCGTTTCGCTTTATTGGAATAATAATAAAGAATTCAAGGGGCGCCCTTTGGACTCCGTTTCCACCGCGTAATGTATGCAAATCGTCCACAGCCCCGTACAAAAGATCATAGACCCTACGCGTCTTTTAAATTACCGCCAAAAGTTGCCCCAGGAGGGCCAAAAGCAGAATTATTTATTTCACACCGAGGCCATCTTGTTTTGTACCGATTTCCAAAATGGCCGTGTCGAAATCTAATTTATGCCGCCGTAGATGAATGAGAAACTCATTCAAATGTAAAAATTATAATTTTTTATGTTGCAACGAGATCGGAGCCTCTCGAAGAATATCACTCGGTTATACTGATAACAATACTATGAAATCTCTCTCTCTCTCAAATCTCTCTCTTGAAGCGACTAGGTGGTAAGTCTCGAAGGATCTGGAAGGCTACGTCACCATATAAAGGCTGGCGCGCTCACGGTGGAGCGAGTCAGTCATTCGTGAAGTTTAACTGCGTAGCGCAGTGTGAACAGCGCATATATTCCAGCGAAAATAAATTAAGGAAGTTCCTACCGGCGGGCGAGAAGTTTTTCTTCGTGCGAATGTTGAGCGCAGTTTTCTCGAAAGTGTTAAAAACAGTGTTAAATAGTGCGAATTAAGTAACAGTGATATACGCGTGTAATATTTTAGAAATATTGAGTAATGCTACGCACGTATTAGTTTTTTCTATCCCCGAATAATAATATTTTAGAATTCGTCCGTCCGTAACTTCCTGTCAATAGCTTGTTCATTTCGTTTTCAAAATAATTATGATTCAAAAATGGTTCCTTCTTAACTTCCTAGAATCATTTTTGTCATATCTTATCTCATTCCATTATCAAAATAAGTATGATTCAAAAATCATTATTAAATAAAATGAAAACATTAAGGTAAAACAGAATATGATTTTTTTAATAATTCACCTTATTGAAAATGAAAACTAATAAGTGCAACCATTACTATATGACAGTATTAATCATTAATCAAAAAATATAATTCTCTATATCACAAAGTCCGTCACTAACGCTACCAGTTGACACAAATAATAATGAGATGCATAAAATGAGGAACAAAAAAAGTGTAATTATATACGTTACAATGTCCATCACAAACTCTATCAGATGGATCAAATAATAATGAGGTATAAGAAACAAAAAAGTATAATAATAATTCTCTATTTAGTCAGGTTTATCACTACAATGTTATCAAGACGGTATGCTACTCTAGATGGCGCTATTCTCATAGCCTTATCTGGTGGCCGAAATCCCAATTATAATAATTTCGTTGTCTGTCCGTTTGTTCGTCCGTCCGTCCATTTGCTTGTATGTCCTCATAACTTCTTTCACAAAAACTTTTTTTCTATATTTTTTCTTTTTTCTCTCGTTTTTGTTATAAATAAATATAAACTTATTCTTTATGAACCGACATTTAAAAGTACCGTCATTTTTGATGGGTAACAGCTAATATAATATAATAAATTTCGTCATTTCTGACGGTTCATAGCTAGTAATAAACTAAAAATTAGAGAGTAAGTTTTAAACGAAATACGATCGACCAATATAAACACTTTTTTCAGTAATCCTACCAAATTGGAAATTAATATTCACCCCTAACCCAACCCGACTCTAATAACGGAATGGCCCAATAAACCTGTCAAGTTATGAAATTCTAAATCAAAACAATGTTCATTTATCATAAGCAGCATCCACATCCAATAATAGAAACGTCCCAAAATTTATTCATTCAAAATCAAACCACAATTAATTTCATTTGCGTGTCGGCTGTCCAATTAGGTGTTCCCTGTTTGAAGATAGTAGACTTTTTAATTAATCTTTCGGGATACATTAATTCCTTCTTAATAACTCCCATTTTAATTAAATATATGTAATTGTTATTACTTAGGTACTGCAATTTACTTGTTATTGTTTATGATAATTTTGCGTACCTATATTTTTAACAGTACCTAATTAAATTTTAACATCAATTTCACATTTCATCAGTACCTACTTTTGACTTATCTGTTATAGACTGAATTACATTAACTTCTTCTTCAAACACAGCAAAATAATTTGTGATGATATTATTGATATAATTACTGGAAATAAACTATGTTTTCACTACTTTTTTATTGAAAATATCAACATGTTTCAGAGTCCATGTCCCCTTCATTTATTTCTTGTAATTATATATTAATTACATTACTTTGATTGTTTTACACTGTAAGCAAACTCTCTCTCTAAACACAAGCGGTTCTTTAAAAGAGATTAATTTATTTATTTATTTTTAAATGAAATAATTAAAAAAGAAACAGAATTCTTTTACTTGAAAAAATCTGATATCTTTGAGATTAAGCCTGATTCGTAATATAGATCAAAAAATAATATAAAACCCTAGAGATCGGGGAAAGGCGGTGCTTTTGTGACAAGATAATCCTAAAAATATATTTATCATTAAATATTCAGAAAAAATCATTAAAGGTTACGATAAATTAAATTAAACCGCCCTTACTAGGTGTAAGATATATTGGGTATACTGTTCGTTCAATTCTTGAAACGTGTCTCACTGACTCGTGGGATTGTTGTAGATTGTCTCGTAAGTATTGGCTTAGATTGTCTCTAAGGTATTGGAGCAG
This sequence comes from Agrypnia vestita, assembly GCA_016648135.1. Taxonomy (NCBI): domain Eukaryota; kingdom Metazoa; phylum Arthropoda; class Insecta; order Trichoptera; family Phryganeidae; genus Agrypnia; species Agrypnia vestita. The sequence continues at coordinate 338,192 of JADDOH010001474.1, forward strand.
ATTGTTTCAAAGACGAATTGCATTCACTCGAAACGATCTATTTTATCAGTGTGAGGAATACTGTGGAATGGAGAGTAATTTGTTGTTTGACTAGAAGTTACCGCATGCGGTAAGTCGCACCATGCTAACTTTAACAATTGAGGTTATCTTTGAGCACTGTTAAAATAGGGGTCCCCAAAAATATGCCCAACATGGACAAAAGCTTAGTCACAGTATTTCAAGGTTTTAATTTAGCGATGCGGACGTTTAAATTAAAGCGATAATCCGTTAAAAATGACGGAATTTTAATGTTTGTATTTCAAGAAAATAAAAATAAAATCACAAGTAAATAACAAAATAACCAAAACCAGAGAAACAAAAGGAAATAGCAAAATAATAGCTAGGTATAAATATCAAACATTAGATGTATCACTAAATATCAGAAAATAACAAAGCATAAATATTTTTATGCATTACTATTTTCTTTATTAAATTGTTTTCATAACGCATCCCAGAGACAATGAAGTGGTCAGCGCCGTTTTGTTTCTGCGTCGTCAGCAGCGTAGCGAGGAAACGGCTTCAGCATTAAAACAATGCCAAACTGTATGGCGAAAGTGTAAGCTTTTGCTCTTAGAACGGCCCTGAGTCTGTGGTAGGTAATTTTTTATTGTGTGATAGGTAAATTTTTCTGTTTGTATTTCAGCTTTACATTTATTTTATTATTTGAGAAATTTACTGCTTTTATTTTTATCTTAGAACTTTTCAACTTATTTATTTCAAAATGTACAAAAAAAGTGTCTTTACTCGAAAAAATAGAAACTCTGTAAACAAAATATAAGTGAATTAATATATAATACTACGACTCTCCCGCATATTGATTACTTGGGTATAAATAGTTCCAGCATACTATTTATAAGCAGTTTCAATTCGATTTGTCGCTTCAAAATTAAACAATTTGTTGCTTATTAATAGCTTCAACATACTATTAATAAGCAATAAAGGAATGCTAAAGAAACTACTTACAGTTTAAAACAAAGCAATGCTATTATATTGAAATGTAATAGAAGGCCAAAATTAACAAAAATATTAAATGATCTAAATTTTCAATCAATAAATCATAGAATAAAATATAACGTTTTGGTATAAATACCCGCCGGGTCCTAAAGACTAAGTAAGCAAAATTTGGATAAGATCGGTCGAACAGTACTGGATTTGCATGGAAAATATATCAGGGAAGGGTGAGACGTAAAGGGAGAGGGAGGAAATTTTACCTTTGTTACCCAAAGAATAAGTTTGAAAAATCAGATCGGTCGAACGGTACAGATTTGCAAGGAAAATATATCAGAGGAGGGGGGAGGTAAAGGGTGAGGGAGGAAATGTAATTTATGTTACTTGACGAGTCCTAATTAGTATGCAAAATGTTGATCAGATCGGAATAACGGTGTAGATTTGTATACAATATATATCAGATCGATGGAGTTGTGTGAAATGAGAGAGAGGAAATGTCATCTATGCTACCCGCCGGGTCCTAAAGAATTAGTATGCAAAATATGGTCAATCGGTCAAATGGAACAGATTTGCATGGTTAGTATATCAGGGGGGGGGAGGAGTAAATGTCATTTATATTATCCGCCGGATCTTAAAGAGTAAGTGTGCAAAATTTTAGTCAGATCGGTTAGATTTGCATGGAAAATATATCATTGGGTGGGGGAGGGGTGAAAGAGGAGGGGGAAAATGTCACCAATGTTACCCGCCGAGTCCTAAAGAATGAGTTTGCAAAATTTGGCTCAGATCGGACAAACGGTGTAGATTTGTATAGAGAACAGACAGACAGACATTGATTTTTATAGGTGTAGATTAACACCATTTTTTGCAGTTTAAATTTAAAAATAATTTTAAAAAACAATCAATTAAATCGGTCATTTTTTATGTGGGTCATCTTCGAAGAATCATTATTATCTAGGGTAACAAAGTATTTTCTTATCTTTTGGATTTTGGATTTCACTAATTCGTTTATTCGTTTATTCAATGTTACAACGTTACAATTTTACAAAGTTACAATGTTACAAAGTTTACAATTTATTCAATGTTTATTCAGTGTTACAAACTTTACAATTAGTGTTTACAAAATTAAATTAAGCTTTTTTCATTGTTGCTGAGAGTCTTGGCAGCAAGTAAACACTACAATTGATTTGATGCCCTGCCTGCTACACTAGTAGTTTACTGTATTATAGCAAACAGTGCTCTTCCAGTAGTATAATGTTCAAGAATATTTAGTATTTATATAACATTTGTGAATCAATATTATTGCCAATTAAAATTGAGTAATAGTAATAATTAAATGTTTATAATCTAATAATGGTGTTAATTAATTCTATTATAGACAAAGGAAAAAAAATGATGTGAATAGGATATTTAATAAAATAAAATAAAACAATTAAAAGTATTTAGAAAAATGAATGTAAATGTTTTTGTAGGATTAGTATTTATTTTTCAAAGACTTTATAAGGCCTTAATCCTTAATCAGTAATGCATTTTCTATAAAAAGAAAACTGTTTTTCCAAATTGATGGTAAAAGTCTGCTTTTTAGCTGGCGAAAATTTGAAAACATGAATTGATATATAAAGGAACAAAATGTTGTAAATATTGATTTTTGGTAAAAATATAGAGGTTTCTTCTTTTCAAAATGATCGATTCGATTCAAGTGTATCGCAGTTACCCCAATGGGAAGTTATTTTACATACCACATTACCATTGAAATTTCTAAGCGCTAGAAAATGCTCTAGAAATGTTACAAAAGCACTTCCGTTCTGTTTTATAGTAAGGAAATATGTTGAATACGAGCCCAGCATCTTTTCACATTTTATGTGGAGCAGCGTAAGAAGCGATATTTTTGAGTCATTTTGCCAGCAAAATTGCAGAGTTTTCTTACAATCCAGTAATTGTTAAAGCTCTGCTATTGAAATAGTTCATTCATAATATTTCCCTACATACGACATAAAAAAATTATTTTAGTATTTTATTCGCCATGCACCTGTACAATTTGTACTATACAAGTACAAATTTATCATTACTCTAATTTATACTAAAATAAACTTTATAATACACAAGAGTTGAGTTTTTAAGGCCAAATCGCAAGACAACTTAAATACGAGCATAAAAAATTGCTATTGCCTAAAAAATAATAACTTCTCAGGATACTCCAACCATATAATAGATACCAACCATTATTTTTAGTCAGAAATGCGAACTACTCCACTTAAAACCTTATAAACAATTGATTATTAATAATTTGAAAACATTAAAACTCAATATTGAAATTCAAATATAAAACTCTTTTGAACAATATCATATTCCACAACACATTCCCAATATTGGGCACGTTTCCGCTAATGATCGAAAAACTCTGTCCATTACGGAACCAACCCCTCTTACCGAAAGGTTGACAACACTCTGTATTTAGAGAATTATTAATAACACCTAACACTGAGAAGGACTGCTCCTCTCGAAACTTTAATGACACAATAACGTGTGTGTATTACAAAGTTAAGTGTTAATTAAAATAATCCTGTTGCACCACAAAGTAACTTCTTATTTGCCTTTGCCGGGCCCGGCTTTCCCAAACATTCTGCACCAAGTTGGCCTATCCTAGGCTGTCATATGGGGTATTTGGTTTTTTTGTATCAGTTTCTCCATTGGTCCACCATGTCACCATCAAGCGAGGGAGAGCTTCCTGTTTTTATTTTTGGAAGAGCCAAAGTTTCATGGACCAAGTGTTCATCATCTCTTCTTATAACGTATCCTACCACCTTAAGCGACATTCTGCTAGCTTTTCGGGAAGGGGGCTATCTTAAAACTACCTCGTATATGTTCGTTGCACATCCTGTCTAGTCTCGTAACCCCTCCCGACCATCTAAGCATTTTCATTCCACGTGTAGCTCTGGATTTGCGTTTCCTTTACTGTGCAATATTCAGCCCCATATAGCATCTCTCGGCTTACTGTGGATTTGGATATAATGCATTTTGGGCGTAAAGGCATACTTGCATTACACATTATGCCAGTCAATAACAAATCAACGTTAGCTCTATAAGATACATCAGTCTCTACATTCACTTCTTGAGGGATGACCACATTCTTCTTGCTGGTTATATTCTTGTATTCTTCTAACTAATATTCTTGCTGGTGCCGTCAATACTTGCTTCATATATTTTTCTTACCATTCTTTCCTCATTCATTCGCTCAACATGCCCTAACCATCTGAGCGACCCTTTTTTTTAATTTTATGAGCAATTCTAAGATAATCTTTACATTCTTTTCTAACATTTTCATTCTTTATTCTACCAAAAATGGATTTGGCACACATACGACACTTCCATTGATTACTCTCGGTTTTTCTAGGTATTAATATTTATTTTTTAACTGTTTATATTTATTTATATACTCAGTATTTATATTTTTTTACGTTACTGAAATGTATCCGATAGATACATATGTAATATCGAACTAATTACCGTTAGCCAGATATCAACCACTTATGATATCAGCCACCATTATCTCTTTCCGTAGCTACTCATTAGAATCTACATCGGTTCACTCATTTTTAATATTTATTTTTGCTATATCGTTTAAAAACTTATCTTTGTTTATTCAAACAACAATATCATGATGAATTCATATTCATCTGTATTTTATCTATGCAGCCGGTTTATTATTTTAGACATTTTCATTGCATTATTTTTTTTATTCCCTCGTTTTCCATTCTTTCCACATTTTAACTCAACTTTAAAATCATCCATGCACATTACACAGGCTTTCTATTAAAGTATATTCATACAAGTATCAAGTATCACGGAAGTTAGGTGTTTGCGTAGTTTCGCAGTTTAACTAATTAACTTTAAGGGAGTGTTGAAATTCCACCGTATTGAAGTAGTCCGAATTCCGAAAAACTCACATAATTTTATTTTAAACCGAAGCTCGTATTTTAAAACATTCAAAATAATAATTATAATTTTACTAAAAATGTAAGAATTTTCTCAAACGACGTACTTTTATTACATTTTTTTCGGCCGCCAGGTTAGGCTGTAAGAATAGCGTTATTTAGATAAGTAGCCACACACTCACCCGACTCTAGTCTCCACCCCACACCTCACTTTATCCTTATGTTTAGTATTTATAACAATACTGAAGATGATGCGTTTGCATCCAAAATTTTGTAATCGTAATTGTAAATAAATAATGAACGTAAACATAGTACCTAATCATTTTTTAATATAACTTTAATTGGCCTTTTACAAAATTACCTACGCAAGAAAATTTCTTAAAATTAATTGGAATGTATTTGGATTTGTTTAACAGTATAATAAAATTTATTATTTCATTCACGTTGCAATTGTATTTTTTTTTTCGTGGTTTTATTGTCTAATATAATATTTATTACACAATTGTGTTATTCATAGTTCCTCTCCATTTAAGAGCATTGCTCTTGTGCTCGGACAAGGAACTATGAATTCACATTTAATTACTTACATTATATTTTATATCTAGGACGAAGTAGTAGAGTGAACGTTTATTTATTTTATTTATTTATTTATGTGGTCTATCTCAATCGTGGGATATGTTGACTAAATAAATGGTAAATGGTTGCAGTTTTCTAAAGTATCTTCTCATACAATTTTTATTAACAGACATTTTTATTAACAAAAATCCTATGCTGACTGAACACTAGTTAAAGGATAAGAGACAGCGTGAGTTGGCGCTCTCCCCTTTTATAGCCGCGCCCCTGTATACTCTCATCAAGGTGGCCTGCTTGAAAACACGACCATTTTATTGGTGTATAACAGTGTATCGTCTACAAAAAATCTTATTTACAATTCTCGTCAAACTTTTTCTGTGATGACTATCAAAATAATCAATGAGATTATCAAACACGTACACGTTGATGTCACTTTTGTACGCAATTATATAAAATTGTCTGTTTGAGGGTAAAATAAATGTATAAGGCCTTATGAGTCGATTCGTAGTTCGGCCTGACTTGGTAATTCAACCAGCTACGTAGAGACTCATCTCTCATCACGAGTATGCCCAGATTAACGGGATCAAAAGAGTTGGAGCTTGAATCTGTGCTGCATATTTTAATATGAATAATTATGACTTTTGAAAGAGAATATCTCGTACATTGGGGATATTATTTCATCTCCTCGTATGACATTTAGATTAATTTATTTCTTAAATCACATTTATGGAGACATTTAATTTTATTTTATTTTCATTTTAGCTGTATGAATATTGTTTTATAATATAAACATTTGTATTTCTTATGTGTATTTAATGTAACATTTATCCATGAATCTTTCATAAACTAAATTAAAAAAAAACAATTTTGCTAGTCAAAAGTTGAATAAACACATATTAAAGCTATAATATCTAATTATCAACTTATATTTACTCTTTAATATTCATAAAAAAAGAAATTTTATACATAAAAATAATTGGTTGAACAATATTAAGGGCAACCTTGTTGTAAGACTGCTGTGTAGTTTGGCATATGAATAAATTATATCTGTATTATAAGCAAAAAAATAAATATTTAAAAAATTATAATAATTTATATATTCGTAAAAAAAAATTGCATAAGGTATTTTATTTAGAGATATAGAAATATAAAATAAAATAAAACATAAAATTCGTGATAACGACCATCTTATTGACTTTATAGGAAAGATAATTTTACACCAGTAGTATTTAAATATGATTACCATACGGTGATTCTCGAAATAAATTTGCAAGCGTTGTTCTAGCGTGAGTCTATTAATGGTAAAACAATAAACCACAATGAGCACTTTCACTGGAAAAACATGGCAAATTTGAAATAGAAACCTCAAAAAATAACCTATCTTTAAACATGAATGGAATTAAATTATCTATCTAATGAAGTCAATAGCAAGGCTATTATGATGATTACTTTGTGACATATTTTATTTTACGTTCAATACCTCTTAAAAATCATCCTATATAAATAACATAACCTTGTTGGTATATTAATAAATATAAGCGTGACCAGACTTATCATGGTAAATAAGGATGGAATATACTTTTAGTGGATTCTCCTCCTTTTTCTGTAAAATCCACTGTATTACAAGCGGCACGGTGTTAATTCCAATAATAATATCTTGCTAGCGCTCGTGTTTGTTAATCGTTAAAATAAGATATTATCCAATAATTAATTGTGGATTATGAGTATACGATACACTTAAAGCGGCGTTCTTCGACTTGTATAGGCGACGTATTTCAACTGAGCAATTTTTTTGTCAAGTTTGCATTAGGTGAGGAAAGGTATGTAAATGATAGAATGTTGGAGCTAGTATGATCTACATCCATTTTTTCGTATTTAAAACTGCGCTAGCAATGGCATCAAGTGATTTTTTATCATGATATTGCTTAATTTAAGAAGATACTTAAAAAAATTATGCTTTAAAATGATAAATATTAAGAATTGCAAAAATCCTATTAAGTTGGTCGATCAAAAATGTTACGAAGTCTTCAATTCTATATATGAGGCGAGTTTTGATAGCAACAAGAACCGAAGTTACCTTCGTAAGACTTGGATCAGATTAATCAATTTTTTAAAGAATATTCAGTTAAAAGCTTCAACCAATTGTGTGGTGTGTGTTAGAAGATGTGTATAAGTGGATGAGACAAGAGTGGTATGCCAGGATGAAAGGAGGTAGTGTTAGCTTACTTAACTTGATAAATCCATGGATAAAATATTGTGTGATGCCGGTAAAAATAATGGTTAATTTTAAATTAAAAATTAAAAAAAACTCAAATCACTTTGTTTTCACCACTTTATTAGATTATACAATGTAACAATCCTGAAGAAGAGAACATTGTTTTCGAAACATCTACATATAATCTACATTATATAAACTAATAAATTGGTGAAAACAAAGTGATTGGTGTTTTATTTTATTACCATAAAGTTCAAGTCTTTATCCAGAAGACAAAAATATTCTTCGAACAAGATTTATATAATTTTATTTAAGAAAAATTATGGAAGTCTCACAGAGACGAAATTATTTATATGCTTATAAAACGGCTAATTACCTGTACAAACCAACTTAAGTGATCACTTTTTACAATGCAACGTTCACCAATTCCACCGTAAGAACATCCACATAGTATTAATTTTTTTAATGTTGTATACATGTTGTATATCAGTTTCTTTCATATATTGAATGAACTATGCTAGAAACATGTATAATTTAAGTTAAATATTGTTTAATGTATAAAAAAAATCGAAATCGTCCCTATCTTTATTGCTATAATATAGTTGGTTTCCTATATCCAGTAAATCATCACAGAATATGATTTATGAATCGTAGATGGGCCGGAAATACCCAATCCAATTAATCCTCTCGTATCATCCGGTTATTGAGCAATTTTCAACGCGGTCTGACTAAAAGCATTTTAGTTTGCTTTTAAAGTTCAAACAAATTTGCAACTGGACATTTTAAGAGGTTTTCAACTACAGAGAGGCCTTAATATACGGATTTTACTACTTTAAGATTCTTCTTAGGTGACAACTCAAACAAAAGTCCTTTGTATTCAGTTTCCTTGTGCTAAGTATTCACTAATATATTGTGGACAAAGTTGGCATTTACGTCACGACTTCCTTCATCGCCTGGTCCTATCTTTTTACCTATTATTTTTTAACCAGTTCAACTTAGAGCTCGACAGTTTTGTTGCACTAATTCGATCACCACTCCAGAGAGGAATTACCATTAGCATCGGGTGATTTGTGGGTATTTTATGCTGTCGGGATAATCGTCTGCTCTGGGCACCGTCGGACGTGAAGGGCGTGTGAAAAATACGTCGCCATCTTCGAATTTTTGGAAAAAAGAAAAAGACTGCGACAGATGAGTCGAGCTTCCTTTTCCTCTCCGATTCTGGTATACAATCCACTAGTTGCCATTTATCCATCCTTAATCTCGTCAAATTTGCCCTCATCTCAAACCATGTCCCAAGTCGCCAAATCACATCGAACCTCAAATGTCACTTAATTGCCATTTCAGATTTGATGTGATTCAGCTGCGAGATTCGTCAGTTTGATGAACTAGAATATATCTGATAGCAGTTTATACTATTGCGCTAAATTCGCATGGAATAATGCGATTTTTTTCCATTGTCAGATTCAAAAATAAATCAAATCGTATGTTTTTCTAAAAAACAAGGTATACATATTATTTTAAATATATTAAGATATTATTTCATGTGTAAAAATTTTATATACACATTATTTTACATTATCAGACACATCGAAATTTTTATTTTCTTACGTCAATTTTATTCTTTTTGTGGGCAATTATATTTTTGACGTTTAATTTCAGGCTAGAATATACGTTTGCTTGAAAATGTGTCAAACTTGAACGCCTACACGGCGACGGACTTTCTATATTATTATTGCTTCAAAAACGCAGTACGCAATGCGTGGGCGATAGTTAATCGCTCAGCGGCCAGTACAGCCGATAGCCAATTGCAGATAACAATGGTCACCTAACGAACGTACAGTGATCACTTACGGCCGCACAGCGGCCAGTTTATCCGCCCACAGAGATCGATTGCTTAACTGCTAGTAGATGTTGGTTATTCAATGCCTTCTATTTATCAGACGTACTAATGAGCAATGCTGAACAACGCCTCTATTTTGGTACGACTAAGACTTCGAGTCCACGATCTGTCTGAGACGCGTCTTCATTTTTTTGGAAACATCGCCCATAGAAAACCTAGTGACTGAAAGCTGGAAGACCAGAGTAGAAGAAGCTCATCTTCAATTCAATAAATTGACCACATCAAGGAGGCTACTGGCAATGAGGCATATTTTATTTGATTTTTAATGTACAGATATCAACAGGTCATAAATGGCCATAAAATGTCACATAATTAGAAACAATTTGAATTAGAAACAACCTAGACTGCAAAATAGACAGTAAAAAAATTAACCCATCAAAACCAAGTTTTTATTATACTCCCTTTCTTTGTAAAATATAACAACAATTAAAGACGAATTAAAACATATAACATAACACTAAACTTACAGTAATTTAATATATTTCTAAAATTTCAGATGTTTTGAGCTTTGATAAGACACTTCATGCTTTGAAGATTAAATTTAATCGTTTAATCGCCAGATTGATCACCAAACCCCGATAGGAGATTGCACCATAATAAAGAGAAGATAAAAATAATAATTACCTGTGAGACGTGCAACTCAGACCATTTTTACAATTTATGCTTTTAGCAGTGACAATAATATTCTTCAACTGTCGTTTATCCTTCATTTATTTATATTTCTGTTTTTTTGATTCCCAGTTAACTGTATGCTGTGTCTTTTAAAGCCTCTAATATTCATATTTTTATTTACTTCATATTCATAGTTTGTTTATTTGGAAGTATTTTAAATTCAAGAAGAAAGACTAAAAAATAAGTCAAGAGGAGAATGACTGCAGGGAATAAGATAAACAGAATTTTAAATGCTATAATTTCTAAAAGAGTCATGTCAACCGAGGCAAAACTTACGCTCCATTATGGTGCGCAAGTTTTGCCTTTGGATTCATCAATTTTAATATCATAATATATGGTATTAAAACTGATGCATGAAGACTGACAGAAGAGTAACTTTGGTAGAGGAAAATTGAATGCAGTGAAAGTGTAATCTCTTATGCATTTATGTAGAAATCAATTTTTGATATCTTAAAGGTTTAAAAAAAAATAGAAAGTAATGTAAAGGTGATCTTACTATAATGAAAAGATTTAAAATACTTTTTTTAAATTTAAATCAAATAGAAAAATTAGGAAAACAAAATTGTTAAAGGAGTCTCTTAAGTCCATTAAGCATTTTAATAGTATAGATTAAGAAATTATGGTAGAAAATATACATATTTGACGCTAATGTTGAAGACATCAGAGAGAGAGGGTTTTGACAAAAAAGACTTGAAGATTCGGCTAACCTGGTTGACCATATGCTAAAAAATAGTTTTCTAAGGAGCCTCAACAATCGTCAAGCTTTTTTCTCATATTTTCTCTTGCTTTTTTATCACATTTTCCAATGGAAATATATCATTTTAAAATTTGTTCATTCGGTTACATATATTTTGAATACAAATAGGTATCTTTTTAAAATGACACAAACAAAATTAGATAATTGATTAATAAATTACCAAACCTTCGATGTTTTAAAAATGAAGAAAATTGATCCACATTGTGGGCCTTTATGACTGAATGGCCTCGTGAGATGTCTTTTTTTTTCAATAATATTACAAAGTAAATGATTATCCTACATTTTTTACAATTATTGCTAAATCTGTTAGTTTGTTTACTTACAATTAATGTTTTAAAAAACACTATTTTTATATAATATTTTATTGTATACTAACTAATATCCCAATTACGAGTGTCTTCGGTCTGCTCTAGAAATATGCATATATTCAAAGCACCAATTCGGTGCTATAATTTACAAAATAGGCACATGAAATGCACAGCAATTAAGCATGTAGGTACGTTGCAAGTAGCAAATAAGCGAATAAGATCAATCAATTAATGTATATTATAGATGTCTCACAGAGACGAAACTGTATTTTATTATTATTATGGGAAAGTAGGTATAGAAGTCATTTATGGTGTATATCGGACTTACGACCGATCGTATGGTAGGCTTAAGTGATCACTTTACATATATGTAACGTTCGCCATTTCCACCATAATAGAATACACTATGTCTTACTAATTTTTTAAAGTTGTATATATTTGAATTACATGACACACATCACGTATGTGTTGTAACAACCTATTATGATATACACCATAAATGACTTCTATACCTACTTTCCCATAATATAATAAAATACAATTTCGTCTCTGTGAGACATCCATAATATGCATTAATTGATTAATGATGTCTCTGTGAAATGAAATCCAGTACTACCGTTCTGAAAGATTTGAACAAACTCAAAAATATTCTGAATAAGTTTAAAGTGATAAAAAAAATTATTGATACAGAGCAACGTAAATATAAAAATCTTAAGCTTGATATTAGGTCCTTACATATGAAATTGGCGTTTTGCCGTACTGGCAAATTTGATCTCAAATATCTTCTCTTTGGTTAGAAATTCCAAATCCAAATTTATACAGCTATTTACTCATGTATTTGTGTTTTGAAAATTATAATTCATTTGTTTTTTCCTCAATTGTTTTTTTCTTTGCGTCACTCAGTTTACAAAATGAAAAACTTGAAATATCGCGTTATTTACGAGTACGAGTTCCACCGTGGCACCAGTGCTGCAGAAACGGCTCGAAGGATTAATGATGTGTATGGCGACGGTGCCGCAAAAGAAAACACAGTGCGTTTTTGGTTCCAACGTTTTCGTTCTGGAAATTTCGACCTGCAGAACAAGCCCCGTGGACGGCCGGAGACCAAAGTTGATAATGAAGAATTGAAGGCTATTGTGGAAGCGGATCCATCGCAAACCACATCCGAGTTAGCTGCAGGCTGCGGTGTTAGTGATAAAACTGTTTTAATCCACTTGAAGCAAATTGGTAAGGTGAAAAAGCTTGAAAGGTGGGTACCTCACGAATTGAGTGAAGCAAATCAACAAACGCGCGTTGACTGCTGCGTTGCATTACTCAACCGGCACAATAATGAAGGGATTTTAAATCTAATCATTACCTGTGATGAAAAGTGGATCCTGTACGATAATCGGAAGCGCTCATCGCAATGGCTGAACCCTGCCGAACCAGCCAAACCATGCCCCAAGCGAAAATTGACTTCAAAAAAGTTACTTGTGAGCGTTTGGTGGACTAGTGCTGGTGTCGTTCACTACAGCTTGCTTTAATCTGGCTAGACGATTACGGCAGATGTCTATTGCCAGCAAACCATGATGGAAAAGCTAGCTGCTAAACAACCGAGGCTGGTTAATCGCTCTAGGCCACTGCTGCTTCATGATAACGCTAGACCACACACTGCACAACAGACGGCTACCAAATTAGAGAAGCTTCAATTGGAATGTCTAAGACATACACCGTACTCTCCGGACCTTGCCCCAACAGATAACCATTTTTTTTTCGAAATTTGGATAACTTCTTGCAAAGGATAAAATTCAACTCCGATGGGGCAGTCCAAACCGCCTTCAAAGATTTTATTGATTCCCGTCCGAATGGTTTTTTTAGTAAAGGGATCGATGAACTACCTTTGAGATGGCAAAAGTGCATAGATAGCAATGGTACATACTTTGATTAAATAAATATATTATAATAAAAAAAAATCGGCTTTATGTTCCTCCCATACTAAACGCCAATTTCATATGTAAGGACCTAATATAATCCAGTTACCGTGTAAAATAATCTGGAATTCCAAGTTACTCCTTTAAGACCGTAACAAACTTTTTTCGGCGGTAATTTAAGCGGCTGGCATCCCAAGTCGTGACGTAACAGCTATCTCCAACAATATGTAATTTCCCTCCGCCCTTGAACCCTCCGTACCTGCGCAAAGATAAACACGTGTCTTCCCCATCCGAATTTCAGTCTTGAAAATAATATAAATACCAGACCGGGGACGTGCGTAATCTGCGTCGGTAAACTTCCACAAATTATAAACCAGCACTTTCTTAGAGGACTCCATCATCCGTAATCCCGGCTAGCACGTGCACAACATTAGCCTTTTGCCCTTTGGGAGAAACATAGTCTTGCCGTAGATCAGGTCCACAGTTTAGCAGTTTAGTGAATCGCGCTGTCTGACTTATGACTATTAGAAAGAATTAAGGGATTACGCCACCCATATACAGGGTTATTTGTAAAACATTAATAACCTTGTAGGGCTATATTCCTGTCTTGATTATGAGTCGAAAATGTTCAAGCTATTATAACCTAATATCAATAGTTAAGGAGATATGCGACATCAAAGTTTGCATTTTTTTTTTCTATATTTTTGACTTATTTTTTGTAAAACATTGGACTATCATTACAGTAAATCATATCGATTACGAAAAATTCATTCGTTTCGGAATGTTTTCCAATTGGAATTTGAAGGTTTTTATTTTTTATTTGACTTGTATTAAAAATAATGAATTTTTCATATTTAACATAAGTTACTGTAATGATTGTCTAACGTTTTACAAAAAATAAACCGGAAATATTGAAAAAAAATGCAAACTTTGATGTCGCTTATCTCCTAAACTATTGATATTAGGTCATAATAGCTTGAACATTTTCGACTCATAATCAAGGCAGAAATATAATTCTGCCAGGTTATTAATGTTTTACAAATAACCCTGTATTTTAAAAAAAACGCTTTTTTTATTTAACGAATTACTTTCTATGAATAGTTTGAGTCATTTATCTTATGGCTTTCAAAAAATAATTTGAGGTGTTTATTTGATAGCTTTCTAAAAATAACCTACGACATCATTCATTCAAAAATTCTTAAAATTGGCCCTGTAAAAGCAATTTGAAGCTAGCATGGTAGGTGAATTTTTAAACGAATTTCATGAATCTTTTACGTTTTACACGATATTCGTTTTTCCAGACTTTTGGAGATGATATCACTAAAATTATTTAGCCAATTTGGTTTAAAATTTTCATACATAAAACTTTTAATATTATGTACGTTTTTTCTACGATCGTTTTTTATAAATGCGCCATTTGCTTTATTTTGATTTTTTAGGAAAAAATCTAAATTATTCTAATGCGCAAAATTACAATAGAAATTGAAAGCAGCAGCATTAAAGTAAAAATTATCAGTAAAATAAATAAACATGAAAAAAAGCGAAATAATACAGTAAAAAATTGAGAAGTAACACCAAAACAAGGTGTTAAGTAAAGACAAAAAAATAGGTGACATCATAGCACTAAAAAAGTCACCAAATCGTTTCGTCATCGTAAAGTGTCTGAAGGACATCTGCCTGATGAATGAGAGTGACAGACGGCATGAAAGAAATAGAGTGCGAATGTTACAAAGTGATAGGCGCCATTTCGGTCTCTCTCATTAGGTTGACACCGTTGAACTTTTTACTCCTATTGTATATAACCGAACTATTTTTACTTGTAAATCAATAAAATAACTAGAAGCCATCAACGAGTTTCAAAGGAATTCTGAGCATCAAGGTTCTTCACCACACACAGAAGAAAGAACATTAGTCATTATCATCCACTGCCTGATAAGAGTATCCACCAGTATCTCCCATTTCTTTCTGTCCATTTTTATTTAGTGCCACGTATTTTCAAGCGTTTTCTTGATGATATATTAATTTTCTTGATTGTATTTATACAATGGAAATATAATAAAATGAAAAAAGTGATAAATTTGTTTTCCCTTTATGTATTTAAATCAAATTTACAGGAGCTTTAGACTGTAATTTTGTTAGACAAATAGTCAAATACGCTAACAGAGTAATAGCTGCACGAAGGGATTTCGGTAGACTCAAAGAATTCTAAAATTCCCCAGACGGAGTCGCAAAATAAAATAAGTGTCACTTTTTTACTTGCGGGGGAGGCAAGTCTCCATTTGCCTTAGGGGTGATTTTGTACGAAATTCGTTCAACGGGCAGGGAGTACGTTCAGGCTACATTGGTGACGGGGATTCATCAAAATAGCAACGATATTATTCGTCGCTGAAATCAACCCCCCCGATCAAACGTACCCTTAAAGATGTGAAGAAGTGGACCAATGTCAGTTAATAGGAACAAACAATATTTATTTACACGGTATGAAATATCATCCACCATAAAATTATATTTTGATTACTTATATTTTTAACGTGCAGCGAATAGAAAAATATCTAAAAAGCAATAAATGCAATATTATAAGCACTCGCATTTAATCAAAAATAAATTACTTCAATTTCAGAATTATTTTATGTTTTATTTTCAAAATTTTCATGTTCAAAATCAAATGAATTTTATCCTCGGGTGAATATCATTAATCACGATATATCATAGATTTTTATAAAAACAAACCAATTCTTTATATGGAAAAGTAGGCATAAAAGTCTTTTTTGGGTAATTATAGGATAATCAAGATGTATTATAGATGTTTTATAAAGACGAATCTTTTTTTTATATAGGAAAGTAGGTATGAAAGTCTTTTTTTTATGTTTATAATATTTACGATCTATCTATTATACGGGTGGCTTAAGTGATCACATTACACAATATAACGTTCACAATTATACCCTTATCTTCCACAACTATCAAATAAGTTGTTTATGTGTGATACGCACACCTTGTTCCTTATGTATGTTGTATTTTTATTACCACCACTTCTGGTTGAAAATGTTGTCATTCCTATAAACCAGTACAGATATACGGGTAATGAGATATCTATATTTTTATTGGATTTTTTAATGCAATATTCTTTATACATGTATATTACATTCTTTGGAATTATTAACAATTTTTTTAAATGGATTTTTATTTTAATTTTTTTATTGTACTATTATTCTATATTAATAATTTTCATTCGATGCATTCATGCAATGAATTAATTAATCCTTTTTTTATGTATTTTGTCTTATTTTCTCTTATTGTGTTTTATTTTAACAAATTTAAATTACAATGTATAACCGCGCTATTTTATTGCATCATATATATTCATATTATATTCTTATTATTTATATTATTTCTTTTAAAAGCCCCTTGGGCGTAAATAAATAGAACAAATACACTAAAATACGCTTGAAAATTATTTCAATTTATTAAAAAATTTTTGGATAAGTTTTTATATATTCAGAACAGATTATGATTACGTTAAAATCCAAAAAAAGTGTTCTTGAAAAATGATATTATTCACATACTTTAAACACGGAGTAAAAATATTACTAACGTTAGAAAAATACTATAAAATACTTAAAAACCGAAAAAAATAAATTCTAAATTAGTATAGAGAGCGCGGAATTTATTATATCCAAAGGAAAAAGGTAAAGAAATTAATGTTTATTGAAAAAGTTATTCAAAAATAATTTCGGTCCCTTGTATAGGAAACACCCTATAAATAATCGATAATTTTACCGTATATCGCCCGATACGTAGGTACATAGCATATATGTGACATATTTCATGTCATCGTCATTAGCCGAGAAAGCTTCATTATGATATTCGGGTACTTGTGTTTGAGTTTTCATCAAACATCATATAACATCGAGTGACACTAATCAGTTTTAGTGAGAACGTACCACATTAATATGATGACAAAAACATCAAATTATCGTAAGTACTGTTTTTAATGTCTGATAACATTGTGATTATTCATTTAATCAAATTTATAATGAACGTCGTTTAGGTATATAACCACTCTTATTTAAATTAAAACCAACTGGTTTCGTGAAATGCTATATTACCTTTGTCAGGGTTTTAAAAACTAATTCGAAACATAAATTTATTATTCTCATTTACGATTGTTTTTTAATAATTCTAGTGTTTCCTTCCACACTCTTCTGTCCTGACACACAACTCTCGCCTCATCCACATTCATGCATTTTCGCATACAACCTCGACGACTGTGAGGCTCCGAACAGGACTATTCTCCAGAATCCGGTTAACTTGATCGTGCCACGTCTTCCGCGATCGTCCTCACTTTCAGGTGCCGTCAACACTTGCGCCATATATTTTGTAACAATTCTTTCCTCATCCATTCGCTTCACATGCCCAAACCATCTAAGTGACCCTTTTTTGCTTTCTATCAACCGCGCCGTATAATTATTAATGAGATAAATTTAACATGATTTACTTGTTCGTAATAATCCCAAGCTAACCAAACTTATGACTCACGTTATTTTTATGTGAAATAGATAACCTCATTTTTTATTTGAAATACCTATGTTAATTTTATTAAAATTATTTTCCATTTAATGATTCGAAAATTCTGATAAACCATAATTATTTAACTAACTTTCTAACTCAGCGCGTCTATGTCTGCTTTCTATAAAAAAAAATTTAGGTTCAGTGCCGATAAATCGGCGTTTATCGGACAGAAGCCTATTACATTACTCGATACATAGCCATTCTTAAATAATCACAAGCATAAGTCAGTATGAAAGAAGACTCTCAGCAACTATTTACCTCGTTAGGTTTATATACTTTTTCTACATATATAGGCTTTTGTTATCTATCATAAAATAGTAAAAGTCATATGTAATTATTTTATGTTAATAAACTAATTAAAACTAAATACATCATATTTTGCGTATGATCGTAAATATATTGATCAATTATATGATCAGTTATATGAACTTAACTGCAGGGACTATTTAGCATTTTATATAGATAAAACGACACAACATTTAACTATCAATACATAGTATAAAATAAAGTCCCCGGCGAGCGTCTGTCCCTCTGTCTGTACGACCGCGGTAATCTCGAAACCACTGAACGGTTTGTATTCGGTTTTTACTGTTTTGATCTGCATTTCTCCAGAAAGACTAAATGTATTAAAAATTGTCCTAGCATATAAGACCATCAATGGTATAAGTGAATCAAATCCTGAAAAAAAATTTCGCTAAAGTGCTCTCATGGAAACGCTGTCTAATCCGTTAGATACAAAAGAAATTATTAGAAAAGAATTGTATAAAATTAAATTGTCTACAAAATCTATATCTGAAAGTCTATGGTAACATATATCTATCTTTTAAGTATAACTCACACCAACAATTTTTATCTAAAATTTCATCAAATGTATAACTAAGATATAATGGTTAACTTTGCAGTTATTTTAACCAATTCAGTATTAATTAATCCTTATTAAATTGAACATGTTATTAATTAAGAATTTTGTAAAATATTTTTTGCTAAATCGTGTAATGTGTTCGTAACTTACAATGTTCAATACTTTTGATCTGTTGATATTTAATTTCAATTAATTTATTTAAAAAATATAAATATAATTAATTATTTGTTTGTATCAACTAATATTTATTAATTACACCTTGGTACATGTCTCTGAAAAACCCTGACGATGGAAAGGTTTTTCCGAAATATGTAGGTGTAATTAATAAATATAAGTAGATACAAAGGAATAATAATTTTTTTAAATGTCAATTTACAAAGTTGCTCAAACAATGAAAAAATCATTTATTTTAAGCTTTATTGGTATTTTTGGGTCATGTTATTTTATAAATGTTTAAAATATACTTTATTTATCTAAAAATATACTTATATATTGAAAATATCATATAATTATTATACATAATAAATAATTTAAACACATTTATTATAAATAACCAGGTCCTGTTAACAAATCGTTATCTTTTAAATTTGTATTCATTTTAGTAGGAACGTACTTAAATATTTATCAATTTCCCATATATTATTTTTATATTTTTATTGTCTATATTTGTTTGTTTGTTTGTATATTTTTTATTTAGTTGTAAAAAGAACACATTTTTACATCAAGTTTAAAACATAAATTAACATAGCAAAATAAACATAACTATTGAGATATATTATAAATGTTTCATAGAGACAAACCTAATTTTTATAGGGGAAAGTAGGTATGGAAGTCTTTTTGGTTATCCATTGAGCTTACCACCTATCGTACGGCCGGCCTGAGTGATCACTTTGCACAATGTAATGTTCACCAATTCCATCCATGATAGGTACCACATCTATCAAATTTTCGAAAGTTGAAAGGAAGTCGAAAGTAGATATATATGTTTAACTTGCAGGTGGTTTTAGTAAAAATAACAAAGAAAGCTATGTAAATTTTTATTTATTTTACGAATAACGTCACCACAAAATCATTTTTCTATTTTTGGACAAGATATTTTAAATTGGTTTATTGAAATTAGTAATTAAACCCAACCACCAGGCCCGAATTCAAAGTTAATACTAAGATTATTAAATGGTTAAGGTAGCCTTAAAGCAGTACAGTACAAAATAACACTTTTAAGGTGTACCTTAACCTTTAAATCATGTAAGTATTGACTCTGACTTCGGGCCATTTATACATCTCAGGCATGTCCTTAACAAGTCGTGTGTGTTATCTTTGGGTTTTCGAGAACCTTTGGTGTCGTCGGGTCAAACGCAAAATGGCCGGCGGTATCCAGAAAGTGCTCATCTGTGGAAATTTTTTCCGGACGGTCGGTTCTGTTCGTTTACCTTTTCACAGATTGCACGAGCGGTCTGTCCGTTGAAATTTTCGCGTCACGATTACAAATCCAAGGTCGAAATCTATAGTAAAAAATATTAGGGGAGGAAAGGAGATGAAAGTGCCGGACCACAATAAAAAATTCACCAGCCGACTGCTGGGGTAGATTTGGTCCGTTTGGCGAACTGCCGAGGTTTTCCTGTCGAAATCTTGTTATGAAATTCTGTGATTTATATATTTTATTTATTTCGCGGGCTCCTATTTGGGTACAGTATTTTCTTACAAAAGCTACCTGTGATAATGCATGGTCGTTGACGAATTTATTGAGAAACTTGATATTTTGCGAGACCTACTGGAATATTGTGAATATTTTTTTAAAAATATTTTCGCATGGTACGAATTTCGTTGTATAGATCTAAAAGTCTTCACAATTAAAGAACCCGTATATTTTGATAAGTAGTTTTGTATCATGTTTTCAAATGATGGTATTCGAAAAGGAGGAAAGAAGAACAACGTGTGAAATACTACTGGCAAAGAATCTTTGGAAATAGTAGATGAGTTTGTGTATTTGGGAAGTATGTTAATTACTGATATATAGATATATATATTATATATATATAAACTTTGAGATTCTCACGGGCTGAATATAAAAGAGGTAAATTTTCTCGGTTATCCCGCGTCAGTTGGTACTGAGAAGAACCGTTGTACTCCCATCGTTTCAAATAGATCACTGTTCATCTTCGGAGGGGTGACTTGTCACTGAAGTGTTGCTTTTACACGTTCGTGAAAACACTTTCATTAAGGCCGCCAGTTCTGAGCCAAGTAAATTTAGTTCGAAAAATTTGGTGGTCCTTTGTTTGCATTACTTCTTATTCTTCTATCTGTTTTTGGGGGGTTTAGCAATTCGTTCGGCGCTAATGAGTTTTTAATGTTCGTATTAATGGTGGGTGTTTTCTGGAGAGTTGATGTGTTTTATAATATATTGTGCCAGGTTTTCGGTAATCTGATACTGTCGTCTCTTTTATTTAGACTGTTGGGTCTTTTGTATATTTCGATTGCTTCTCTATAGATCCTTGCCGTATCATTATTTAAACTCGCAATCGTAGATGCTCCATCAAAATTGATCTTATGACCTTCTGTCATAGCATGCTGTGCTAGGGATGACGTGAATTTTTTGTTTTTTTACGTCCACAGCATGTTCGGCTATTCTGGTAGATATCTTCCGGTTGGTTCCTCCAATGTAACTTGTATCGCAAGTGCCGCATGGTATTTCGTATATTCCTTGGGATTCCAGAGGGACGATATCTTTAGCGTTTCTCAGTAGTATCTTATTGTCTGTTTCGAATGTTATTCTAATGTTGTTTTTTTTTTAAGATTTACTAATTTTGTCTGTAGTTCTTTTGATGTATGGTAAGTGTACCGTGGCTTTAGGGGTTTCTGACGGTTCATTTTTAAGTTTCTTACCGTTTTTTCTCAAGACTCTGTCAAATGTTTGTTTTGTCAGTCCGTTTGAAAGCAGAGCATTTTTAAGTGTGTTAAGTTCGTTCTTCAAATGTTCTTTGTCTGCTATTCGTTTCGTTCTAGTGATTAAATTGTTGGCTGCAGAAATTATGTGCGTAGAGTGACCGCATTTCCACAGCATTAAGTTTACTTTCGTTTTCTTTTTCCAAATCCTGGATTTATCCACTATGCCCCGCTATTTTCATTTCAGATTACAAAGTACAACTAATAATAATTGCATTCAAAACAGCATTTGCTTTATGTTCATCAGTTTCCAACCTTTTGATATCATTCTCAACTATACCCTCCGAATATATTTCCTAAATATTTCTGCTTTTATAAAGTATGAAATGAATTCATTGCGCAATTAAAACAATATGGAGTTTTGCATAACGCATTGTCTCCAAGTATACGCTAGATGGAGTTTATAACAGAACAATGACAAATTTCGAAGCGACATTTTTATTTTCTGCATTTGAAACAATGCCCTGCAATTTTTCAAATAATTTCAACATATTCGTAATACCACATCAATGAAAAAAGCAAAAGTGCTTGTTGGTAGCCATATAGATGAAATGAGATGCCGAGACCGTCTTAAATATTGAGTTTAGTTAGGTTATGTTAGGTTAGACGCCGATATTGTCTCAGAGATTGAGTTAGACATAACTCAGTACCGATCGATTGATAAACTCAATTTCTGGTGCCATTATTTTCGATTTAAACATTTAAAATCTATTGACGACAATGTTTTATCTTTTTTTATTTTTTTATTTTTTTTATTTAAAAAGTAATGGAAACCTAAGAGGTTTATGTGTAACATTTTTACATGATTCAATATAGGAAATATAATAATACAATTTAGATACAAAATAATTTTTTAAGTGCATCCATCTTGTTAGAAGATGGAGAATATGGTAGCAAGACGTGTGAACATGTTAGCAAGACGTGTGAACGGTAGAAAACAAGGTGAATCTACTGAATATTGATAACAATACAACTAAGTCACGCAAAGTAAGATCAGTTATCCGTAACTGCAAATTCTCGAATATGACGCACGCAACGCAGAGTCCGTCAAGCCTTCTCTCACTCTCTCGATGAATCCATGACATTCCATTTCGTACTAAAACATAACATTGGAGAAGTCTAAAACGTTGTATTGAATTTATCTATAAAAGGCGTCACACAACGCGGGATCAGTCAAGTATTTTCACGACGACAACATGTGCGACATCTGCGTTGCGTAGCCTAGTGTGATCAATGATTCGTTATATGACAATACGCGATATTAGTAAACAAACAAGCGCAGTGTGACTACCAGTGATATCAGCAGAATAAAGTAAAAGTACCGGGGCGAGAAGTTTTTACGTGCAAACATTTAACGGAGTTTACCTTACATGATCAATAGGAACAGCGTTAGTAAGTGAAAATTAAAGAACGGTACAATACAAGTGTGTGAAATATTATGATATTACATTTACCCAGTTGAGCCACACCATGCCCCGCACTGTAACAGCAGTACCTACTCAGGTCAGTCTAGCTAGGCTCTATGCGCTCGCCCTTATCAATGGGAAGCCATCGTAGATTTTTCTATGAATTAGCAGATCATTTTGACAAGGCATCCGTTTGAAGATAGTTGACTAGAGAGATCTCACTCACGACAATACTGAAATTATGCTGAGCATTGGTTTCCTGATAATTACCTTAGACATCGTCAGCATAGATTGTTTCACATTCCAATATACAGGACCAACCTGTCGATGGTTATGCCTGTTGGTAAAGCTACAGCTATGCTGAACAAGATCGCTTTGGATATTGATATATTCCATATGTCTGAGGGGGTTTTCCGAAGCAGGACTCTCCTACACCTTTGACCAGATTGTACAGGTCATTTTTAATTGTTTAATAATAAATATTATTATTTAAATATACAATACGTATATGTGTGTGTATATGTGTATATGTATATTTTTAGATATAAATTCATATGTATGCATTGAACATAAAGTTTGTAATATCATATTATGGAATAAATATAAATTGAATTGAATTATTTGCGGCCCCGGACGGGTTTGATTTACTTTATTTTGACTCATTTAGGAACAGTAAAGTATTATATTATAATATTTATTAGCTCATACCGTTGTTAATTATGTTATTTTTTGCGTAGGGCCGCAAACTTGGCGTTATACAAAATATTTTATTTGGCTATCTACAAGTCAGGAATGTCTAGAAGCTAAGTCAAAGGATTACCTGATGGAATGATTGGTCATGTATTTGCTTTCACGATATAATTCTGAATTGGAGGATGTCTACAAGCAGCTTTAACTGTGCGTCGCCACGGGGGCATGCTACCTGTCACCTATAAACAAACCACGTGTGGTAGCTTCTTCATTCCAAGTAAAACTCAAACTTTTCTACTAATTTCAACAGTATTCTTCAAGGCATTATTATCAAAAGATGACGTAAATTTAAAATGAACTCCTTTAAAACAATTAATAAATAAATTTAATTATCCTGGAATATTAACCTAATTTTGGGTTATAACTTATAATGAAACATTTGAATGTAAATTTTGAGTACCTACCTACATTTGTCATCTAAATTTTATACAAAGATTTTGTATAAGGATGTGCAAATTAAGTTTGCCAGATTTAATATTTCTGTGATAAATAAATTTTAATTTAATGTCAACTAACATTTTCTTTTATTCTTTTCACAGTATTCCCACATCACCCCAGAGCTAATATATTTTATTTAACATTTGTTGATAATTATATATTTGATCTTATTGCTCGTACACATAAAAACAACATTTGAACCCATAATTCTCAAGCCATGTATTCACTAGGGGACAAATTGCCCTTCAACATGACATTAGTGTGGGAAAACGAAATTGTTATCCAACTCATCGAGCTCTACCAAAGTCATACAGTGTTGTGGGACACTTCGAACCGTGAATATAAAAATAAAATAAATAAAAACGACGCATGGGAGAGCATAGCGAAAGATCCGTCAGACATTCGATACACGCATACGATTTGACGTACGCAGCTGTCATTATAACCTCATCGGGCGACATTTCCACGACAAGTTATATGCCAGTCCCGGTGTGTACACGTCAAATGACCGCGTCAATGTCCCCGAAACATGAGCATAGATGTTGATGCGACATGCCGCTCGGAATGTTTCGAGATTAGTCCCCTAGTGAATGCATCGCTTCATTCATCTGTTACTTGCTAGTCGGATTTCCACTGGAGCTTCGGTACTGGATATATTCTGTTAGGACGGATGGGATCCAAGACTGAGTTCACGTTGCAATATTGCGGAGATATTTAACGATTGTAAAATTAAGAACAGTAGTGATTATACTCGTATCCAGGACTTTCTATGGTAATAAATTTAAATTACACTAAATTAATTTCCGGTATTTTCACTTGTCTTCCAAAGCCACGTCCCGTGACAATATCTTTATTTTGCCTGCTGAAAAATATTTAAAAGATTCATTGAAAATTACAGTGTTTAATTTTTTTGATATATTTTATTTATACCGATGCAATTAAAAACATGTGTACCTATTCAAACTAAAGAATTAATAAGAATATGCTTGTGGTTTTCTTCCCATAGATCTTTTGTCGCGCGAGTCTTTTGTTCTGGCGTAGAATAAATAATATGTGATGATTTGATTTGTTTCGGCTCTTTTCTTTCTTAGAAGCATATTTTTTAAAGTTAAATCTGAGGGGATCTGAAGCCGTTTAATAAAACTTGTTATTTATAAATCAAAAAATATATATTTTGTTGAATCTGTTTTACTCAATAACCTCTTTATGGACACGAAGATGGTGAATATTATTACCCAATATTCCTCTCTGTCATGCCACTATCTCTTTGACATTATTATATTAGTATAATTCCTTTACAGTGATGGAAAGATGTCAGCATCGTCTTTTGTCTGGTACATTCATTTAAATTCAATTATGTTAGAAATATTATTAGCATATCGTATACGGTACAGAACTACACAAATTTCTTAAAAATTAACACTCCCGTTCCGCATTGGGGCACAATTTAACCCCATAAATCTTATTATTTAAAAATATTTCACCCCTTAACCGAGGAATTTAGTTTTGCTTATAATAAAATTGGCTACTTGAATAATTATTTACTAATTATCCACTACTAATGATTAGTTATTTCTATAGGAGTACGGATTATGACATCGCGCCCGTAGCAATCATCGCGGTGATGAAATATTTCGTCATGCCCATAGTATAATACTCACTTATAATATGTATAATGTACATGTTATCATTTAAATTTTTCTATTGAAGAATTGCGTAGCGTGGCACTTATTTATTTTATGGTAATCCATATTTGAGGTTGACTCAATAATCTGTCAACATTTTTAAGCACTTTGAATACAATACATATACATATGAAAATAAAAACGCTTTTTTATTTTATAAAATTTTATAAAATATTTTATAAAAAAAAATAAAAACATTTTTTTTACTTTTAATCATTTAACATCCATGAGACGCGTTTCACCTTATGTGGGAATTATCAATCGATAATTGATTATGCCCACATGAGGCGAATTGCGGCTCACGGAAATTAAATGAGTGGAACTAAAAAACATATATATTATGCTTCAAGAGTAAATGGATCTATCATAACAAAATTGATTAAAAACCTGTTTAGCTATGGGTTTTACAAAATGATTTAATAAGTTTACGTTAAATTTAGCAATATCGAGAGCAAATAAAAAAATCGTGTACTGGGGCCTCGTAAAGCGTTTCAAAAAATATTTTTTTTATCAGGGCACATTTATATGCTTTCAGTAGCCAAAAAAACACACACATATTTTTTATTTTAATTAATTTTAGGGGTCAATACCATTGATCAAAGTTTAGAAAATATGCGCCGTTTAGAGCAAACTGCAACACTTCAGACCTGACATGTCAATGCATAGAGCATCAATAAGCCGTGGATAGGTTGAACATAGGATAGGGGTCAATACCATTGATCAAAGTTTAGAAAATATGCGCCGTTTAGAGCAAACTGCAACACTTCAGACCTGACATGTCAATGCATAGAGCATCAATAAGCCGTGGATAGGTTGAACAAAGGATAGGGGTCAATACCATTGATCAAAGTTTAGAAAATATGCGCCGTTTAGAGCAAACTGCAACACTTCAGACCTGACATGTCAATGCATAGAGCATCAATAAGCCGTGGATAGGTTGAACATAGGATAGGGGTCAATACCATTGATCAAAGTTTAGAAAATATGCGCCGTTTAGAGCAAACTGCAACACTTCAGACCTGACATGTCAATGCATAGAGCATCAATAAGCCGTGGATAGGTTGAACATAGGATAGGGGTCAATACCATTGATCAAAGTTTAGAAATTATGCGCCGTTTAGAGCAAAGTGTAACATTTCAGACCTGACATGTCAATGCATAGAGCATCAATAAGCCGTGGATAGGTTGAACATAGGATAGGGGTCAATACCATTGATCAAAGTTTAGAAAATATGCGCCGTTTAGAGCAAAGTGCAACATTTCAGACCTGACATGTCAATGCATAGATAGCCGTGGATAGGTTGAACACCCCCTCTCCCGATCCCCGTATTATTTTAAACATTTAAGAAGCGTGTTTAAACGTGTTAGTATAACAACTAGAGTTTTTGAGGAATAACGTACCTTTTGTTCTTAGACTAAATTATCGATTGGGCGTTTGTTGTAGCCGGGCCTCGTGATCGAGGATCCCCTCGCTATTCTGACTTAGTTATTGTTGCTGCGCCTCTCATGAGCTTTGCGATGGGAAAATAGCCCTATTAGAGAGGCGCACTCTCTGCCGCACATTTCACATAGGAAGGGGTCAGGTTGCATTGGTCGGTCCCGTTGACGCATGGTTGCGGCTCGCTGCTCATTTTTTAATCGTCTGACCGCCGCAACACCATCAGCCCGAGAGCAAACTCTCCTCCAACTTACACGATCTTGTGCCAGCTTCTACCAGTTCTCAGGTGCTCCATATAGGCTCAGCGATTCTCGGAAACAGTCTGTATACCTTTTCTTCTATCCTCTGGCCTTTCGCCTACCCACTATCTCCTCATATTGGTTTGTGATCGCCTATTTGTAACACATGACCCGCCCATCTCAATCTCGCTTCCACGATCATGTCTTCAATTGGCCGAAATTTAGAGGGACGCAGAACTGTAATGTTAGAAATATGGTCGCTCCAGTGGATCTGTAGAATGCGGCGAAGGAATCTTTGGTGGAACATTTCCAGACTCTTAACATGTCTTCTGTAGGGTATCAAAGCCTCCATTCCATACAGAAGTATGGTAAGCACAATGGCTTTAACAGAATGGCGTTTACAGAAGAAGTGAGTGAAAAAACTCCAAAAATGATATTTTTTTTTTTTTTTTTTTAAATTTAATGGCTTGTCACCCAGTAAAAGGATGTTATTGCCAAAAACTAGTCAATAGGTCATCGACATAAACATTACAGCTCAATGCAATTACTCTCTAAAAATCGTAGTAGCACTTTCAATACTTCCCGTCGGCAGTCTGTAAGCAAGAGCTGGATATTTGTAGGGAAAGGGACATTAAGATCTGCAAGATCCTGGAGTAGGGACTGAGTACCGACATTTAAAAGGCAATTGAAAAACAAGTGGTTCAAATCCTCCTCCTCTTGTCCACACTCACAGATTGAGGAGTTAAGAACATGAATTTTTGCAAGGTGTAAGCGGATAGAGCAATGACCCAGACGCATTCGGCAAACCATTGAAGTCTCCCTCTTGCTCAATCTGATCCTGTGAAACCAGGCTCGAGATGGGATAAGTGGCTGAATAGCGGCGTAGTGTCGACCTTTTGACATTTTAGTGAGGTCCCAATGAGACTGCCACTGAAGTGCGGCATCGTTTCTTGTAATATTGAAAAGATCGCTCACTGGAATAGTGGAAAATGTGGCATCCCCCTGTGAGATTGCATTTTTAGCCAGCGAGTCTACCATTTCATTACCAGGGATGCCTACATGACTCGGAATCCAAGCCAAAACAATTTCAAATTTATCCAAGGAAAGGTCGTGAATTATACTCCGAATTTCCATGCAGATCTGATCATCAGGGTGCCGAAAGGGGCTGGATTTAATTTTGAGCAGAGAACTTAAGGAATCTGAAAGAATAAGGCACTTCTTTGATTGTTTTGGTTTACATGATTTTAGCGCTTCTCGGATTGCCAAGCACTCAGCAGTAAAAATGGATGTCTCTTTAGGGAGTTGAAATATACCTTGGATACCATCATTTGGACAATAAAACGCAGCACCCGTACAGCCGGTTGCCTGGAGTTTGGATCCGTCAGTGAAAATTTGCATCCAGCCATACCATTCTTTATTTATTATTTCAGAAAATATTCTCTTAGGGTTAGGAGTGAATTTGTCAATTCCCAAGGAAATGACTTTAGGGGAAAAAATGTGATTAGAAAAAGGAAATTTGTAGATAGGGAGAACAGGGTTTGATTGAACTCGAGGGATGAAACTCCCCAATCTGGAGAAGCTCCGAGTCAAAAGAGGAGGAGTTTTGCCTTTCCAATATGCACTTGACTTTGTGAGATCAAGGAGGGATTGAGAAATAGCAAGAATAGGGTGGTTGGGGACCCTGAAACACTTTATAGTAAAATTGTCAGCTAAATATTGCCTTCTGATTGCGAGAGGGGGCTCCAATGTTTCCACCTGCAATGCATTAATCGGAGATGATCTCATGGCTCCAATAATCAACCTCAAGCATTTTGACTGAATTTTGTCTAGTTTTATTCCTAAATATTTCGGAAGAGGATCAAGCAAAAAACTAGCATAATCTATATGGTTCCAGATAAAGGCATTATACATGAGTTTCAGAGTTAAAGGATGAGATCCCCACCATACACCTGATGTCGCACGGAGGAGGTTCAATTTCGTTTCGCACTTAGAGACCATGGAGTTTACTTGGGAGGCCCAATTTAATTTTCTATTGAAGATAATGCCTAAAAATTTTTATTTCATTGGCGAGTGGGATACTGAAGCCATCAAATGTGACACACGTCTGGGAAATATGATGTTTTCTTGAGAAAACTATGACCTGACTTTTTGAGGGGGCCATTTCGAGTCCATTGGAGATAAGCCAGGAGTTGAGCCCCGAGAGAGCTCTAGCAAGCTTCTTTAAAGCAACATGTATATCCTTATCAGAGCAGTAAAGTGCTATGTCATCCGCGTATTGGAGTATGGAGCATATCTCTCGAATGGACTCCTCAAGGTCAGCAGTAAATAAACTATACAGAAGGGGGCTGAGGACCGAACCTTGCGGGAGTCCCTTCCCAAGATTTCTGATTAATTTATGAGACGGACCATCTATTAAGATCGTCCTTTCACATAAAATATTAAAGACTAGTTGTACTAATTTTAATGGAAGACCCAGTTTTATAAGCTTATATTTTAATAAGATAGGGCTCACATTGTCATACGCACCACGAATGTCAATAAAGGCTGCTGCAGTACACTTACCGAGAGAAAGAGATATTCTAATATCTGAGGTAAGAATACTCAGGTTGTCAAAAACAGATTTCTTTTTGCGAAAACCAAATTGAGAGG